>BLBF01000055.1:8604693-8722735 GCA_015471245.1 Laticauda colubrina | reverse complement strand
TATTCTATTCTATTCTATTCTATTCTATTCTATTCTATTCTATTCTAATCTATGATGTAGGAGTAGGGATGGATTTCCAGAGGGGAAAAATTGCAGACTACAGGAACCAGGAGTACCACTCAGGTAACCTTGAAGTCACAGATAAACCTCCAAGTGTTTCAATGACCCTCTAAAAGGATGCAAATGACCAGCTGTCTGCAAGGAATATAAACCTTTCCATTCCTCACTCTCCTGTCAATGTTTCTTGCATGAGAAGCAAAATGTCTTGAAAGGAAAAAGATGAAAGTCCAGACACCTCCTGAAAAAGCACCTTTGGGACATCCTTGGACTGCCTTGGCTTTTTTTGCAGCTGCAGGACATTGCTGGCTGGGTCTTCTTTGGTTGCCCTGCAGAGGAGGACGGAGCTGGAAAGCAGGTTAGTGGGATGGGGAGGAAATGGCAATTTGCAGTAACCTTCCCCCAGGAATGGGGAGGGAATGGAGGTCCACTAGGACAGCTAGAACTCTCTTGGAGTTGCTGCTGTTGACCCAGATACCATCTATTCTATATTTGTGCATTTGTTTTTTCTTGCCTAATTGTAAGAGCTTGCTTTTCTCATGACTTTGAATAGGGCCCAGTGTTCAAGTCTGTCAAGAGGAGGAGGAGGAGGAGAAGAAGAAGAAGAACCAGTTTCAACTTCTAATTAAAGCACTGAATAGATTATGCCTCACCTATGTCACTTTGACATGCTAAAATAATCAAAGCACCCAGTGGTGGGATTCAAAGAGTTTTACTACCATTTCTGTGGGCGTGGCTTGGTGGGTGTGGCTTGGTGGGCTTGGTAGGGGAAGGATACTGCAAAATCTCCATTCCCACCCAACCAATCAGCTGGGACTCAGGAGGCAGAGAATAGATGGGGTTGGCGGGGCCAGTCAGAGGTGAAATTTGCCGGTTCTCTGAACTCCTCAAAATTTCCACTACTGGTTCTCCAGAACTGGACAGAACCTGCTGAATACCAGCTCTGTTGCACCCCAAGACTATCTTTGAAATTCAGTGGCTAAGAGGCTGCATTGAGAAGGAGGAGGAATAAATAGCAGCAGTCAAAAATCTTTCACAAGACATGTAGCATGGTTCGTCAGACTTAATTCCCATTACAGATAGTCCTCCTTTACTGACCACAATAGGGACCACCAGCTTGGTCATTAAGCAAAGTGTTCATTGAGTGAAACAGTGCCTGTGCATACAATCTAAAGGCCCTGTCACACTGGCCGACGGATGCAAAATGTTTATAAAAAGGACACAGCGGACGAGAAAATGTTCAATCCATTGTTATCCGCTCTCAAAGTGTCCTGAATTTGCATAACCAGAGCGGACAACACGGAAAGGAACGGACGGGGGGAGGACGTAGGGCGGATGGAAAGCGGATGTTCCACAGAAGCCTAGCAGATGGAAGCAGATGGCACATCCGCAGGGCTTCCGGGGAAGCACAGCGAAGCAAACGCGCAGCGGAAAGAGCGGATGCAGAGCGGATGCCTAGCGGATGAAGCGGATGCAGAGCAGATGCAGAGCGGATGAAGCGGATGCAGAGCAGAAGCCTAGCAGATGGCTAGCGGATGCCTAGTGTTCACTGCGCATGTGGGGAGGATGCATTGCATCAACCCCACAAATATAAAGGGAAGCAGCTCGCAAGCAGGTCACCATTCAGACGAAAGACCTGCTGCCAGACACAGCTTGCCAGCCAGCCAGCCAACCAGCCAGCCAGCCAGCCAGCAACCCAACAACCATGGGGAAGAAATGGAAGCCTCTGCCATCTGCTGCCAGCCCTGGCAAGAGGGACAGGGCCACCATCCCACCCCCTGGCCCTGACTCTGCTTTTGCTGGGGCTACTGCTGCTCGGGCTGACTCTCCTGGTGCTGGTGCTTCTGCTGGTGCTTACTCTGCTGGCACTGCTCCTGGTGGTGGTGCTTCTGCTGGTACTTACTCTGCTGGCGCTGCTCCTGGTCCTGCTGGTCCTGCTGGTACTCCTGGTCCTGCTGGTGCTCCTGGTCCTGCTGGTGCTGCTGGTGCTGGTGCTGCTGCTGCTGGTCCTACTGGTCCTGCTGGTCCTGCTTTTGCTGCTACTGTTGTTGCTGCTGATGCTGCTGGTGGTGATGTGGAGGAGCAGCCCCTACAACCTCGAAGCCCTTCTGATGAGGGCCCATATGGCCCTGCCAAAGGGAGGAAGAGGCAGACGCGTGAACGGGAGAGGAGGCAATAAACAATCGAAGAGGAGCATAAGGAGGAGGTGCTGGAGTGGCTGAGGGAGAATGAATATCTTTGGCGGAAGGGACACAGGCTCTGTCGAGACACCAAGAGGAAGCAGGCTACTTGGAGAGAGAAGGCGGAGAGCCTGGGCTACACTTCGGAGGTGCTCCTCGGCTGGTGGAAGCACATGCACACCTGGTACGGGAAGCTGCACCTCAAGAAATCTGGCCAGGCCGCGGTCAAGCTGACGGACCAGGAGACCTACAAGATGGCCAAGTGCAGCTTCTTGGAGAGTGAGATCCGCCAACGAGGAGCAGCCCCTCTCACAACCCTCTCTCTCAGGCAGCCTGCTGAGAGCCAGTCCTCTTCTGGCAAAGAGTCAGCTCCTGTGTCCACGCAGGAATCTGTGGAGCGTGCCACAATGGAGAACCCCCCGACAGCTGTACTACCCATGGCGGAATGCATGGAGGACCCCCTGACGCAGTGGGAGAAAGGAGATGGCCACCACAGCCCAACCCACATCCACCCCAAGCTCCACCTCCACAGAAAGGCAGAGAGGCAGACCAGAGGGGCAGAGCCACACTATCCTGCTGGAGATCAGGGACACCATCAGGAGCAGCGTAGATCTCCTCTCTCAGCTGGTACACACCGACGCCCCATCCTCCAACCGCAAGCCCTTCCTCACCTATGTCAACCAGACCCTCACGAACATGTCAGAACCCCAGTACCAGGTGGTGAAGGACAGGATCACTGATCTTCTTCACAACCCTCCAGACCCAGCTGAACCTGCTCCCACCCAGTCCAGGCCTGCTCCTCCACCCCAGGTGATGTCACTGCCCTCCCAAGGCTTTCCACAGGACCTCCCCTATCAAGGCTACGGCTACCAGGAGGTCCAGCAGCACAGGCAGCCCTTCCCAGTCCAGGCACAGGTACATCGGACACCACCGGTGCCACTGATGCCACCGATGCCACCCACGTCACCGATGCCACCCACGCCACAGATGGCACCGACGCCAGTCCTCACCCATCTGCAGACCAGACAGCCCCACTATACTACTCCTTCCTCCACCCCACAGCCAAGCCCGGCCTCAGTACATCTGTCATTGGTATTGGGGCTGACACCCCATGTTCTGGAGGAAGGGGCTCTCAACATCATGGGGCTGAGCCAGCTGTCTGAGAGCTTCCTCAACACACCGTCCCCTGTTGTCCTCTTGGGGCCAGGCACCCCAGTGGCGCCTCAGACCAGCACTCCAGCAGCAGCCACCTCCACAGCACCTGGACCCTTCACCCCTGAGACTGGGCACGCCTCAGAGTGACCAAGAAGAGTGCCAGAGACTGGGTGGCTACCTGTTGACTTTATTTTTGCTTTGGACACTTGACTTGGGTCATTTTTGTTTTACAGCTTGTTATTAATGAAGATTATCTTTGATTCACACACTTGCTTCATTTATTTTTGTCAATAAAGTCTTGGTGGAAACTTTAAGAAATGGTTTAAGCCTTTGCATGCTTGTGGGATGGGTAAGGATAGCAGTGGAATGGGTAATAGCTGTGGGATGGGCATGGATACCTGTGGGATGGGCAGGGATACCTTTGGCATGGGTAATAGCTGTGGGATAGATAAACCTCCAATGCAAGCATAGTGGGACTGTATGGTCCACCCTCCCAGGTGCCACACCTATGGCCCTTTATTATCAATAATAATGTAATCAATCATCCACACATGTCAACATAAACACAACTCTTTATTAATTTCATTGTAGGCCCACCCAACATACATGGCCCAATCTCATCAGTGTGATGAGACAGGCTGAAGGAAGCATCCATTAATCATCGATTATCCTGTCTTGCCATTCCACTGCTCCAGCTGGGGAGTTGCACCAGTGTCTCAGGAGGCTGCACTGTTTCTTCCCTTCATGTGAAGCTCTGTTGAGGCCTTGCACATCCTTAGTATCTATCAGGTTTCTCCCTTGCCTCCATTCCCCAGGCTCCATGTCCCCATTGCCGTGTTGGAGGTCCACAAGCCTGTTCTGCAACACTGGGTAGCGGGTGCGCATGAGATTGTGCAGGATGCAGCAAGCTTCCACGATCCTCCTCACGGTCTCTGGGCGATGCTGCATAGTGGTGAGAAGTACCTGGAACTGGTTGGCCAGGATGCCAAAAGCGTTCTCCACCACCCGCCTTGCCCTGGACAGCCTGTAGTTGAAGATCCTCTCTTCACGGGTGAGGAGTCTGGAAGTGTAGGGCTTCATGAGGTAGGTTCTGAGGGAGAAGGCGTTATCCCCCACAATGAAGTAGGGCACATCTTGCGTGTCGTTGGGCAGGGAGTCTGGATCTGGGAAGCCTATGTTGAGGTTGTGTTCCAGCCCCTCCTTGAGGTGACTGGCGTTGTATACCTGGCCATCTGAAGCTGACCCATTGCCTGAAGCATCGATGTACATGAACTTGTAGTCAGCATCCACCAAGGCGAAGAGGATGATGCTGAAGAAGCCCTTGTAGTTGAAATAAGTGGACCCCGACTTGGCTGGAGCTTTGCAGGCCACGTGCTTCCCATTTATGGCTCCAACGGTGTGGGGAAAGTTCCACTTCTGATACCACTGTTCTGCAACTTTCTTTCAGCCTTCTTCAGTGGAGGGGCACTGGAGGAGCTCCTCCAGGTATTCTTTGATGATGGCCTGCACCACTTCTCTGACCACAATGCTGATGGTGTTGTGTGGCACCCTCCAGCCATACTGCATGCTTCTGTAGGTGGTCCCTGAGGCCAGGTGGCACAGAGTCAGTGCCACCTTGATCCCAGGGTCCAGGCTGGGCCGGAAGTTGATGTTTGCCTTGGTCAACCTGGGTCTCCACAACTTCGTCAAACATGGCTGGAGGCATCCTCATGAAGTTCTGGAATGCACAAAGGTCTTCGTTCCTCAGCTCCACCATCAGCTTGTTGTACAGTCCGTACTCTGCTCTTCTCCCGATCCATCTTCGGACCCTGACACTTCTTGGCCGCCTCCTTTTCTTCCCGTAGAACAGTTGAAAGAGCCTGTAGATGGCTTCGCACTGTTACAGAACAATGGTGGCTACCAAAAGGACTGTGTTACGATCCATGGTGGACATCAATGGATGCTGTGGAAGAGCAAGAGGCAGATGAAGGCTGCAGAGGTCTGCACAGCAGGGCTGCTGGACTGAAAGTGAGATCCAGGTAAGTTCCTCCCCCTTTTTATAGGAAATATAGGTTTTCCACTAGGTGTCCTTTTGCATCCTCTAGGCATCCTGCAGACATCCTTAATATCCGAGATAGGTCCCCTCTGCGAACATTTTTTCCGTTTTAAATGCTTTCTTTGCGAGCTGCATCCGCTTTCATCCTTTCTCCATCCATGCTACTAACGCTGCGCGTCCGTTCTGCGTCTGTTTCGCTTCCTCCCTGTGTCCGTTTTCCACTGGAGCGGATTTGAGTTGCGCAAATGCGCAGCGGATGCCTAGCGGATATAGCGGATGCATAACGGATGACGACGGATGTAGAACGGATGTTCCCCGTATGCGTTGCGGATGCAGAATGGACGCGTTGGATACATTTTCCGCTCAAAAAGTTTTGAGCATCTCTAAACTTTTTGAGCAGATGGAACCTCAGTCGACGGATGCTGGACGGATAGAAAGGATGAAAAACGGAGGCAGTGAGTACAGAATGGAAGCATCACGTTAACCAACGGATGGCAAGTGTTTCTCTCCATTTTACATCCTCTTTCCATCCGTTGGTGCAGTGTGACATGGGCTTTAATTCAGCTTTCCTTTGCTTTACAGACCTCCAAAGATTAGGATTAAGGTAAAGTTAGATTTCATCAACATGGTAACTGCAAATAGTTGCTAAAGGAGGCAGATGCTAAATGAAGACTATCTGTCTTCAACAATCCTGAGATACAGGTGAGAAAAAAAATTACTGTCCAAAATTATTCAGTGGCTTTTGTGTGAGCATGTATGAACTTGACACTGGATCGTCCATTTCAGATCAAAGACTGTAACAATGATAGTGGCCTGATTCATTGCTACTGAAATCTGAAAGTAACTAGGATCCACAAAGTGTCTCTGTGGGAACACAAAGGCCCTGGGCATCATGAAGCCCAGCTTTATGATTGTTACACTAGTTCAAAGAAGTTGTGGCCTGTCAGCAGCCAAATCAGATGAGGAGGAGGAGGCGTGGGCCAGCATCAAGGCAATCTGAGAGCTTGGAAGAGGAAGAGGGAATGGAGCTGTCAGAGATAGAGACAGAGGCGGAGCCTGGACTGTCCATCGTCCTCAAATGGAGAGTCAACAGCCCCAGGTCTGGAGTTGGCTGATGAGGAAGAGGAGGAACAGCTGGGTCCATTGCCTGATGTGCAGATGCGCAGAAGGCAGAGGAGAGGAGAGCAGTGGAGATCTATGGGCTGATCCTTGGGACAGAAGAGCCATTGCTGCTAGCAAAGCCCCACCCTAGCTCTGGGGATAAAAGGTAGGGGGAGGAGATGAACAGGTATGGCAGACAACTCTTCTCCCTGCCAGACAGACTTGCTCGCCTGTTGAGAGAGGGGGGGGGAGGGAGGGAGGGAGGGAGGGAGAGAGACTGTTTCCAGGGGCTGCTGGCCCTCCTAATAAAGGGAACATTTATTTAACTGCAGAGGGTTTGCCGTGTTTGGGAGCCGGGTCAGAACAGAAGTCAGCATACTGAGTGTTATTTCGATCATCTTTGCAACAAGCATGTAGCTAAGTTTGGTTTCATCGTTTATATATTGCATGTGGCTTAATCAATTTCCAGAATACGATGTCAGAAAAGCATTTCAAGAAAAGGAAGCTTTTTGTTCACGCCACACCTCACCCCAAGAAATGCAAAGGAATTGAATCATTTGAAAATCAGCTCAGGGTTCTTCCATTTTAAAAACCTCCAGGCATAACACCAAAAGACCTATGTGTCATCCAGCCAATCTCTTTAAATTCCAGGTCTTTACTTTAACACCCACACTCTTCCTCAAGCTTTCCACATTCTGTGTACATTGAGTATTGTGTGGCGTACTCACAACTGGTCTCAAGAAAACCTCTCTTCTCTGTATTCAGAGCTGTGATTGCCTTATTCCAAGTCAACTCATTCGATATGTACACCCAACTCAGCTGGAATACACCTGCCCTTAAAAACAATAAACAGTCAATTAGAGTAAATGGCAACAGCCAGAAAAGACTTATGTCAAAAAGCCAATTTAGCTTTTGACTTAGTCCAAAGTACAACTTGTTCTTTTGGCCTTTTTCTGTACCCTTTTTCTAACCTGACACTCTTCAGATGAGTCCAGACAATGGTCATTCAGAACCGTGCTGAGCCACAGTTCACAAAACCATGACTTGGTTTTTTTATAGCTTGTTTAGGCATTGATACTATAAGATATTGTAGAAAGTTAGCATCCACCCCTCGTAGACATGTTGACTAAGCCATCGAAGCTGGGTTAATTCACTCCACTGTCATGAACCACGGTTTATGATTTTTCAGTGAATGGCTATGTATAATGAATAAGCCAAAACCAACAATCACATTATTGCAGGTAGTCCTCGACTTACAACAGTTCATTTATTGACCATTCAAAGTTACAATGCACTGAAAAAAGTGACTTATGACCATTTTTCACACTTATGACCATTATAGCATCCCCCATGGTTATGTGATTTATATTCAGAATGCTTGGCAACTGATTCACATTTATAACGGTTGCAGTGTCCCTGGGATCATGTGATCCCCCTTTTGCGACCTTCTCACAAGCAAAGTCAATGGGGAAGCCAGATTCATTTAACAACTGGGTTCCTAGTTTAATCACTGCAGTGATTCACTTAACAAATGTGGCAAGAAAAAAAAATCATAAAATGGAGCTAAAGTCACTTAACAAATTTCTCACTTAGCAAACATACATTTTGGACTCAATTGTGGTCGTAAGTCGAGGACCCCCCACCCGTATTATCCAATATCATGATGGGTGAACCCCACTGCGACATGGCTGCAGCTGTTTTAATACACGCATACATGCACACAGCCACACCACTGCATCTCCCACCACTCTACATTACGGTGCAATTCCTCCCTATTGCTATTTCTCACATCTATCAGTATGACATGTTGGCGGAAAAGAAAAATAACTGCTATTAGCACTACTCTAAACCTGTTAACACATATTTTGCAGACAAGTGTGAACTCTTTCAAACGTGCAGGATTTTTTTTTTTTTCTTAAGAAAAATAAAATCATAGCAACCACTCAGTGCAATACTTTTCAGCTGAGGAATGTCAGATGTGGAGAAGTCAAATGTCTCTGCTTCTCTTAAGAATAATCCAGATGCAAACATGTACCCTATTTGGACCTAGATTGAATATGTTGGTACTCTCATGAAACATGGGGATGCTATTTAGGACCTATCCATTTCCATGATCATAAAGATGTCACAACTATCACAAAGAATATTTGTGAGCTCAGCGGATAGTGAAGTTGTGGGTGCTGCTTTGGTCAAGGGATCTTCATTTTCAATATTCTATGACAGTTTCCCAGCCAGTCTTGCAATCCATTATTCCGTCCACCACCCAGTGTCAGTCATCTACAGAGAAGGGAAGGGAAAGGGAAAGGAAAAGGGAAGGAAAAGGAAAAAGAAAAGGGGAGGGAAGGGAAGGGAAGAGGAAAAGGAAAAGGAAAAAGGGGAGAGGGGGAAGAGAAGAGGAGAGAAGAAGAGAGGAAATATTTCCAATACTTCCTCTTAGATTCCAACAAAGCAACTCAATTGGGAAGCCAGCAAGAAGTCAGAAATCGTTCCCACTCCCACTGCTGTTTTGCTCCTCTCTTTGGTCATTCTCTTTCTCTGTTTAGATAAGAAAGTATCTTTGGAACAATGCCCAAATGGGGCACACATTGTCTGGTGTTTAATCATGAGTATATTCTTCTAGCCATGCAAAGTACTTCCCTTACAAAGTGTAAATTTGAAAGGATCGGTCGACAAGCCAATCAGCTAACCTGCTTCATCATGTGAGTGTCCCAGGACCTGACCTGAGGTGCTCACACTGCAGCCCTGGTCAAAAGGGCCCAGCAGAGATTACACTACCTGAGACTTCTCAGGAAATTGAGAACAAGCACAAATAGACTGAAAAACAGCTTCTATCCCAGAGCAGTAACTCTATTGAATTCTGCTGTATAGTGCAATATTAATGTATTATCAGGGGTTTTCAATTCAATTGTATAGAACACAAAGGATGTGTTTGTGTTTTACTTTTATCGTTGCAATGTACACCAAAGATGGCATTTAATTTTGTTATATGAGGTGCAATGACAATAAAGTAAAATAAACTGATGAATGAGAATCAGAACTTATTTCCTTGTTCTTTTATTAGTGATAAATGCCAAGCCTTCATTCCTACCAGAAGCAGAAAACCACCAACTTTTCATCTGGAACTTTGCCCAGATCTCCATCACATTTGCTAAACCAATACTCAAATACAGCTCATCAGTCTGGAACCCATATTATGTATCTGATATTAGCACAGTTGAGAAAGTCCAGAAATATTTCACAAGAAGAGTTCTCCACTCCTCCTCTCGTTGTAGAATACCTCACGCCACCAGACTTGAGATTCTAGACCTAGAAAACCTTGAATTACACCATCTTCGGTCTGATCTAAGTATGGTATATAAAATCATACATTGCAATGTCCTACCTGTCGATGAATACTTCAGCTTCAACCATAACAATACAAGAGCACACAATAGATACAAACTCAAGGTTAACCGCACCAAATTTGATTGCAGGAAATACGACTTCAGCAACAGAGTGGTAAATGTTTGGAATACTCTACCTGACTCTGTAGTTTCTTCCCCCCAAACCCCAAAAACTTTAACCTTAGACTGTCTACTATTGACCTCACCCCTTTCCTGAGAGGTCTGTAGGGAGCGTGCATAAGTGCACCAACGTTCCTACCATCCCTGTCCTATTGTTTCTTTTATTTTTCTTATATGTACCCATTTCATGTATTCATAATTATGTATATACTTATACCTATTATCTTGTAAGCAATTGACAAATCAAAATAAATAAATAAATAAAATAAAAAATAAAAAAATAAAAATAACTGGTTTAGCCTGGGCAAATCATTTCATTCCTGCTCAAGTACAGGCAGTCCACAACTTATCACTTATCATTCATTTAATTGACCATTCAAAGCTACAATGATGCTGAAAAAGTGACTTATGAGCAGTTTTCACATTTACAACTGTTGCCAAATCCCCATGGTCATGTGATCAAAATTCGGGCACTTGGCCATTGCAATATATTTATGACATTTGCACTTTCCCAGGGTCATGTGATCATCATTTGATGATCAAATGAGTCATCATTTAAGAGTGGCCACATTTTGCATTTTGAAGGAGATTGTTATGACGTAGCTCATAATGTCTCCTTCCCTCCTAAGAGGGCATTTTTACAATGTTATCAAAAGAAAAGAATATTTGTAGCTCAGGTCCTTGATGAGCTTGGATGTTTTCTTGCAGACATTTCATTACCCAACTAGGTAACCTCATCAGTGCTAGAAGAGAGGAGAATTTTCAGAGTGGAAGAGGAAGAAGAGAAGAGGAAGACTGGGGTCCTTGATGGTCTCTGAGCTTGGTCGCTTCCTTGCAGACATTTCATTACTCAACTAGGTAACATCATCAGCCAGCCACTTCCAACAAGCAAAGTCAATAAGGGAAGCCAGATTGGCTGCATGATTCATTGAACAATTGCATTAATTGTTCGCTTAACAACTGTCTCAAGAAAGGTCATAAAATGGGCTAACGCTCTCTTGACAACTGTCTTGCTTAGCAAAGGAAATTTTGGCACCAATTGTGGTCATAAGTGAACGACAGTCTGCCAGAGGTGGGCTAGCTCTGAATTTAAAGGATTTTGTATGGGGAGATATTAAACAACCAAGGTAAGAAATTCCTTCTTTCAACCATGTTGCGATATTCTGCTCAAAGAGGGTCTTTTATTCATTGAAAGGGCCCTTCAGTCTTTATTTAGCCATGATTCTTCCAAGCACACAGCAGTGAGTGTGCAACCTTTACAATCCATGCACAGCACAATTGGTGGGGGGGGGGGGTAGACTAGAGAACGAATGGGCAGAAATCCAGATTCAAAGGGTAAATGCAATGCAGAACGGTTGTGGGTGGGTGTGTAGCAGCTGTTGGGAACTCATTAGAGCACTTTCAACTATTTGTCACAGCTAATATGGGATGCGAGAAAAAGATGAGTTTTCTTTAAGGTACGGTATTCTTTACGGGTGCCACATCAGAGTGGTATTCAGCCGGTTCTGACCAATTCTGGAGAACTGGTGGTGGAAATTTTGAGTAGTTCAGAGAACCAGCAAAGAACCGGTTCTCTGCAGGGCAACCAAAGAAGAAACAAGCTAATCAGCTGGGACTCAGGAGGCAGAGAATAGATGAGGGCAGGGCCAGTCAGAGGTGGGATTTGCCGGTTCCCTGAATTTTTCAAAATTTCCACTACCAGTCCTCCAGAACTGGACAGAATCTGCTGAATACCACCTCTGCCAACTAGGGAACATCACTGATGCAAGGACCTGACCTTCGGTCTGATCTAAGTATCATATATAAAATCCTACATTGCCATGTCCTACCTATCAATGAATACTTCAGCTTCAACCATAACAATACAAGAATAAACAATAGATACAAACTCAAGGTTAATTGCACCAAACTTGATTGCAGGAAATACAACTTCAGCAACGGAGTGGTCAATGTCTGGAACATTTTACCTGACTCTGTGGTTTCTTCCCCAAACCCCAAAAACTTTAACCTTAGACTGTCTACTATTGACCTCACCCCTTTCCTAAGAGGTCTGTAAGCGGCGTGCATAAGCACACCAATGTGCCTACCATCCTTGTCCTATTGTTTCTTTTATTTTTCTTATATGTATCCATGTATTCATAACTATGTTTTTACTTATACCTATTATCTTGTAAGCAATTGTCAAACCAAATAAAATAAATAAATAAATAAATTTTACAGTGTTATTTGTGGTTATACTCTATGAAGGACTATCACTTAAGTCTTAGATATTTCGATTCTTCATGGGAGGTTCTGGAGCTTAATCAAACACAGGGAAATTCTAGAGTTTAGCAAACTTAATCAAACACAAGGAATCACAAGCTCTTAATAGGGCTTAATCAAACACAAGGAAATATGATTCACTTTCTAGCAGACATTCCTCTATTTGCGGAGTTTCAGTCCATCCCAGGAAGTTATTTTATAAGATTCTTCATGTTCGTGAATTCTCGCCTTGCCCAGAAATTTTAACTAAGCAATGACTGCTGTTGTGGCAATGTGCTATCGGTTTTGGAAAAACATATATGTATAAATCCAGGACAAAGCTTTAGTAAAAGCGTATTGCTTCTGATTGGCAGAAGTAATTCTTTCTTTTTCAACCAGGCAACAATCCATGTTTTGTATCGCTAATTTAGGTCAAACAAAATCTTTGCAAGGGGAAGCATGATTGCTTTTGATGTCCCTGTATTTCTGTATTCCAGGCCATAGCAAGGCCATTGATTCTCAAAATTGAATAAAAGGCTTGCTGTCACCACCCTGTCCTTCTTCATCATGTCTAAATCCCTGTTGGCATTTGAGTTGCCACACAAAAAGCAGAAACGCCATTGCAATATGCAGCAGATCGCAAAGCCTTCCGTTAAAAACATTTCAATGGTATGGAGGCCTACAGGGGCACCTAATTAAATCAGAGAAGAATTAAAACTGCTGTGTGTTTCTCTTCGCTTAGGGAGTGAATTAATTGTGCCTAATAAAAAGATCTGGTTGACAACAGTAATTTCCAGAATGGCTTTCCAAACACTATTCTACGTTAGAAGATTGTTGAGTGACTCTGGGTTTCTCAACAGTTCCATTGCTAAGCAAGACAGTTGTTTCAAGACAGAGTTTTGCCCCATTTTGCGACCTTTGTTGCCACCATTATTAACCAAATCTCTGTGGTTGTTAAGTTTGTAACATAGGTTGTTAAATGAATCTGGATTCCCCATTGACTTTGCTGATCAGAAGGTTGCAAAATTTATGACTCCGAGATGCTGCAACCGTCATAAATACATGTCAGTTGCATCGGAATTGTCATTGTGTGACCATGGGGATGCTGTAACGGTCATAAGTGTGAAAACTGATCAGAAGTCACTTTTTCAGAGCTGTTGTAACATTGAACAGATATAGATAATCAGAGTTGGAAGGGACCTTGTAGATCATCTAGTCCAGTCCCCCGCCCAAGCAGGAGACCCTACACCATTTCTGATAAATGGCAGTCCAACCTCTTCTTGAAAGTCTCAAGTGATGAAGCTCCCACAACTTCTGAATGCAGCTTCTGTTCCATTGGTTGATTGTTCTCACTGTCAGAAAGTTTCTTCTTATTTCCTTGTTCAGTTTCCATCCATTGTTCTTTGTCTGGCCTACAGGCACTTTAGAAAATAGCTTGACCCCTTCCTCGCTGTGGCAGCCTCTCAATTATTGGAAGACCGCTATCATGTCTCCCCTGGTCCTTCTCTTTACTAGACTAGCTAAGCCCAGTTCCTGCAACTGTTTGTTGTATGTTTTAGCCTCCAGTCCCCATTAAACAAATGATTGTAAGTTGAGAACTACCTATATCATCTTCTTTTCATGACCCCATAATCCCTTGGGGGATGGAGCCTTGGCAACTGAATGGAGCTAGCAGAATGTTTTAATGACCAGATGCCATTCCTGTCACCAATGCAGAATTTTGTTCAGCACATATTTTCTCAGTGTGCCTAGAGAGAGAAATATCTGCCTCTACCCAGGATCAAACTCACAGCCACCTGATTGGGAGGTGAGAGCTCCCCCTCTGGGCCACCACATCACTCCTGAGGACTACCTATATGTCAGACTTCAAATCCCATCATGCCAGTCAATTTGGCTAAGGATGATGGGGGGGCTATAGTTTGGTACACCTTGTAGGGGGGGAAAGTGAGAGCTGCGTCTTGGCTGATTCATTTAAGTTGTTGTGCTATCCTGCACAAGCCATTCTGTTCATTATCTTTCTCATTATCCAAATAGGCAAGATGATTGTCCTTTGGTTCATTCTGCACAGGTTTGCAGTTCTGAGTCCATCTCCACACAGCTGGTCCTGGCGGGCAGCCAGTCACTCCATCCACCTACACGTGGTCTTCTTTCTCCATTATTGTCGTGATTAGAAGGCAATTTCATGCCATTAGGAAGACGGTCCCTGCCAATGGCTGAGGAAGGCGGTTATCCACTTAAGTATCTAACCTTGTATCAGAATATGAAATGGAACAGAAAGCCATGTTTTTTAATGTCTATCGGCAAGTACTTAAAAATAAGATGGATGCCTTGTAACCATTTAAAGAAGTCCTACGTGGACATCATCATCAGGATGGAGAAAACAAATAACAGGGGTCTCTTGATTTGTTTTTATGATGTATGTCATCTTCTCCAACTTTGTGTTCCAGATAACAGCAACTGATATTGCTAATTTTTGGAATTGCATATAATATAGAACAGGGGTGTCAAACTGGATTTCTTTGCGGGCCAGATCAACATTGTAGTTCTCCTTCATGGGCCAGCTGGGGAGATGGGACAGACGCCTTCTGCAGCATCCTGCCGGCCAAAATGGATCCAGTCCATGGAGTGCTTAAATCTGGACCACGTTGCTTCTAAAAACCAAAATGGGGCATGGAAGGGGCACACGTGCCCCGCCCCCGTGCCTCATTTTGGCCAGCAGAGTGTTGCAGGAGGCCGGCCAGGCCAAAACTTAGGCATTGTGCCCTGTGCCCTATTTTGGCTGCAAGGGGCACTGGGGGCCGGTCCTTTGTTATTTCCAGGCCAGCCCCATGGGCCAGAAATAAGCAGCCCACAAACTTGAGTTTGACACCCCGATATAGAATATATAATAATAAGGCTGGAAGGGATCTTGGAGGTTTTCTAGTCCAACCCTTTGGATACACCATTCCAGACAAGTGGCTGTCCATTCTCTTCTTAAAAACCTCCGATGATGGAGCACCCAAGACTTCTAGAGGTAAACTCTGTTCCACTCAGGGGAGGGCTGCTGGGGGTTCACAGAAGTTCAGGAGACCCCTAGATAAGGTTCTGTGCAGTTTGGAGAACCCCCAAATCCCACTCCTGGCTGGCCTTGCTGACCCCACACCACCCCTCCAAGGAGTCCCCACGCGACCTGTTTTGGATGCAGGTTAAATGCAGGGTTCATGCAGTGGCTCAGGGAGGGTGAAAAACAGGCCTCCTGGAAGTTTGGGAAGGCTGGAAATGGGCTCATTTCCAGCTTCCAGAGAGTCTCCCTCCCAGAGACTCAAAGAAATCTCCAGAACCCAAGGAGGGCAAAAATGCTCCCCCACGCCACCATGGTGCAGGAGGTTGACTAGGCCATGCCCAGCATGGCCATGACCCCCCCAGAACCGGGCAGAGAACCCCTTGCTAAAAATTTTGAACCCCTGGTTCCACTGATTAACTGTTTTCACTTTCAGGAAAGTGCTCCTTCATTCAAGGTGGAATCTCCCCTTAATGATCTTTCATTATATCTTGTTCTGTTCTCACATGGATTGGAGAATCCCTCTTCTCTGTCACAGCACCTCAAGTACTGGAAGGCTGCTATTAGGTCATCCTTAGTCTTTCTCTTTGTTAGACTAGTCTCCTCAATTGTTGATCATACAGTTTAGTCTCCCGATCCTTTACCATGTTTGTTGTTCTTCTTTTCCAGGGTCTCAACATCTTTTTTTGTATCGTGGTGACCAGAACTGGATGCAGTGTTCCAAGTGTGGTCTCGGTAGTGAAGTATAAAGTATATACTACACGTCCAAGTGATGCTGACAGGAGAGCTAATTTGTTCTTGACCCCAATCTAACTAATCTAGTGGCTTCTAAATATGTTGGACTTTAAGTCCCAGTATTCCATAGGATCATAGAAAAGGGTCAGAAGGAAAGAGTGCTCTACTCCTTCCCCAAAATCTCCCAACTATCATTCCATCAAACTATCCCAAAGGTGATTTTTCAGGAAGCAACTGGACTTTCTTGTTTTTTCTTTTGAAGACGTTTCACTTCTCATCCAAGAAGCTTCTTCAGCTCTGATTGGATGGTGGAGAATGGAAGGATTTATATTCCTTGCAGACAGCTGGTCATTTGCATCCTTTTAGAGGAGCACTGAAGCACTTAGAGGTTTATCTGTATCCTCAGGTTCACCTGAGTAGTGCAAATGGTTCCTGTAGTTTGCAATTCTTTCCTCTGGAAATCCATTCCCACTCCCACACCATTCCAAGGGGGTTCATCCCAAATTGTACCAGTATACCTAAAAGTCTGTAGAGATTCTCAGTCATCCATGTCATAGTTATCCCAAAGGTGCTTTTTCAGTTGGCAACTGGACCTTCTTGTTTGTTCTTTTGAAGATGTTTCCTCCAAGTGCTTCAACAACTCTCTAAAAGGATTCAAATGAGCAGCAGTCTGCAAGGAATATAAATCCTACCATTCCCCACTATCCTGTCAGAGCTGAAGAAGCTCCTATCAGAGTAAAACATGGTCTACTTGGGAGGAGAGGGCCATGATCCTCTTCATGGGTTGCAGGTGTGAGATCTGCATAAGAGTTTGGACCTGCATGCTAACAGATGCTGTAGACAAATTAGTGCTTTATTCCTAAAGAAGTTGCCAATTATTTATCTTGGTCTGTCATGGAACTTTATTAAGTGTGGTTTGTTTCTGGTTTTTGCTTCATTATCTGCTCTTTGAATTTGAACTGTGTTTCTTTCCTTTGAAATGGTATTTTGAAAATAATTTAATCCTCCACTGTGAACAATTAAACAGTGAAGCCAAGTTGAAGGCATTAAAGGACCTTTATTTACATTTTGGTTTTTGTTATATTTCTTATATACTCTGGGTCATCACACCCTCAGTGATTGAATTCGGAGAGTAAGAAGATATGTTTCTTCCTGAGGCCTTTCCTCAATGCCAGCCAATCTTGCACTGCTAATGGCGCTCTCAAAGCTGACATTCCGAAGGTATCAATCCAGAGGTGGTATTTAGCCAGTTCAGACCAGTTCTGGTATACCGGTAGTGGAAATTTTGACTGGTTCAAATGCCACCTCTGGCTGGCCCCACCCACCTGCACCCACCCTTAGCTCTCTATATTCCCTTGTTTTTCAGCTCAGCTGATTCGTGTGACAGAGCAGATTGCAGAGCCTCAGCTGAGCTAAAAAAACAGCACAGCTCACCAGCATTGACAAAGAGGACGGTCTCTGAGGCCTGAGCACAGCTCACCAGTGTTGATACAGAAGGTGGTCTTTGAGTCCTCCTGTAGATATTGTACTCTCTAATTGCAAATGGAGACGTGGGTACTCTATTTTTCTTATCTCCATTTTTAAATGCTCTGGTCTTATTGTATTGCGAACAATTGCTGGGGTGGTTCTCTCTGCCGCTCTGCTGTTGTGCCCACCCGCCCACCTGGGCTCCCATACTCACCTTGATTCCCTGCTTTTGAAGTGCAGCTGCTTTGCGCAGCATAGCAGAGTGCTGCACGGCAGCTGCTGAAGTGACAGAGAGAGTGCAGGCTTGCAGGAGATGAGTTGGCATGCCTCTGCACCTGCGCAAAGTGCGCATTTGGCACACGCCCACCAAGACACACCCACTGAACCAGTGGTAAAAATCTTTGAATCCTACCATTGCCACCACTGTATCAATCATTGGGTTAAAAATATTCAGTTCAATTTTGCAAGCTTCAACACCACCAGTATTGATCATAAGACCTTTCCCCGAATAACTCTTTTCTATTCTTCCTATTTAAAATAATTTTATTAAAATTTTACAATTTAAAAAAAACACAAATCATGTTTACATTTTTTGCAATACATCGTGGCATCAGTTTTTTCCATCTTCCATTAATCATATCTATGTACATTATTCATGTTTAATAATATTTCCTAAATATTTCCCCAAATATTTCTAACGGGTTTGTTTCCAAGCATTAAGGGCAAGGTAGAAACTCAGATAGGTCTTTGAAGCCAACAGTCTACAGAATGGAACAACTCACCATGGCCAACGGGAGGGCTTGCTGCAGGACAATTCAACACAAGATAATTCAAGAGGGGGACAAGTAGAATTGTTGCTTACCCCAACCTTGAGGATTTCTAAGTTGAGAAGGTTCAAACCTAAAACAAGACAAAGCCCGCTGCAGTTCACTTGTCCCTCTTGTGTTATCTGCTTGAATTTTCTCACAGTGAATTGTCCTGCAACGAGTTGGTTAGGATGAGACAGGGTGAATTGACTGTTGAAAGCTATCTTAAATCAGGGGTGTCAACTTCAAGGCCTAGATCTGGCCCGCGGGATGCTTAAATCTGGCCCATGAGGCCAGCCTGGAAATAGCAAAGGATCAGCCCGTGGTGCCTCTGGCAGCCAAAATGGGGTACGGGGAGCCTCATACAGTCCCCCACACCTGATTTTGGCCCGCAGGGTGCTGCAGGAGGCTGTCCAGACTGAAAATGGGGCATGGGGGGGCCTCATTCTAGCTGGCAGGGTGCTGCAGGAGGCATTCCTCCTGTCTTCCCCTTCCCCCCCAGCCAGCCCATGGAGAACTACAATGCTGATCCAGCCCTCAAAAAAATCCAGTTTGACACCCCTGTCCTAGATCCAACTGTCTCTGGGGACTAAGTTTTCTAAATAAGATGGCTAATTGGAACATTTGAGATCCAAGGTGATGTGACAGCACAATTATCTGAAAATATACATGAGTGGTGGATGATGAGTTGCATGGTTAATTTTAAAAATAGAATTAAAGCATCTGGCTGACCAGTGTCAGAAAGGGATTGTTAAATCTAAATGTGTTCTTCTCATCCAATCCATACGCAGTATAATGGACCTTTTAAAAAAGCCCTGGTTTCCTAATAAATTGGAACTTGGGAGGATCTGTTTCCATAGAATCTCATAGAATGGATCCTTATGATGATTAATGTAATATGAATATAATAGATGTAAATGTTCCCTGGATGTTTTTTAAATGTCTGCATAAGTACAAATCGCAATATATGCTGGGAAATATTGTTAAAAATTGGCCAGATATACTCATAATGGAAAAAAGATGAATTCAAATTCTCAGGATTTACTGTAAGATTGGTAGTGTCGGGATTCCGGCAGATAGCCCAATTAAATCATGAGTCTCAAGCCAAACTTCCAAAAGTAAACAGAATTTATTGGGAGTTAACATGCCGGCACGACCTGGGTGCAGCTGACTTTTTCAAACCTCTTCCCCCTCCCCCTTTTCTTCCTGTTGGCAACTCTAAAATGCTGATAAAAAATGTTTTATGAATTAACATTCAATTCCCCTCACTTCTTGCAAGTGACCTGTATGACACAAAAAGAAAACAAATTTATTGCAGGTACAGGACTTAGGGTTGCAAAACTCCCCCCTCCCCACCAGGGTTGGTTAGTGTAGCCACTCACTTAACAGGTAGATTATCAGTATGAGCATCACCGATAAAAACAATTTCATAATCAAACCCAAATTTGATATTTTAAGGTTAGCTGTCGCAAAGAGGTGCCAAAACGGGCTACCATTTGTTATGCCCATTTAGAAAAATCAGGCATCCCACTTGCACATTCCTCCTAAGATAATTTTAAAAATCATTTCATTTTTATCGGAAAATGTGGGGGAAAATATATGTTTTTAGAGCACAACAGAGTTGGCAATCCTTCACTTTCACAAAATGTGGATTGGAACGTGCCTGACCAACGATTAATGATGCTCATTAAAAAATGAAGTTCTGGTGAAATTCATTAATGCTTGGCTTGAGTCTGGCTAACAGTTACGCAACATTAGGAGCAAGGCAATTACAGATATTGGCTGCAACTCATTGGGAGATAAAAGAAAATAACACATTTCTTCTCAGTAACTCACCCACAAGACATCGAGGTATCTTTGATAGCAACTGGAAAGAGCAGGTGGCGAGAAGGCCACACAACTTATCTCTCACAACTGTTTTCTACCTGGTGTCCTCAAAAAATTTTGAGATTGCAATTCTGGCTCAGACACCTGGAGCTCAGCAGTAAAACGTTTACTGCTATTTTCAACCATCCGGGTTAAGTCTCATCAGCCAGCAAGGAATCGGTTAATGAGACTTAGATACTTGCTCCTAAGTCCCTAAAGAATTTATGTTGTAATTAGCAAGCATTTGTTATGCACATCTTTTCAAGGCTTTTTAAAAATGGATGGGAGGTTAACATAGATCAGGGGTGTCAAACTCAATTACATTGAGAGCCACATCAGTGTTGTATTTGACCTCGGGAGGCCCCGGGGCACGTGGCCAGGGTAGGCATGGTCAGCTCAACATCACTTGTGTCGGGGGTACCTGTGGTGGCCTGGGCGCTCTGACAGCAAAAACAGGCTCCTGAGCTCCGTTTTCAGCTACAACAGCCTCCTGCAACCCTCTGCCAGCAAAAACAGAGCTCGGGAGAGCCATGCACGGACCTCCCAAGCTCCATTTTCACTGGCAGAGGCACCGCGGGCTGGTATAGACGATCATCTTAATATCCCATGTGTAGCTTTAGGTGCATTATTTCTTGACTGTAATCAATCTTAAAATGTTTCTCAACCTTAGCCACTTTAAAATATATGGGCATCAAGTTCCAGAAAGTCCAGTTGCCTCTTGAAAAAGCACCTATGGGTCTTTTCAGGGGTGCAGTTCAACTGGTGTAACAACTGGTTTGGTTTGGTTAGCACGCAGTTCGTGCGCACGATTTGCACATGTGCAGTGTGTTTTCTCCTGACCTTCTGCAGCAATATCTCTGTGTTAAACAGGCGGCAATCCGCTGTGCTGTGCAAATCAGCTGAGCTGGAAAACCTGGAAATAAAGCACAGAATAGAGCCAGGGTGGGCAGGTGGGCCCAACAGCTGATCATCAGAGTGAACGGTTTGCTCACAGCTGATCCTCAGAGCTCAGACCCGAATCAGGCTGAACTGGTAGAATCCCATCCCTGGGTCTTTTGTGCAAAATAAAAACAATATGTTAAGCATGTAAATGAATTGCTTTAAATTTGTGATGGGTGCATAAAATGCAATAGGACTGGGGAGGCTCAATTTTCAGTCTGTCCTCAACCATGAGAATGTCTGGATGACTTATCACTTTCCCAGCTCAACTTAATTTTCAGGGTTATTGTGGGAAAAATGGAGAAGGGAATGTGTTGCATGCCGTTTCAAGCTTCTGCAGCATATGAACCTAATAAAGTATGCTGAATGGGTGGTGTACCACATAAAATACTTTTTTTGTTCTTGTTTTGATATAGGTTACTTGCTTGGTATTTTATGAAGTATAATGATTTCTTGGCACCTGATTAGTGTTTGGTATCCGCCCCAGTTATGGATGATTAATATAATCACTCAATTATTCAAGAAGTATTATGTTACTTGCAAATTACATTTATATCCAAACCTTTCTAAGAATTTAAGGTGGTGCATATGATTCTCTTTATGAAAGAAACATTTTCTGAATACTTTAAACTTGAAATACTGTAGCAGTTTTCAATGTTCTGGGCTGAAAATATAATACCACCAGATCTTGATCTTTGTCCTGGGTTTAGAACAAACTAAGGCATGTTGTATGGTACTATATTGCTTTAAGTGCTCCTCTGATTTAGCATTTGCTTTTAAAAGACATTACTCAAGCCACAATGTCCTGGAAAATGCATTATTCAACAAAACAGCCCCCCCAAATTGCTCTGGATAAGTTACCAGTTCAATCTATCTATCTATCTGTCTGTCTGTCTGTCTGTCTGTCTATCTATCTATCTATCTATCTATCTATCTATCTATCTATCTATCTATCTATCTATCTATCTATCTATCTCTATCTAACAGTGGGCTGGGGACCACTGGTGGTCTGCAAGAAAATTTTGGTGGTACACAGAGAAATGTCACTCCCAAAGTACCCCCCCCCCAAAAAAAAGCAATTAATCCAGGCTGCGTGAGAACACATGGTTTGTGTCGCTTGCATTGCCAACAACACAAGATATGAGGGGAGGGGGGGAAGGGCAGAGGGGAGAACTTGTCCCACTCACCCCACGTGCCTGGCCTGGCCACCGGCTGCTTTTTTCCACTTCTTTCTTCTTCTGCTTTTGGCTGCATGCAAGGAAAACAGCAAAAGTCTTTCTTTGTCTCCCCCAAACTCTGCCATAAATGAGTCTTTGGGACCCTGCAAGGCAGCCTGCTCCAAGAGGCTGCACCAGCAAAGATTCATTTCTGGCAGAGTTTGGGGGAGAGAAAGAAAGACTTCTGCTGCTTCTGCTGCTTTCCTTGCATGAAGCCAAAAGTCTCTCTCTCTCTCTCTCTCTCTCTCTCTCTCTCTCTCTCTCTCTCTCCCTCCCTCCCTCCCTCTCTCTCTCTCTCTCTCCCCCTGAGAACCGAGCTGGAGATGGTATCCTGCAATTCCAAATAAAGAATGATCGATCAGTTTAAAAACAGGGTGGGGAATTTTCCTGCAGACTTTTTGGGGAATTTTCCTGCAGTCTTTTTGGGGAATTTTCCCAGGGTCTCTGGTCCGCGGGATCAAAATTATGAGCTTGGTGGTCCCTGAAGTCCAAAAGGTTGCCGATCCCTGATCTATAATATAGCTGCATGACAGTTTGCTTGCTGTATGGCTGGGTTGTTGAGCTTTCAATTTGCTAAATGTGAAACTGTGTTGCATTATTTGTTGAGCTTTGCCGACAAGAAATACCCACTATACACTGGCACCAGGAAGTTCAAAATAGCCAGCAAATTTGTTGTTCATAGATTATATTGAAGTACCAGACTCTCTTTCACTGCTGTAATTAAACGACTGGATGAGACTGAGATCAGGTTCTAAGCAATCTGGTCATTGAACCTCACTGAATGACTACGGGATGGTAACTCCTTCTCAAATCAACCTACCTGATAAAGATGTTGTGGAGAAAAAATAGGAGTGCGATCATATTGTTCCTGATTACTGATTTGTTTGGAATTAATTCCTCCTGAGTATTTTATTCTAATTATTTCCTGATCTGCTTTAGCTAACTGACCCATTGGAAGCATTTAATATACTAGAAGAGTCCAGTATATCAATCATAATTTTTGGTGGAAAAAAAAAAACAGTCCACCGGTAAGCAAGATAATAATCACTCCTTTTTGAATGAAGTCAGTTTTGAAGCATTGTGAACCTAGGGGCCGAACTTGAGTTTGTACTGTCAATGGTCAACCTATATCCAAACCATAGAGAATTTTCCCTTATATTATTAAAAGCTACAGAAAGATCTCGTATCACATTTATATCTATGATCTCTTTTGCCAAGCTTTTAAAAACGGCAGTCATTTTCGCCTGTTAAAAAACACAATACAGTTCAAATCGACTAGAATGAAGTAACTTATTTCAGCCGAAAGATAAAAGAGTGACACATTTTTTGGACTATTGCTTACTTTGGCTGGTGGCTGCTCCCAAAGTCTGTCTTTTCCATAACAAAAGTGAACCACGGTGGCACAGTGGTTAGAGTGCAGTACTGCAGGCTACTTCTGCTGACCACCATGTGCCTGCAATCTGGCAGTCTGAATCTCACCAGGCTCAAGGTTGACTCAGTCTTCCATCCTTCCGGAATGGGTAAAATGAGGACCCAGATTATTGGGGACAATATGCTGACTCTGTAAACCGCTTAGAGAGGGCTGTAAAAGCACCGGGAAGTCTAAATGCTGTTGCTATAAGGTTTCCTCTGACCAGTCATGTCTGACTCTAAGGGATGGTGTTTGCCTCCATTTCCTAGCTGAGGGAGCCAGCGTTGTCTGAAGACTTTTTTCATATTCATGTGGCCGGCATGACTATATGCCAAGGTGCATGGAACAGTTACCTTCCCGTCAAACTGGTACTTGCATTTGCATGCTTCCCAACTGCTAAGTTGGCAGGAGCTGGGGCAAGAACAGGAACTCCCCTGGTCATGTGGTGTTTGGGTCTTGAACTGCCAATCTTTCCATTGACAAGCCTAGTGCCTTAACCCCTAGGCCACTGTGCCTAGCACTGTCATGTCTTTTCCCACGAGAAGACATTATTTCATTGAAGGTTGAGCTTGAAGCTCTGAGCTACTGTTTCTCCCAAGGGAAGCAGTTGAGCAAAATATGATAATCAGATGAGGATTGAGTTCTTCTAGGCAAGTAAAAAAGCCTACTGATGAAGAACTGATGGAAGTTGATACAAATGCATGATTCATCGATTTTATATTTCCTTATGGAAAAAAAAAACTAAGAGGTACTGCCAATATTTCATTCTGGGCTTCCGTATCAGAAAAATACACTCCAAAGTTCACTAAGAAGCACAATTTGTTTTTCCAATATTAAAAATAAGCAACACAAGTGGCTTTAGGGGCCACATTTTGAATCAAGGTGTCAATTTATTTCAGAACTAAAACTCTAATCTTGAAAAAGATTCAGAAGTCAGGAAATTCTGGTTGATTTTGAGAAACTCTCCCCCCCCAAAAAAAAAAAATTATGTAAGGTAAAACAACAACCAAAATGCAGTTAAAAACCAGCTTTATTGTTACAACCAATTTTGAATTATTTACATAATATAAATCTCTTTGCAAGATACATTCCTTCATTGAAATCAATGATAAAAGGCCTTAATATAGAGCTTCAACAATGCTTAGCTAAAAAAAAAAGTTCACTCCAGTATAAGCCAATGAACAGAAAGCACAATTTTTAGTTCCATTCATAACATACAGATTAGGGATTTTTCCTCTCCCTTTCATTGGACAGGCAACCCTTCACAGGACAAGACTGACTCAACAAACAAAAGGTTTAAAATGCAAGGAGAGAGAAGAGAGCCAAAGGGGTAGGGGTGATCTGCTCCTATACGTCGTTGTTGTCATTGTCACATATGGATGGTCAGCCTCAAAAAATGAATCCTTGTAAATGCAGTTTTTAATTACCGCAAGATGTTAAAAATATTTTAACCCGCTGATACCATTTACAATGAAGCATAAGGCTTGTTATGCAACTAGGTTCCACCTTGGAAAATAAACAGGATATAGGTATTTATCAGAAACACAAGAAGCTTTAAAACCATGCTGAAATTAAGCCCAGCAGTAATATTGCCGCTCCTTGGGACTGATAATTTTAATCAGTGTTTTCACAGTTGAGCCACTGTTTGCTGGTCTGCGTTAGTATTGAGAGAATTGCTTTTGCTGTCATTTATAATTTATACAGCACTTTCTGTCAGCAATGCCTACAACTCATTTAAGTGCTTATTTATTATCTCAATCAACCCATTAATTAGCACTTGCCTATGGATGGAGAGCCAAGCTGAAAAGAACTTGCTCCAGATTGGCCCCCATTCTTTGACTGGGTTTCAGGGCATTGTCAAAATGGCAGGCTCCTCCAAAAGGCTTAAGGTTTTTTTTTTAAATATATCCTAAACACAAACATAAATTCTTCATTTAAAGCACATTGGATATCAATGTATTCTACTATATAGAGATTTTATATAGCAATATTTCAATAGCAAAACCAAAGTAAGGGCCTTCATGTTTGGAGACTGGGTGAGGAATTTTTAACACTTTGCTGGAGAAAATCACCAAAATCAGAATTTGTTTTCTGCTAATTTATTTCAAACAGACATGGACTTGGCAATTCATCACTATGCCACTATTTATTAATTTTGCAAACAAAAACGTCAACTTTTCTGAGTATTGTTATATGCAAATAATTCCTATCTATCTTGTTTCTCCCTGCCTCTCTTCCCAGTCTGCATACAGCATTAACTGGTAGGCACTATCCGACATTACACGGCTGCACTACTTCACGAAGTCTCTAATTCAGTGTTGCTCAACTTTGGCAACTTTAAGATGTGTGGACTTCAACTCCCAGAATTCACTAGCCAGTTGAATGAATTCTGGGAGTTGAAGTCCACACATTTTAAAGTTGCCAATGTTGAGAAACGCTGCTTTATTTATTTATCATCTGTAATGATGCAGCAGTGGACAATTGTCCATCATGGGTCAGATTCCCTATATTTGGCCAATCTAGCTAAACAGAAACTGACCTCCAGGCCAGAAAAACTTTAGATTAACTATTCATTTCAAGCCCTTGCAACTTTATTGTGTGTGAAGGAAATTTTACAAAGCACAAATAAATTCATTTTTAAAAAGTAGGCTCAACAGAATACAACTTTTCAAGAACATGTACCTGGACTGACAAGGACAAAGTTTCACTTTTAGAGGTCAGGTTTCTTTAAACCAAAAGGAAAATTAGGAGAAATTGAGAAAAATTGTCCAACTTCATCAGTCCTGCAGAAGCAGAAAAAGGTACCCTTGAATTCTTGCAACTTTAGCAACCTTTAAGGGTGGTCCAACAAATCCTCTTGCTACAGGGGTACAAGATTTTTTGGAGAATGTCAGTGAATCAGAGGGTGCAAATCCAGATTTTATGAAAAGCTCAAAGTGAACCAGGAGTAAAACAAAGTACTCTTAAGCATGTCTTATTGAAATTTCTTCACTATGTTAAGGACTTCACTGTATCATTTGCTGCTGCAATTTTATATGTATCTTTCTTTTTGCATGAGCTGTTTCCAATTGCAATAGTGGCAAATTCTATTTCTACTTCTCACATTTTGATGATGTTGTTGTTTAATATGCAGGACTCTGCACTGTTAGGAATTTGTACAAGGGTTTTTCAAAGCAAGAGTTACCTGTGCATGACAAGCCCAACTCGGAGTGGACCTTCATTATATCTCAGGAGAGAAAACCACTTTTCCTCTAATTAGCCAATCTGCTTCCTACTAGAATGGATATTGTCACTTGAAAGCAATTATGCTAACTCGTGTTTAGATTGATTAGTTCTTCCAACGAAAATGTATGAATACTAAGGCAGACACTACAAACACCATAAGAAAGACACCTTATGTAAGCTAATATGCATCCTCAGGTATTATCGTTTTCCAACTGGGAATTCCTTTGAAGGCAGCCTATTTAACAAAAAGAGTTCAACAGATGTCAAGAACTGGATATTTGGTTTACATCCAAATTCTACAAAAAGGAACATACAACGAAAATACATAAAGTTCATAAATGCGAGGTACCATACAATTCACACTAATTTACAAATGGTCATTTACATTATTATATATACACAGACCCAGTTACCTTAAATTGATTAGTTAATCCTTCTACAAAATTCACAGTAAGAACCCCAGGCCAAGAGTTCAAAACAATGCCAATTTTCTTCTAAATCCACCACCATTACACCAAGGAAGCTTCAGAATCCATCAGATAGGTTCAGTAACCTGGTCTGATTGCCAGTGTGATGAAAAACTCATGCATTTCTGCTTTACAAAAGCTACTAGGCCACTATGGTCTGTAGGCTTATGTTTACAGTATTGAATGCTAGTAACATTCTAGTAACTCCCTATTTTTCACTACAGTTTACAACAATGTCTCTTGTGATGGCATTAGGGTCTTTTAGCTTAAAAGTACAGGCAAGAGATTAGTTTGTTACCAAGCCACAGCCAGAACTACCTGAGGTTGTTTTTCTAGAGTTCTGGAAAATAAAAGATTCAAGTACTTGAAAAAATGACAGCAAACTGGAAAATGTGACAAAGTCACCTCAAAAATCCAAAGTAGGAGTAAAAAAGTGGGAGAGCAGAAAATGGCAGCTCTGAAATAACAAAATGTAACTATATTAAGCTACATGTACTACTCTTTAAGGTAAATGGACATTTTCTCTTAAGAATGAGTTAAAACCACTAATTATTTTTATACATCTTCAATGTATTCAGAAACACACTGTGCTGGAAAATGTTCAATCTAACATCATTTGGCAAAAATGGAAACATGATTGAAATCCAGCCACCTTGGAGACGAAGCCAAATACATCTCTTCTAAAGAGCTCATTATTTTTTTTAAGAAAAACTTTTAATTGGTTCATATTAAGCTCAGTTGAAATGTAGTAAAAGTTTATCAGTATATGTAGATTCATCCAGTGAGGCACATTCTTTTCTATCCAGTTTAACAGAGATGAACCATCATACTTTGGATATCATTTTTTATGAACCAAAAAAAAAGGGGGGAGATGATAGTAACCATGATGATGATGAACTAAAATAAACTTTCCAAGTATTACTAAACCTTAAGCCTTGGCTGGATTGGGGGTGGGGGGGGGGGAGGCTAGCTTGAAAAGTAACTTTTACTTTTTTCCAACAATCTATGAAGGTTAAATTCAGAGAATATTTTGAACAATGCAGTTTTAGGCTTTTGAAAATTAAAGCTTTCCGTAACTTAATTCTGCCTAATTCCTGAGGGCCTCACCGTAAAATGGCATTAAAGAATATGTAAAATGAATAAAAAGACATAAAAAGGAGCTGTTTTTTTATTTTCTAGCTCGAGCAACACCCTTTTACCTGATAAATTATAAATTTTCTTTAATAATTGGCTCAACACTGATGATCAAGAGAAGCTGCCCAATTTATGTAGAACTGTGGTAAGAGCTGAAATGTATCTTAAAAGTAAAACTACCCTTCTCCATATGAAAGCCTTTAAGTATGAGTAGAATATAATTCCTGTTACCATACTGATAACCTGGAATCTCAGAAATAACCACGTAGTTATGTTCATTACACCCATTCAGCACCACACTGGGGAAAATTGACCACAGAAAATAGATTGTACCCTACTTTTTCTAAACTAATTTCATTGTTGAATAATGGGACGTTTGAGGTACCAATGTTTGGGGCATTTAAAAGGACAATGGTTTTAGAACTATCTCAAAATGTACCTTGTCATGTTTTTATTTCTGTAAACAGATGTTATCAGTAACTTTGGGTTAATTTTTTCATTCATATCCCACATCAGATCAAGTCAGGTTTATTTTTCAGCCAATGTTTATTTTACAGAGCCCAATAAAATATTTTTGAATAAATATTTTTACTGAGTCTGGACAACAGGTTCTCCACTTCATTGCTGTTTAAGGTATATTTGCCTTTACATAATGCATATGAACACAGACTTCACATATATGGGCACTTAAGAGACCAAAATGGACAAAAAAAAATAAGACCAACAAAAACGATTATTGAACTTAATGTCACGACTTTCAAAGTTTAGCACAACTTCCCCATTCTTAAACACAGATACTCTCACACATACGCTAAGTAAACATTGTGTTTCATTTCACATTTTTTGAAATTTAAACCATTCCTGATAGGATGGCTTTTGAAAAAGAAGATTAAAATGTCAGTGACCAATTCTCGTTCTTCAAATGCCACTACCGTTTACTAAAGAAAGGATGAAGAAGGTGGAATCAAGGTAAGGAAGTCAACGAAGAAAATTAGGTGAACATTCACCAAGCCTAAAGAAATAAAAATTTTAAGTTTTGATCCCAATTATTACAGGACTGCTCAACAAAAACCCTGTTGGTTTTTACTACAGTTTCTAGCTAGTATCTTTTATCCTTAGATTATATAACAAGGTGTTCAAAGGTTTAAAAAAACTTGTTAAGGAGGAAAATACACAACACCTGGATGAGTGGTCATTTAAAGCTTACATTTCAAGATAAGATCCCTCTTCAAATTTAAAAGCCAACAGAAAGTGGGTATCATTTCCTTAATGCAGTGAGCAGGCCTCTTCAACATTTTTTGCTTCCACTATATACAAGAATGGTCATTTCCTCCTCCCCCACCCCCATACAGCAACTTGCTAGAGCTGAGAAACAAGAGAATGAAAACTATTTTGTTCCACCCTGATAAAATCTCCAGTCAGCACCAATGGCTTGAATACAAACTGAGATCTGTTGTTGGGTAGACTCCATGTAGTTCATGGTTAAACAACTGAATGCTGTACCAATTTGAGATGTAAAAAAGTTTACAGGATGATCACCTGCACCCTCTCCCTTAAGGAGGACCAATAAACAGCAGCAATGGAATGTTAAACCCATAACTCATAATAAATAATTCATGTCTCACATTTAAAAAAAATACAAGAAAAAGGATTAAATTTGCTCTCCTTGTGTTTCAGAAATCCATTAGCTTCTAATCCTTCCACAATATCAGAAAATACTTTCGTTTGAAGTTTACCATTGAAAGATTATTATTTAGAGGCAATGAAAAGCAAAAGAAGAAGAAGAAGAAGAAGGAATAATACAAATGTAGAGCTTTTTCCTATTATGTACTCATGACAAAAACAGTAAGGAATCTTCTCAACAGGCGGGTAACCAAGTTCTCAAATTCTACTCAGGAAGTTTTAATGCCATTACTTCATTCTTCATTTTGAAGTACTGATTGAAGCGAACAACTGCATACCTATGTGAGCAAACAAAAGCATTTGGTGAAATATGATTTTGGGTGCAGTTTTCCATGAATCACAATATTTAACTTTTATACACACTTATTTTTAGTTTTTCCTGCCATCTAGTGGTTTTGTAATGTTTTTGTAAAAATTGCCAGAGATATGCAGACAGCTTTTCCAACTTTTTAAAATATATGTGGGCCAGATTATATGATATGGATAGCAGATTAAGGTTATTTTTCCACAGACATTTCAACCTAGTCCCAGGTCAACTTGATTAATAAATCTAACCCATTCAGCATTTATATTTTGATTTCATGTAGCCAAAAATATCAGTATTTATAACCAGCATGCTTACCAAGCCTTAATAAATTTAGGATTATGGTTTCAGTAAGCAAGGCATATAACTGGGGCTATATTGGGACTTCAATTGCCATGTCACTTCAGCCAATGTGGCACATAACCATGCTGGCTGCGGTATTATGGGAATTCAAATAACACATCTAAGGGATACCAGGTTAGGAAAGATTGATGCACTGAATTTACAGGGGAAAAAAAGCATGAAAATTAGACCTGCATTCTCACTCTCTTTAATCTATTTAAATTAATTTAATTAAAAATGATTTAAATTAGAGTCCACTTGTTCAGTTATAATGGGATTTTAAACATTTTAAAAATTAATTTGGTTGAGCTGCAATTCTCTGAGGGGACAAAAATAGTTTGTATACACAAGCAGCTATTCATCAAACTTTTGAATAAATGAAATTTTAGTAGTTATAATCAAAGAAACAGCTCTTTATGTGTTTATACTATACTATTTTACTTTTGTGCAACTGATTAGCCTGAAAAAAATTGTATCAACAAAAATCTATTTCACAGTCAGTTATGGTTATTTCAAATTTAAAGATCTGTATCTTAAATCAAAAATGTTTGCAAAAGTATTACTTGAAAGGTGAAACCAATTCATTTTAATACAAAATCCTATGAATACAGAACATTTCATACATCTAAGATAGGGTGACTCTATTAATTACCTACCCTAGAAAATCAAAGTCAATAGTGGAGTATTTGGCTTGAATTAGGGCCCACAATCCCCAGAAGAAATGAGAGGCCTGCAGAGGAAAACAAATACATCCTGATCAGTGAAACTACTCATAATGGTCTTGTTTTCAGAGACTACTTAGAAAAAGCAATGCACAAATAATCAATGTTCATACTATGATTGCATTCCATAGTATTTGAGTTTATGGTGATTTGAGTTTATGCTAATCTTAGCCAACAGATTTCTAAGGCCAAGATTTATAATAGTTTTCCCCAAATTCAATTTGCAGAGACAACCTCAAATTCTGAAGGCTCCAATTGTACTATAATTGTACTTTTATTTGCTTTGAAGGTTTTAAGACTTCTACAAAGAAAAAGATATAGTACAATTTAATGTAAATGTTAAAAAAATCTATTTTATCCCACTATATTTTGACATGAACAGCTTCTCTAATGTAATCTTCAGTATCAAACCACAATTTAACAGACATGATTAATGAGTTTTAAACACAATAATGAAAATTTTCTAAAAACTTAAAACTGAAGAGGTATTTCCATTAGTATGCATAAATATTAAGGCTGCGATATCTAACATCCAAAATATGTTCTGAAAGATACCAAATGTCTCTTATTTACACAGTTGATGTATTTTTATTATCTTATTTCATAGTTGTTTGATAACAGTTCCTGTTTTTTCCTATAATACCCTATTGTGTGATACCTCAAACATTTATCTAAGTTTGTTCACATAGTCTGCAAATTAGACCTCACACATTAACAATCTGAAATGGCGACATGGCACACACTAAAGCAATATCACAATGCTCCATTCATTTATGAAGTAAAGGTTTTACATATACTATACTAAATAAACCCACCATTCAATTCTACAATCTAACCTGAAAGCTCTTATAAAATTTGTAGTACAAACATACGTTTTAAACTTATGTAGCCAATAAACTGTTTTTTATGGGAAATATTTTTAGCCGAGTAGTTTATTAAAGTCACATGTAAGCACTAGGACTCACACGAGTAGAGCAATGACTAAAATTTTGTGAACCCTTTTGAAGTTTTAATATTTTTCCATAAAAACAACCTAAAACATGATCTGTTCTCCAAACAAGTCTAAAACTAGAGTCAACCCAATGAAACAGAAGACTCAAAAACATTGTATTTGTTCATTTCTTTATTGAAGAAAATCATCTAAAGTTACATACCTGTGGGGGGCAAACATATGTATACCTCTAGGATTATCAGTTTATTTGAACGGGAAATTACAGCCAAATGTTCCAATATATGGGAGGATAATCAAGCGCAAATGTGGGAGGTCCCGCCTTATCGGTGGAGTTAGAGACAGTCCCTTACTTGCTCAGGGCTGGGAAGGACCAGGCTTGGTGTGAACACATGGCAAATGATCAGTAACATTCGTTTAATGAAACTACAGTTATTGTGATTACTAGGTCATCTGTTCATGTGACATCTTACTTTATGGCTGCATTGTTACTAACCAAAATTCCAGCCCAATTGTGGTTGTTGAGGACTGCCTATAAACATTATGTTAAAAGACCCAAAAGGAGGCAGTTCGTGCGAGGAAGTCAAAGCTGCTCGGTAAGGAGGAATGGGCTAAATTCTTCTAAGATGATGTCCAAGTCTGATCAACAAACATTGGAAATGTTTAATTGCAGGTACTGCTACCCAAATTGCTACCACACTTACGAAAAACAAAAGCTTTCACCCCACACAAACATGTAGCGTTGATTGTTTTCAATCAATAAGTGAATACAGTTGATGTTTTTGACTGATTTAATTGGGATTCTTTTTCCCTAGTTTTAAGGCCGTGTGGAAATCAAGTCATATTTTAGGTCATATTGATGCAGAAATATTGAAAATTCAAACAAGTTCACAAACTCCAAAGCAACTCTGTATGCTAGCACTGATAAGTTTCTCTTCCCTAGGAGTATCTGCACCCTTTGGAAGGCCTGCGCACACTCTGCCACTTTGCTCGTGATGAGGCTCAGATGAGGCCAGCTTTCAAAAGTAGCTCTGTGAGTCGTGAAAAGGATGGATTATGCCTTCAAGAGAGGTAATTTGCTTCTTCTAACACGCTACATAGAGCACCTCTTTAAAGCACTTTGTAAAGCCCTCATAAATGTAAGATAAGATGTAGTTGTAACAATAAAACAGCTGTCAAGTAGCAGAAGATTTCAAGTTTTTCCTGGTATATGGAAATGGCGAATAGCACTTTTTAAAGTGAGTTTGCTACCTTGAAAGCTACAGCATTTTGTGGTGTATTTTGTGCTACCCTTCAAAAAGACCTTGATTATGTATCAGAATGGTCAAACAAATGGCAACTTCAAATCTCAACAAACAAATGCTCCATCTTATATATTGGCAAAAAAATAATAATCAGAAAATAAAATACAGGCTGAATAGTCAAGATCTTGTTGATGATCCAAACTCTGTCAAGGACCTTGGAATACTCATCTCTAATGATCTAAGTGCTAGAGCCCACTGTAACTACATAGCCAAAAAGGCATTAAGAGTTGTTAGCCTAATCCTACATCGCTTCTTCTTCAGTCTGGAACCCACCTTATATATCTGATATTAACACAGTTGAGAAAGTCCACAAATATTTCATAAGAAGAGTTCTCCACTCCTCTACTTGTTGCCACCAGACTTGAAATTCTAGACCTAGAAAACCTAGAACTACACCACCTTCGGTCCGATCTAAGTCTAGTGTATAAAATCATGCATTGCAATGTTCTACCTGTCAATGAATAATACTTCAGCTTCAACCATAACTACACAAGAGCAAACAATAGATACAAACTCAAGGTTAATCGTTCCAAACCTGACTGCAGCAAATACAAGTTCAGCAACAGAATGGTCAATGTCTGGAATACTCTACTTGACTCTGTGGTTTCTTTCCCAAACCCCAAAAACTTTAACCTTAGACTGTCTACTATTGACCTCACCCCTTTCCTAAGAGGTCTGTAGCGGGTGTGCATAAGCGTACCAACGAGCCTACCATCCCTGTCCTATTGTTTCTTTTATTTTTCTTATATATATCCATGTATTCACAACTATGTTTTTACTTATACCTATTATATTGTAAGCAATTGACAAACCAAATAAAATAAATAAATAAAAAAATAATTTTTATTTAATGCTGTAGTTTAGTATGGAATTGCAAGATAGTCTTTGACTTACAAGGGTATGTTTAGTGAATGTTTGAAGTTATGACAATACTGACAAAAGTGACTGTTTTTCACATTTATGACCATTGCAGCATCCCCATGGCCACATGATCAAAATTCAGATGCTTGGCAATTGGCATGAATTTATAACCGTTGCAGTGTCCCAGGGTCATGTGATCACCTTTATGGCCTTCTGACAAGCAAAGCCAAAGGAGAAAACAGACTCACTTAACAACTGTTACTAACTCAACAACTTGAGTGATTCACTTAACAACTGTGGCAAAAGAAGTCATAAAATAGGTTAGAATTCATTTTAACAAATACCTCGCTTAGCAACATAAATTTTGGGCTCAATTCTGATAAGTCAAGGACTACCTGTAGTCATCCACTATAACACCTCCTATTTTATGAATAACTACAAACATTTGTCTGAAATGGTATAGGGTTTCCTGTCTGAGCAAGGGGTTAGACTAGAAGACGTCCAAGGCCCCTTCCAACTCATTCTGACATTCCAAAGAATTTGGTTCCGTGGTCTCACAATAATGGCAGAAAATGGAGGATAGTTAGGAAGGTCCTTAGAAAACAAACCGACATGGTTAGCACTTGTGCGTACCATGACCAGAATAGACATGGTGGCACCTGATGAAGGCCTAGAGACTTTTTTTCTCTATGCAGATGAACAGCGTATAGATCAGGGGTCCCCAACCACCAGATCCCGGACCGGTACCAGTCCGTGGATCATTTTGTACCGGGCCGCAAAGAATGAATAATCGTGATTAAAATATATATTTTATATTAGCTAAAGCTAAGAAGTCCTTTACTATTGGGGAAGAATTGATTTTGCCGGTCCTTGAAAAAGTGTTTCTGCGTGAAACTGGTCTCTGGTACAAAAAAGATTGGGGACCACTGGTATAGATGGTAGTAAGCAATTAAAACAGACTGATTCCTATTTTCTAAGGATGCTTTGGTTTTGACTGGAAATAGGTGCTTTGGAACATATGGCAGGGTAAACACAATTGTCGGTGACTATCATTAAAGTAGCGGTGTCTGTATCCATACTCTGGAGGCTCACAGCAGCTGCACTGTCCTGGAGTCAGACACAGCTGCTTTAATGACCACGAAACAGCTCCTTCCTTCAAGCTCCCGTGTACTTCTAAACAACTTTTCCCCCAACTGCACAACTCTATTTATTTTATATATGCATACGATACTGTAAAATGCTTAGGTGTTCTGGGGTGAAGAAAAGCAAATGAATCGTTTTTAACTGCACTTTCTTTCGAGTCACCTGTGAATTCACACATTAATGCCCAGTGGAGGGGTCTGTTTGACACTTTCTAGAATTGTAAGGCAGATGCTCATTGCACAATGTACCTAAATAGGACTCTTGCCTGAATTCATTATCTAAGACTCACACAGGAGATATGAAGGAATAGTGAAACTATCTGAGACAAGCGGGGCAGGCAGATGTGTTTGTTGCCTGAACCCAAACATAACACTTGAGAAAATTGTGGTTATGGGTAATAATAAGTTGTCGTCCCCTGTAACTTTGGTGCTTGACTAAGAGGAGTCAGTAATAAATTGCTTGCTCGGAAGAGAATATGGTTGTATAAATCAACCAAGGGGAGTGTCCTCAAAGACTGCATATTTCAGGCAGGAAGGGAAGACTGAGCCTACGTGGCAACCTACTGTAATTCAACTAGGAAAAGGAGCTCCAGGCTGCTGATGCTACCAATCACATTTGTGGAGCAAGTATGGATCCAGGAGGGAGCATTTATGCTCAGCAAGTTCATAGTAGTTTGACTGTTACCTCTACCCATTTAGCAAGATGTTTGAAGATCACACTCTGGACAGACTTTGAAAAGTCTGAAAAATCAGGATTTAAATGCTGGTACTGATAAAACAGTATCATAGGATCAGGATAAAAACTAAACTAAAATGGGCATGGAAAAGAAATGATGCTCCCAATTTTACCAGTTGTCCTTGGCTTACAACCACTTGTTTAGCATCTCTTTGAAGCTAAGACACTGAAAAAAAGTGACCTTATGCTGCAATGTAAGCATCTTTTCATACTTACGACCATTGCAGCATCCTCATGGATGCTGATCAAAATTCGGATACTTGGCAACTGACTCCTATTTATGACGGTTGCAATGTCCTGGGTTCATGTGATCCCCTTTTATGACCTTCTGACAAGCAAAGTCAACGGGGAAGCCAGATTCACATAATAACCATGTTATTAACTTAACAACTACAGTGATCCACTTAATAACTGTGGCAGAAAAAGTTGTAAAATGGGGCAAAATTCACTTCATGTTTTGCTTAGCAAGAGAAATGTTGGCCTCAGTTGAGATTGTAAATCCAGGACTACCTGTAGAGTGATCCGAAAATCACCATCAAACACTACCTATTTTATGAATAACTACATTCCCAACAATTTGGTTCTTGCCTCATGATAATAGCAGAAAGTAGAGGCTAGTTAGGAATGTTCTTAAGAACGCAAGACAACATGGTCAGCATTTGTACCTGCCATTGCCAGAATTGACTTGTTGGCATCTGACAAAGCAGTACACAGAGCAGAAGTAGAGGAGGAGCTATTTTAAGTCCATGCAGGGTAGATGAAACACATCACTATTGCTTGAGTGGAGCCAGTCACAGTGATGCAGTGTGACAGAAGACCACCTACCTTTGACTGCTGAATCAGCAGCATCACAAATTGTATTTAATTGCTGTTTGGCACCATGTCCTGCTTCCATTAGACAATTTGTCTCGCACAAAAAGTTGACGCAATTTTATAAGATTGAAAATAAAGAGGGGGGGAAAAGATCTGGTTAAGTGTTAAATTGCATCTGAAACTCTGCAATTTTATCCATGCATGCATGCAAAATATTAATGAAAGTGAGAGCTTGAATAAAATGTATCCAATATAATATTTGAATTTAGTGCTATAAGAAAAAGCACTCCTCTACTCTATTAATCACATTATGTACTGCAAAATCAGCAGTAAAAGAGGTGGTTTCATCACCTATGATATTTTAGGGTCTTCAGCAAGACTGAAATCACTAGAATTTGGAGAATGGGAACAGTATCATCTTCTACTTATTATTTTATCCTCTCAGAAGACAGCAAGAGAATGTGCTGTCCCTCTAATTTGTTAATTGCAGGAACATTCTAATGGATATAGATCAGGTGATCAGCAAAAGTTCTGCTTAGAGATTAATGAAGCAGATCCCATGGATTGATGGCAATAGAAAGAATGTGAAGCTGACTTGGGAGATGCAGTCTTCACTAAGGATAAGATGGCAATATTGGGCCAAAAGAATGTTGGTTGTATCTCAAATAAGGGATCTGTCTGAATAAAATTCTTTAAGATTCCTATGACCAACAGAGACATACTTGGAAAAGGTATCAAGTGGTTGCTCAAAGATGTGATTGGGTAGTGGTCATGCCTTTGGCTAAGAATATGGGAGGAAACTGGACACAACTGCTTCTTTATCATGAAAGATGACCTGGTGGGCAGGGAGGCAACTGAACTAAGAAAAATGGACCCTTTAGAAGCTGAATAATCATGAGACGGCCAACTACAATCTTGATGATCATATTTATAAGTTAAGGGAAGTGTCTCAATTTTGACTATCTTGATGAGTAAGTACCCCAAAGAAGCTACTCGTTTCTCAGATCAACAATTAGTTTAGAAAAAGAAAGCTAGTGAGGATTGAATAGTATAAATTGGACAGTCTTATGGTGGAAATAGTAATGATGGACTTGAAGATCATTATGAAGGGGCTACTGATTACTAGCACAGATGCTGTTACCTAGTTTGGGTGATGAAACGTCTGCAAGAAACAAACCAAGCTCAGAGAGCACTACAGATTCCTGATACAGCACAAGGATGATCATCTCAAATATGAATGTGCTGAGAAAGTGGTGGTTGCAAACACACTGAAGTTTGAGCAGGAAGTGTGGAAGGCACCTGCCAAATAATGTCATGAAATCTAGAAGATTCTGAAGAGGGCTTGGCATAAATACCTAAACAATGTGTGCAAATCACAGAGACCATGCTGAAAAACCTACTTGTTCAATATGTAAAAGAAGTACATCAGGCAAAGTGGGCCTCTTCTATACACACAGAGAGATACAGATGCACAAAACTGAATGCCATGATTTAAACCATTTCTCTGGGACAAAATCCCCAACAGTAATGTTTATTTTTTTCCTCCTAGTTAAGGTCAAAAAAAGACCAGCACTTTTCATAGAAGTAGCAAAGATGACAAAAGCATAGTACTTGTGAATTTGGTGTGGCTAACATAAGAGGGAAATCATGAGTGTCATTTTTAGGCATATGAAAGGTACTGTCCTAGAAAATTTGAGCATGTTTGATTGCCTTTGAATTGTCATTCCAGAAGTAATTGAGCAGGTTTTTTCGAAAATTATTTCCACAAAAACTCCATCAAAGCACCCCTCGTACAACAAGTATGGTCTGGAGGAAAACCCACATATTCTACAATCCCACAGAACATTCTTTTTCCCAGTTGGTTTGGCATGTACCAACTATAATCTAGGAGGAAAATCACTGAATTTTCCCTGCCACAAAAGATGAACAAGAAGATGTAAAACCTCGGTCAAGATCACTTCCACCCAGTCCTGGGGTTAGCAAAATAAAATCTAAACTTACCAGAGCAAACTGGTTCACTTGGACAAAGAGCACCTCAACCTCTTTTGCAGTGACATCTGTTCCAAATCCTTTATATTCCTTGTAAGCTTCCAAATAAGATCTCAACCATTGTTCTTGCAGCTTTCTGCTTGGATAGAGGTTATAGTCAACCTCACTCACTCCTACAAAACAGTAACTCATTAAAAAGAAAAATTGAAATAAAAAAAATAACGATTTCTGTATTCCACTGTTCAGCTTTGCTCTTTATTTATCTCAGAATCTGAAACAGAAATTATGCACTCTTTTGATCCATGTCTTGGCACCTAATATTCTTTAGTACCCATCAAACTCCCCACTCTTTATTTTTTTAAGATTATTTGTATTTAAAAATAGATAGGAAAAAAAACAAAGTAGTAGCCTTAAGAATACTCCTTTTTTTCCCCAGGCATCCAAGAACATCCAAGAAGCATTTTTATAAAATGAAAATGGGAGCTGACCAGCTAAAGCTTTCTTCTTCTTCTTCTTCTTTTTTTTTTTTTTTTTTTGCCTCTGGTACATTGAGGATTTCTGACTGTGTGAAGAGAAGAGTGGGGTGGGGGCAGGAGAGCAGTTGGGAGGAAACTGCCATGCACAAGAAACGAATAAAGATAAATATATTCACAGCTATTCTTCAAAGATTCCACAGGCAGGATTTAAATCCAAGTACAATCTCATTTCAAGTTTCACTCTATTTAAATATTAAATTATAATATCCCACAAAAGACATTAAGTTATTTGGTTTTGCCTTCTCCAATAAACTAGTTTAGAATGACAGTCTTAACTGAGGAAATTTAGGAACCCCTTTTCTTTTTTTAAACAAGAACTGCTGTCTTTATTTCTCATCCAACGTTCTTATTTGAAGCTAGAGGGGAATAGCACATTTTTTGCACAGTTCTGAAGAATTCAGGCATTCTTACAACACTAAATAGAGAGGTCTAACAGCTTTTTGTTTCACCTTTCACTTTCTCTCTGCCTCTGTCCCCCTGCTCCTAATCCCGAGCCCTATTTTCAAAGCCTCTATGTCATCAGGCTCAGAGACTCAAAATATTCACCCCTTAAAGATGAGCTTTCCACAAAAGCAGCTAGTGGTTTCTCTTCACCATAATTAGCCATAATTACCATAGCTGCAGTTTTGTGAAAGCCATAGTACATTTACAGAATGTTTTCTTAGTTAGAGATGAAAACTAGGTTAGCAGCCTTAATGGAACCTGCTGTCATATGCAGCATTCCCTACTTATACACTATCAAGTTTTGATACAAGTTGGCCAATATAGCACAATCAAAATTAATCTTTACTTCAGGATTGTTTACATATCCTTTGCAAGCTTGGTATTCTAAGCTACAGGTGACTTTAGCAGCAAAAAATAAAACAGAATGCTCAAAGCAGGGTATGGATTTCGTGCAAAGATGGCTTTTAAAAATGTAATGTAGTGAATAGTATGGATATAAACTTGATTCAGCCATATTTTTTCTCACCTTTTTCATTTATTTTATTCATTTCTCCAATTTGTATAATATTGTACAGCAAGTAAATATACAGTCCATATACAATCCCTATATTATCAGAATTCAAAATGTGCCTAACAATACCCAAAAATGACATGGCAACAGGTGCAATTATTAGCAAATAATTAAAAAAAGCTGACCAGCAGTCCTTGTCCTACTATATTGCATTTTTCATAACAATGTAATCCTTACTTATTGCTCCTTACTTAGCAAAATACTCAGGCAATCCTGGTTTATTTTATATATAGCTTTTATTAGTATGGTTCAACTTCAATGAGCAAAGCCCAATTTTGCGACACTGTTGGTAAAACCAGACAGACTTGATTACATCATGATCTATCTGCAAATTATAATGTTTTATTCTGTTTAATTTGCTGGAAATTATTTGAATTCTATTCAATTACCATAATAAAGAATTAAAATATAGTTTTCCTAAAAGATTCTTTCAAAAACTATTTTTAAGGTCAATTCAAGGCACCAATGCAAAATTTATCTAAAAATACAAGCAGCTTCCCCAGATATAGAAAATATTTTTAGGATACATTATACATTGGCACAAAAGTACCCTAAAATATTCTTGTGATATTTTTAAAGAAAAGAAAAAGAGATGCCATTTTACAAAACCAGATTGAGACAACCTTAACTATAGATGGGAATCAAATCCAAAGATTTCAAGATGTCTCTCCAGCATTATTAAGAAAAAGAATTTGCATTTCTCCCAGGAATACTAAGGAGTAAGCAAATCAGACATAAATGGAAAATTTCATTTGTTCTGTAAGTCATCTCGGAAATGAAAAAAAACAAACCAACCCAGTATTAAAACGAACTTTTAAAAACAGTTATGCAATCCAGGCATTTCTTTTTCACATATTACATTCCTTCCTCTAAGTAAATGGAGCACAAAATGCAGATAACTATAGCTTCCAATTTTACATAATTTCACATGCATTATGGCAAAATTTTCATAGCTGAAATTGGTGTATTAAGCCCTAAAGACTGCTTTGTTAGAGCATATTCACACAGACTTTCATATAACCCTAATTAAGTGTTTTAATGCTTCAGCAGGAATACCTGCTACATTATCACCTTGTGGAGGAGCAAAAGAGGTACATATATTCATCCTTTCTCTCATTTCCCCCCACAATTCTATGGAAGAGGGCTGGCCAAGGATTGCTCACATCCTTTCTCATCCCAGGAATTTAAAATCTATATTGAATTCTAAATGGAAGACTCCCTGCTGCCAGTATAGGCACAATGAATAAAGGGAAATAAGGAAGTCCAGGCTGCAGGCTAAGAAGTGAGAGGATTTATTTTAGGTCCATTGGGTCCTCTTCCCAGGAAAGTAGCTATGTGTGCAAACACATGGAAGCATTCAGAACAAGTCTCAAAGTACCTGTCCAAAAGATGTTTTTAACAAATCTGAGAAGTGGCTCTATTTGTACAACTGCACATTGTGAGGCACTCATCCAATCCTGATGCAGTGCTAATGTCCAAGCCATTAGCAGCCAGGTTACTACCGTACCTGCAAACTCATTGAAGTGGTTCCCAATATCATAAGCCAGGTAATTATATCCAGAGTACTCGTAGTCAATGAACTGAACATCACCTACACGAGACACAAAAATAAAATTGGTAAGAGTGGAGTGCTGTGAATCTGCACTGTGCCCCTTAATACCTGCCAGTGTGTTCCACTCTGCTGTGCTCTGTATAGCATGCATTTTAGGAAATTCCAAGATTGCATTTTTTGTTTGTTTTAACGAACAGAATAAACTTTATCAAAGATACTTCTCCTTAATTACTTAGGGATAGAACCTCTGCTTTTGTTCCACAGGAGGGCATCAGTTATCTTAAATTCCATTAGTAAGAAGGATTTGGTCTCTGAATATAATATTCAAACCATTTTTAAACTATTCCTCATCCAAAGTTAGCAGGGCTGAACACAAAATAAGTTAGTACAGTAATAGGCAAGGGGTTCTTTAATAAAATGCTTATCATTTTGCAAAAGGGGTGTACGTGCTGTTATTTTGCTTCCTTTATACAAAATGTGTTCATTTTGCTTACATTACAGCACATCTTCCCCAAGTGTTTACCTACTATCAGAACACCAACTGCATGAAGCTATATGGGTTGTATTTAAATATGAATTCATATTGTCATTAAATCTCTCCTGCTGTATATCTCAGATTAAAATATGAAAAAAGGAAGCAGCACTATATATTTCCAAGCAATAGAGAACAAACTTTGAACACCTAAACAATTAAACTGCTTTTCTTTACCTTAAGTGTGTCTAATATATCAAGGGAAAAACATATGTGGCGATACAATCATAAAGAGTAGTTTATATTATGCAGTGCAAGGAGAGGCATTAAATGTTCTCACTGCTAGAATATATTGCCAGCAATCCTCATCAGTCATTCCAAAGAAGCTCTGGGAAATATAATTCCATAAGAGGACTGAGGATATGTCGGTCTATATTCCAAATATTCTACCTACCATTACATATTTCAGGATTCTTTGTAAAACGTGATTATAGTTAATTGAGAAAAATGCACATCAGATCCATAATAAATGTGGTCAATTTTAAGATGCCACAAGGCTTAGAATATTTTTAGTTGGGATGGGTGGTGGTGGACAAACTAATATATTTAAAACATATTCAGAGGCTTCTCACAATAGTATTTTACAGGCCAGGGAGTAACTTTATATCCTACAGGCTAATCAGAAAATATTTTGGATGGGCCCTAAACAGATCCTGTTTCCCAAATCACTCATCTTATAAAGATGATTCTATAAAAACAAATGCACACTCAGTTTAACTCTGCTTTTGCCATCCAATACAGCTAACCTTTAACAGAATTATACTACATCTGAATGTTTGCAGTTAAAAAAAGAAAACCAATAAAGATAGCAGGTGAAAAACCTGCATCCACAATACTAAGTAAATCAAACATTACTTGTATTCAAGTTATACGTTAATTATGTCTGCAATACTGTTATCACCATACGTTAACCCCTTGCTAACTTCCAGTTATAATTAACAATATTACAAAACAAAAACAAAAGACAGAAAGAAAGAAAATGAAGCTAAGATACAGATGAGGCTGTTACCAGGCTCCGTGCTCTCCTAGGGGGAGGTGCATGCGAACAAGTGATGCGATAATACCTCCAGTCAGTGCCTGTAAGTAGCACGGTGCACGCCGCCACTTGGCAGCAACAATGGCATACCTAATCTGTAGCAGATGAAGAAAATTTGGCAAACTCATATTTCACAAGACACAAAACTTTAAAGAGAAAAGTTCTGCATTTCACTGGTCTTTCTTTGACAGACTGACATTACAGTGGAACTCAGCCTTAAATTTAAGTTTTGCAAGAAATTCAATCACTGCCGTCAAGATGCGCGGCTCCATTTCATTTTGGAGTTTAAGGAAATAGGGGCTGCTGCCAGACATAATGTTATCATTTGGATGCAATATTTTTCATTTGTTTTTGGTTTTCTTATGTAATGAATCATAATTATAGGCAAAGGCATTGTTCATCAAATATTCATGGGAATGGCATGTAGCATGGTCCCCAAAAATCCTCAGAGTAATTAGACCCTGACTCCACATGTGTTTTAAAAATCCTGATTAAAATTATGTTTATGATATCTGACACATTCAATGCAATGTGAATATCCAGCATATAGTGAAAGAAAAGGTTTATGCAAAAACAGTTCGGGCTAATTGCCTTTATCAATTTCCTTTTACAGAGTAGGGATGCAAACAATTATACCAATAACATGAATTTGTAGTCAATACAAATATAACTATGGCAGTATTTATTCAGGAAAATTAAAAACAATGTCAAAATTAATCTTCTGCTCCCAGTTCTTCAAAGTTTTGAATGCTTGCTACTAATTGCAAAGTACTAATGCAGTTTTGCTTGTTATTTTTTCAGAAATAATTGCAGATATATTATGTAAGGTAATACTTTTTTAAAATGTTGATGCTAGTTTGAATTCATAATGTACCAACAATCAGATTTAAAAGGCACATGAAGAATATATTTGGTTTACTATATCTTTAGAGATCATTAAAAGGTACTAATTTTCAACTGGGTAAGCTACAATGACTAAATTTAACAGCTGAATGCACTGATAAGCTTTTATATACAAATGTAATCAAAAAGCAGAAATTTAGACTGTTAACATCAGATGTTGTTGGAACTGGAATTATATTTGAACACTTTTTTATTTTTAATAAGACAGTGCAATATATTTACCAATAGTTCCTTTTTCTGTTTTATATAATTGACACTATAGGAGAATATTTTAACATTAAAATAAAATAATCTTCTAGTAGGAAGCTTCGGAAAAATTATACAACTCAAAATTAAGACATCAAATGCTCGTGAAAAATTATTCCATATTTCTCTTTAATTCTACAGTTAAATTCTTTTCACATCTGCCACCTAAGCCTTATTCAACTGTAAAGTTTGCAGGAATTATTTACTTATTTATCCAAAAGGAAGTCTTACTTTCCCCTCGTTCCCCCCCCCCCCAAAAAAAAATTAAACTTCTCAAAGGAAAAGTCAACTTCAAATTTGCTGAGATTATAACTGCAGTCAATTTTTATTAATAACTGAGGCAGGGGTTTCATACATGCATAATCGCTTCAGGTCACTACTATAATTGTATGTGCTATACTTTTAAAAGGACTTTATATATTTTCATGGACAAAGATTAACTGAATAGTCGATAACATTTTGAAATGATCTAGTAACACTTTAAGTTCAAGTTCTTTGAGTACAAAAAGTGCATAACAAGATTAATTAGAAATTAAATGTTTCCTGCAGTTGCTTTAATAAATAAGTCACAACAAATGTGCTTTGATTCTTGTTTCCTTGTTGTTGCACTACAGGTAGAAGGAGGAAGCAATCTAAGGTTTGTTTAGCATTATATCTGAACTGTTTAGTTCTGTCTCAATATGGGACAATTTGTAATTAGTTTAAAACATCTGGACTCTAGATCCAGACCTGTTTGCACAAAACCATAGATTAAACAAATCAGTTTGTTCAGATTCATATTCCTCTGGAGACATTCGTCCATTTCATTAAAAATTATCCAAACAATTTTCTATGGAAAAGATTTGTTACTAAGACAAATTAAATCAATAATAATAATGAGAGAGCACCGTGCATCTTAAATATTTTTTTTCAAGTAGCTTGCAAAACATTTCAGCATGAGTGATATATTAACAGCACTATGTAAGAATTTATCTTCTACTGCACAAAAGTTAAAGTTAAAGCTGAGTTTCCATTGCAAAAATAAATGGTTCCTCTTTAATACTGTTATGTACCAGTTTCATAAACACTGTTGCCAAGTACAAGACAATACACAGTTTTTTTCCAGTTTGCTTATTCCAAGGTTAGAAAGCAATACTTCATACTTCAGTAATGCAGAAGTCATAAGCACCATTAGGGATTGCTCACAAAATCAGAACTAACAAATAATAGTTATGCCTATTATTTGTTAACTTCAGCTACCATAACATAACCAACTTGTACTCTGCCCTAACTGTGTATGTGTTGTGCTGCAACATTTAATAAACATGTCAGCTTTAATAGTACACTCTAGCTACTATATGCGCTAGTATTCCCCCCCCTTTAAAAAGTTTCAAGCAATTTTACATTTTTAGAATTGTCCCTCTCCCCCTCCCTGTTCCCAAATACTAAACACTCACACACTGGTTTTTGTAGAATTGCTCTTAAATGATGTACTGCTCTCACTGATTTATTCTCCACTCTGTTCACAAAAGAAAATGACAGCAGATTTGTTTCAAAAGTAGGCATGTGACGCCTAGAAACCTTGATAGTGTCTGAATTTTTGTCAAGATACTAGTTTAAAAAAATAGTTCCATCAGCTCTACAGAAAAGACACTTTCCTCAGATTTGATAAAATAACTCTCAATGATATGAATTAAGTTCACATCTCTTATTCAAACATATATTAGGACTCTAAAGTCAAATCTAAAGAGAGTAATCTAGACAGACGGCCAATAAGTCACATTAATGTATCAACAGGTGAGGGTCTTGGCTGCAAGAGAAGAGCTATGAGGAATTTAATTTCTGGCTGTGATTAAAATCTCACAGATGGATCAAAAGAATAATTTCACTGATGTCTCTTTAATGTAGAGTTTGGATTGAACTGAGAAAAAAAAAGCTAACGTAACTGTCATTGTATGGCTTAGAAGTATAATTTCCACATAGGAGAAGTTACCATTTCTTGAATTATTTATAATTATTTGAGAAAACCGAAGTCATATGATCATCTAGGAATTTCATATACTACTTCAAGTTTTAAAGGAGCTGCTTGTGAAGAAACCAGTGAAGAAAAAGAAAATATCAAAAAGTTCCATGCACTTTACTGAAACCAATTTAAGGGGGACATTCTATTTATTTTTATCCCGATAAAGCAATCATCAACTTCAAGGCACAATGTTCTATGATTTATGTCATCCCATCCAATTCCTATTTTCTTGAATTTTGTTGATTTATTTAATTCAGACAAAGGTCTTAGTCCAAGTTAATGCTGTTAAACAGAAGTTGTATTCTGAACTTGGAATGGGAAATCAAATTCCCTCCAAAGTAATTTCCTTCTCTATTCCAATATGAACTGTATTTGCATTGATTTTAATGCAAATAAAGATATCTCAAATAGTCTTGAGAACTCCAAACCATGCTTTCAGTCTTAGGTTTATATTAAGACCATAATCTGAATTGGGATATATGTAATTCAAAAATATAATGAATATGAAAAGAGGGAGGGAAACAGGCATGCATTGCTAGCTTGTCCATATTATTATCAAATAATCAGGTTATGTCACTGAAAACAGTAAATGTGGAAATGTTTTAATACCATTGGACCATGTTATCAATTATAGGCAATTCTCACAATAATTCTTTTCAGTAGTTGAACGCTTCTGAAACTGATGGCAAATTAAGTCAAAAAGCCAATTTTCAAAATACTTCCAACAGAAAATATATTTACAAACAGATGCTCAACATTAAAGATACCTATGTACCTCATCAGCAGGTATAAACAGAGAATTGGAAAGTATCTTTTCAGATACTTCACCATGCAGAATTCCTCCAGGACATCATTATATCTGATAATTCAGAATACAAAGATAATACACGATAACCTAGAGACATTTGCTCCCAAAACTATCAGAAATAACAAGTCTGAATCAAAGTTAAGACAATTTATTCTTAAATTGCTGCTGTCTATACAGTACTTAGAATAAAAATAGCTATATGGTAAATAATAGTATTTACTGTAAATATTATAAACCTTCATATATTAAAATATCAGTTATGGCTATTAAAGCAATTTACAAGCAACATTTAGAAATACTCTAAAATAGATTTGAAATTGTCCACCCTCCACAAACTGTTACTCTAAATCAGGCAATATAAAACAATTTTTAAAAGTTACTTACAGCTGTGTTCCATACCTACCTTGTTTTCCATTGTAGATGATATTTTTACACAAGACATCATTATGACAAAGTACCACTGGTGAACCTAGGTTAGAGAGTCTCTCCTTCATCCATGCCATTTCATCCTGTAGAATTTGACGACTTGGCACATCTTGTAGAAACCTTTTAAAATTTGAGAATGGTTAAAAAAAGTTTCAAGGACTTCTCAGAACTTTAGGAAACCTCTCCTTTTTTGGTGGTGCAAGTTAAAACATTATGAGCTCCACATATTCTAAAACTATACTTTACTTTACATTTTTAAACTAGAGAGGAATATTGAAATATATTCATGTATGAGCTCAGAAATAATTGTCATAGAGTTTAAAGTGCCTACCTCTTATGCAACTCTTCATCTGCAAATTCTGTTGGTGCAAGAGAGAAGTACTTTCCCATCTTTATCCATAAGTTTGACTTGGGTATCCATCCATTGTGAGCATGAATAGCATGTATTTTAGCAAGTTGTCTTGCTATCAGTCTGAAATACAGGTAATCCTTGAGTTATGATTGTTCATTTAGTGACCGTTCGAAGTTATGCAATAACCCTGTGTTTACATCAAAGTCCCAAAGTTACGAATGTTGCAGCACCATAGCAGTTGTTCGCCTTTACAAACGATCTCAGAGGCACTGAAACATTCACCTATTTCCCTCCCCCCCTGCCGCTCTCCAAAATTGCCTCCCCCTCTCATCCTGCCATGCTGGACTCACTTATCTTGCAGAGATCTGTCTCTTTTCTGCGGCAGTTTCTTTGCCTTTAAGGGAGACGAGAGCAGGACGATTTCTCTTCCAGTGTTTGGTCAGCTTGCAAATCCTTTTCATAACAAGAGTGAAATGTTCTAAGGGCCATGATCTCGCATGACTTCAGGTACCCATTCTCTGTAAAAGTGGATGGGTGCCTGAAGTCACGTGAGATCATGGCCCCAGAACATTTCACTCTTGGCCCCAAAAGCATTTGTAAGATAACTGGATGCTGAAAGGAAAATTGTCCTGCTCTCCTCTCCCTCAAAGGCAAAAAAACTGCTGCAAAGAGGAGACAGATCTTTGCAAAGTAAGTGAGTCCGGCATGACAGAATGGGAGGTGAGGAAGCATCAGGTATCTCAGTGGGTTGGGAAGGCTTGGTTGGCCTGTTCCATCACTAGCTTCTCCCATGGCCTATCCCACCAAGATACCTCATGCACTTAATGACAGCAGGGAAAGAAGGGAATGATCACTTTCAAGTTATGTTAGTCACTCCCACAAATCCTAAAGTTAAAATTTGTAATTGGGAGGTTCCATAACATTCATAACTTGAGGATTACCTGCAAAATGAAAATTACATTTTAGAAAAGCCATTGCAATTATACATTGTCTTTTATAAATCTCAGCTCAGAACAATCAGAAAGTTAGATGTATATTATTAGGACTGTAGTGACATAGAAGAAGGAAATTAGCAAATTATTTTGTTTTAAATGAGAAACTCCACAGTATAATGTTATTTTTTAAAAAAAATAAATTTTGTATATTTGATAAGATCGCTGCATGAAAGAGGATGCTGAACCAGAAAGGACTTTAATTCAACAAGATTAACTTCATGGCAGAAATGTATGTATCTTGATGGCTGGACCATCATTTGTTCCATTGTGTTAACTTCCATAATGTTCAGAAGCATTAGGCTATAACTGGAACCCAAAATTATTCTACTATTAACTGCATTGCTTCTATCCCAAAAATGATAATTCTGTGTTCTCATCATCTGGCAGGCACCTAATAAAATCCTGAACTATAGGCCCATACATTTTTTGCAGAATGCAGATAGCTACAAAGGGGAGCAGGAATACCATTTCTCTTCTCGTAAAATCAAGGGTATCAGCAAAGGAGCAAGAAGAATCCACTGTATAATATCCCAATAATTCTACAAACCACAAAAACCAAACTGATTCTTTGACTAAATGTGTAAGAAATTTATTTTTCTAAAGTCAGCTGATTCAATCACCTTGGAAGAAATTGTATATAGTATCCATCATTTTAATCAAATATATTTTAAGATAAATATCCCTATGTATGTTCTGAGATAATTTAAAGCAAGCTGGGGCAAATGACTAAGGAATAATATTCTAAGAAGCTTTGAGTATTATAAAGTACCAATAAAATTCAAGCCAAAAAAAACAGAATCAGTGGAAAAATATTCAGAAGATAGATATAGCTAAATGAGGAACATCCCTGGCATATTTGCAAAATCAGATTAAACCTTTATTACAGCCTTTGGATCAGAAAGCACAATAAAACATATAGACTCATAATTACAAATAAAACTTTCAAATTCAATAAAATTATATAAAATACAATGTTATTTCAAGATACGATCTAATAAAAAAAGCAAAAATATTTGGCAATAAAATTACATAAAAGCTACACTATCAATCACAAAATTACTGCAGAACAAAGGTGCCGCTGGAATAATTGTGCAAGATGTTTCATCCATTAAAATCTACATTAACTAAAATTTTAAGCTATTAATGAACTGCATTTTAGAACAATAACCCACTTTTAGGAATCAAATTGATTTCTTTGGAAATTGATTTAAATGTATTTAATCAAAAAACACTACAAGCATATTATTGTAGATAGCAACCTCTTTGAATAAATTATGTGTAAAAGAATTCCAAAATGCTTACCGAAATATCTCTGGGTTGCAAACATGTTCTGGATCCAGAGCCTCTCCTTGCATGAACTCATAGCACAGGCCATTGCTGAAAGTGCAATAAAGTTGGGGTGCACAACCATGGGCCTGCAGGACACGGAAGCTCTTCACTTCCTCTTCTCGATCAACTAGGAGTTCCGTCTTATTCCCATAAATTCTAACAAGGACAACATCATCCATTTTTTCATCCACATAACAGCCAATGAGTTTATTTGTGATTCCATCTGTAAATATCTGCAAAGAAAAGGCAATGCTTTTAGTTTAGTGGAATAGCTGTGTATCTCAACTATGTTTTGGTTATGGCCTTGAAAGAAGTTTGCTTGGCAAAATTTGGTTGACCTTTTCTGAGTTCAGAAGGTAAATTGGAATGGGCCTGGCTAATACAGGTAATTCTCAACCATTCACTTAGTGACCATTCAAAGTTACACCATCATTCAAAAAAGGGAGTTATAACTGGTTTTCACACTCACGACTGTTGCAGCATCCCCATGATCATGTGACCAACATTTGGTGATTGGTAACTGACATTTATTTATGACAGTTGAACTGTCCCTGGGTCATACGATTGCCATTTGTAATCTTCCCAGCTGGCTTCCAACAAGTGAAGTCAATGGGGAAGCCATATTTGCTGAATCGCCATGATTCACTGAACAACTGTGGCAAAGGTTGTAAAATGAGGTGCAAATCACTTAATGGTTTTGCATGGCAACAGAAATTTTGGACTCTATTGTGATCATAAGGCAAGGATTAACTGGGCGACTTTAGGTCATTTATTAAACAAGATTGTTTGCTAATCAGGAAAGTAAAAATGAAACAAAACATTTCCATGCTCTTCCCAAGATGGAAATAGATATATCTGCATAATAACTAGTATTATGCTGAACTTATCTAAGTCTTAACTTTTCTCAACCAATAAATACAACCCACTTTGAGGGATACAGAATAGCTGAGTAAAATTCCTTCCTAATTTAGAGATGTCTCAGCTAAATTTAAACATCTTTGTGAGTGATGGCACTTTAGAGTCCAGTTTATCATACAATTACCCTAATAGAATAACCGTAACTCAATAGTAACAAATGTAATTAAAGAAAGATTTACTAAGTGTGAAAGTATGCTGTCAAATACAAAGAATTATTTTATAAAGAGCAAAAATGAGTACCGGAAAATAGAAACAGCAACAAAAGGAAAAAAAAAAAGAATGCTAACAACAAAGACATTACACAAGGAAGAGAATGTAATGAAATTCAATACTTGTATCCAACATAAATCCAGTATCAGTTTAAGTTTTTTAATGTATCGGCTTTCAAATTTAACAAATTTAGATATCTATTCAAGAGAGCCTTATTTAGTTTAGATAAAAAGAAATAACATCAGGAACCACCAGGAAGCTTGGTGATGCCACATCCCAAAACTTAGGACTAGCTCTCTTCTCCAGTGATTTCACTTAACACAACCATGTTGCTAACTTAATTGTAGCGATTCACTTAACAAATGTGGCAAGACAGGTCATAAAATGGGATAGAACACACTTAACTGTCTTGCTTAGCAACTGTGGTCCTAAGTGGAAGACTACCTGTACTATATCTGCTTAATATAGAACATGTTTGTAACACTTTTGCAGAATGTATTTCAGTATCTCTCCCCCACCCCCGCAGTTAGACATTTTAGACAGCAGAGGCTGCTGTGGTACTTTTCTGACTATCCCAGTAATATGATGTCAGCAAATCCAAGTGCGAGAAGTTCAAGAAATGGTTGCCAAGAGAGAATATTAATAGAAGAGGAAATAATAGGCTCCTGGTATAACCTGTCTCATGAAACATCAATCTTGACATACCCCTATCTTTATGCTACTGAAGCAAGCATTTCCATAGGAACTTAGCTATTTATCTTTCATACACAGACAGAAAATATAATTTGTTTTCTCCCTTATTTAAGATAACAGAATCCCAGGCTTTATCACTGTTATTCTTTTGCATGTCCTAGGTATGAATGAGCTACTTACAACTACTGTAATAACCATATTTAGTCATTATTAGTGCATCCCTGTAAGCTATAAACATATTCTCTCCTGCCTCCAATGAGTTCAAATTCTTCATTAAATTTCTATACAACAGTTTGGCATTAGCCCAAATCAATCAAGTTACACTATCTTTCTTTGTAGCGTTAGTATATTGAATTCTAACTACATTTTAATTTTACTGCTGCACAACCAGGGAGGCAATGATGTTGGGAACTACACATGCAGAAATTATATGTAGAAATTATTTCCCCCTTTCTTTTGGGAAGAAAACCTACCCCCTCCTGATACAATTGTGATGCCTATCTATCAAATTATAAATATAGGTTTAAGAAATAAAGTGTGCAATTATGTTTTACTTGGATGCTTATGCTCTACATTTCATATAGAATACCATAATTTTATATCAATTAACAGAGTGAACCAAAGCTTACAAATGAACTATAAAAATAATTTTACCCAAGAATGCAAGCTTGCATCAAATGAACTAGAAACTACTAAAACTAACTCATTATATATTATACAGATGCATTTAAATTATTAGTATTTCTAGCATTTGTTGCCTTCCAATAAAAATAGGAAGGTCATGTTACAAGAAACCTTTTGTTGCATCGGTGACAGAGCACCTGGACAGAAACCTTCTGCTACAGAGTTCCTTTTTTGGATTAGCTTAACTCTGAAACAAAGATGCCCTGCCCCTCTTGATGTACTAGAACACAGTCCAGACCTCTAGCTCTTCTTCAGGGATTAAGCTGTTCCTGAGAGCTGGAGAGAGTCAACCAGTGTTACCCACCAAGTTTTTTTAAGTTTAATTACTGTAACAGGATAATCACAGTATTAGCTGCTCAGCACCTTTGGGCTGAAAAAACTTTTTCCAATTTCTACAGATAGTCTTTAACTTACAATCACAATTGAGCCCAAAATTTCTGTTGTTACATAAGACAGTTAAGTGAATTTTGCCCCATTTTTATGACCTTTCTTGACACAATTGTTAAGTGAATCACTGAAATTACTAGTAACATGGTTGCTATGGGAAACTGGTTTTGCTTATTAGTGGGTCACAAAAAGTGATCATATGACCCTGGGACACTGCAACTGTCATAAGTGTGAGTTATTTTTCAAGTGTCTCAATTTTGATCACATGACCAGGGGGATGTCACAAGAGTTGTAAATGTTAAAAAAGGTCATGTCACTTTTTTTCAGTACTGTTGTAACTTTGAACGGCCACTAAATGAACTGTTGTAAGCCAAGGACTACCTGTATTACCCATCTGACCTGCATGACTCAGAGCACAAATCTTTACAAATAAAACAGATAAATGAATAACTCATTTTAAAATTATGTTCTCAGTTTGTATGTGTCCATATGGATAAATTCCTTATGCATCAGGACCAAAAATTGCAGTGACATCATAAGAGCAGGACCAAGTCTATGGAATGCAAATTTACAAGTAGTTTCTCATGCTTCCATTCCCACCTTTATATATAGCAGTTTCTGACCTAACATTTTCCTGCTGAAATTTAGCTATAATGGTGGTGTGATTTAGGATTATTTGAGATTCTTAAAGGCTGCTTTTCTTTGGAGAGTTTTTTTTAAATAAATAAAACTAGTATTCCATCTTATATTAATTCATCCTAAACCAAAGAGTTTACTATAGTATTGAAATTGAAGGGTCATTTGCTTAAGCCATTTTCTTTCCCTTAAGACTCCTTAATAACATCTCTTCCATGCCATCAAGAATCTTAACACCTCTTATGATCCTTGCAAACCAAATTTTTCTACATGTGTACACTATCATTAAAAGGTTGAGCTTCCATCCTTACCTCAGCTCCTGCCAACCTAGCAATTCAAAAGCAAGTAAATAAACAGGTACTACTTTTTTGGGAGGAGGTAACAGCGCTCTGTTGATGCAGGCTATGTGACCAGAGAAATGTTTTCAGACAGCACCAGCTCAATGGCCTTGAAACGGAGAGGGGCAACCCCCCATAGTCAGCAACTAGTGGAATAAAATCCTTCACCTTTTTACTCTATCATTAGTCCTCAATACAAAGCCACATTCATTGATGGATCACCTTTGTGTATCAAATCTAAAAGCATGAAAGCTAGCTCGGTAACCTTAGGCCAGCCACTCTCAGTCCACAGGGTTGTTGTTGTGTGGAAAATAGGAGGAAGAAGGAATATTAGGTATGCTGTCAGTTATTTATAAAAATAAAGGCGGGATACAAATAAATGTTTCACATTTGTCTCATGTCATAATATGTACGAGGGCTATCCACAAAATAGATTATGTTTTGCAATAGAAAAAAACAAAGTGTAGGAAAAAAAATTTATTATATACACTTGAAAGTGACACTTAAATACTACTTTTCAACATATTCACCGAACAAATTGAGGCACTTATCATAGTGGTGAACAAGCTTTGTAATTCCATTGCCATAAAATTCAGCCGCCTGAGATTTGAGCCAGTCAGTCACGCCCGCCCGCAGTTCCGCATCATCGTCAAAGCGCTGGGTTCCAAGCCAGGTCTTCATCCTCGGAAACAAGTGGTAGTCACTTGGTGCAAGATTGGGGCTGTAGGGCGGATGAGGAAAAATCTCCCACTTGAAAGCATTCAGGATTTCTCGAGTGCGATTTGCTGTGTGAAGTCGGGCACTGTCATGCAAAAACAAAATTTTTGAGCTTAACTTTCCTCTATGCTTGTTCTGAATTGCTTTTCTTAGTTTTTGCAACGTTTCACAATACCTCACAGAGTTTATTGTTGCACCATGTTCCAGAAAATCGATAAGAAGCACACCTTGCCTATCCCAAAAAACAGTCGCCATAATCTTCCTTGCAGAGAACGTTTGCAAATATTTTCTTGGTTTTGGGGGGGAATTTGGGTGTCCCCACTCCATAGACTGCAATTTGGTCTCGCTGTTCACATGTTTGACCCAAGTCTCGTCTCCAGTTACGATTCGATCAACAAATGAATCTCCATCTTTATCGTAAGAGTACAGAAATGTCAATGATGCAGCCATACGCTGACTCTTGTGGTTTTCTGTCAGGATTTTTGGCACCCATCTTGCACAAAATTTGTGGTAGCCTAGCTTTTGTGTAACAATTTCATGCAACAAACTGCATGAAATTTGTGGAAAACTAAGCGAAAGTTCCATTACTGTGAAATGGCAGTTTTCACAAATCTTGTAATCGACTTTCACGACCAGTTCATCAGTCACAATGCTCGGACACCCACTCCGCTGTGCATCATGAACGTTAGTTCATCCATTTTTAAACTGAATGCACCATTGGTACACTCCACCTTCAGTGATGATGTTGTCCCTGTACACTTCACACAGTTGCCGAAAAATTTCGGTTTATGGTTTTTTGCCAACAAAAACCTTATCACTGATCGCACCTCACAACTTGTGGGATTTTCAATTGCAGCACACATTTGAAATGTTTGCTATGAAATAACAGGCAACGATATGAACCTCCCACTAGCACTAGATGCAGACTAAGCGGCGGACGCACAGACCAAAGATGGCCACGCTAGCTCCACCCCTTCTTGCTACAGACGAAAACATAATCTATTTTGTGGATAGCCCTTGTAATTGACTCATGCCTAATACAACAGTAGATCCTAGATGCAAAGCAGCTATGACATGATGTAAAATACAAGTCAGTGTCGTCAGCAATATGTATGCTGTTAATAGTGTAACATATTTTCTATCATTTTTCTTGCCCTAAGCATACACCTCCTGTTTGTAATAACTGGCATGTCAAAGATTGTCAATCTTTAGTCACAAACAAGATATTATTTTACAAATTAATTAAAATGCTTTGTGAATGTTTAGCTTTACAATTTAAAATATTTTCAAGAAGATACCAATATTCATTATTAAAAGATGTTAGTATAATGTAGATGTGTTTTTACAGATTTTGAAACACTTCATTTATAAGTCCCTGTCAAGAGCCAGCAGACTTTTTTAATTTTAATTTTTTTATTTTTATTTAGATAGATTTTCAATATTATAAACGTATCAGAATTAAAATGCACAGTGTAAATGTTTGACCTAATCGAGAAAAAAGGTTGCAAACTTTTTAAAACAGGATTCAATGATCCATGTCGAATTGTAGGAAAACCTACAAGGACACAGGTTCCCTACACTGCTTTAAGTACATTTATTCAGTTTTCCAACACTGCTTTAAGTCAATTTCTTTGTTTATTGTGAACCTGAACTTGGTGATGACTTTCAGTTCCTTCTGGCTTAACACAGCTACAATTACAATATGCAATCTATTTTTCTATCATATTATTTAAGTGTTTCTGTTGCCTCTCAGCAAGTGTGGTCTAAAATCTAGCTGAAACTAGTAAAACAGATAGTGCCCAAGCTCACAGTAACACTTAGTTTCCTAAACTGATATAATTTAGTAAATTATCCTTTTCCAAATTCATTATCACCTGTCTCACATAAAAATTATCATTTCTACTTGGTATCTTTTTCTAAATCTGGTCATTGAGGCATAGAAGCAATTACCACTGAAACAGCAATATGAATAAACAAATGCAATTCTGTTTTGGAACAGATGTCTGCTTGTAAAAGGTAACGCTAATGTATCTATTTCAAACAAATGCAAACTTATACATGTTCAATTTTTAGATGTAAGTGAAAACCTTTGCTTGAGATAATGTTCTAGGGCTTAAAATCAACAGGAAAAATGTTTTGCACTTTATGCTTTGCAAAGTTTTACTCTTCTTGAGATCACCCTAATTAAAGTTTTTAGCACTTAACAAATACATGAAATCAGTGCTCCCTATAATATGCAACATGGGTAAATTCTTCAGGATATTTGATGGTTAATTGACTCACTTAAAGTCTATTACATTTAACATATTTTTTATTCTTAAAAAGATTCTACAAATTTTGATATCAAAAATTCCATAAGAAAAAAATATTTTGAAATAATGTGCTTAAAAAAGAAGTCATTAAAATTTTTCCATAAAACTCATCATAGTACTTTTTTAAAAATACATTTTTCTACATACTTTTTGTTCTATATAATAAACCTTTTCCCCAGATTTTGAAAACATTTTTACTGTAAACTGGTTAATTGTATTGTTTCAGAGTTTTATTATGCACTATTTTTAACTTTCAAAATATAATTGCTATCTAAAATAGATTATAGTTTCATTTAACACCTTTCTTTAACACCAATATAGAATTTTACTGAGAACAAGCCACATTTTTAGAAGCATTTTTTTACATGTAGTACAAAAGAAATTGTCTAAGTGAGGTTCCTTGAAAAGAAATTGAAGGGAGTATAAGGCTACATTTACAGTCAATCATTTTCAGGCTAGGAAAGGCTAGGAATGCAGCTTTCATCCATACAAGGCACATCTGCAAGAGAAGAAATTTTAGTGGAACAAAGGTGATGGCCTAAGCTTACCCAGGTGCTTAGCTCATGGGTGGATAGTTATCTCTGGAAATGCCAACATTTTATTTTGAGGCAAAATAATACTTGTAATAAGCATTCTCATATACATTCAAATTCTATACTATTATAACTTTCATATATAGAGTCATTTTGTGGAGACATTGTTCTTTGAGCTTGTCTGCTTACAGATTTCATTACCCAACTATGTATCAACATCAAATCACCAAGCCCAGATAGCACTCCATAATTCAATGCTAAACTACACATATTCTATTTTATGAGAGAGACTCATTTGCATCAAAGACTCAGAATCAGGAAAGACTAAAGAATCAGGAAACCCTGCATTCTTAATCATTCATAACAGAGTTACACCAAGATGTGCACATGTATGACAATGGCAGTACAATAGCTTTAACGCTTAAAGATTAAGGTGCTTCTAGGTTCGTGCTGTTAAAGATTAACAGAGCTGTGATGCAAAGCTCAAGCAGACACTCAGGCTTGGTGGACTGCTGAAAACAGTTCTAACTCTATCAGAACCCAATCCTTCTTAACAAAAGAGAAGGCTAACCAGGACAATGGGTGAGAGAGAGAGAGAGAGAGAGAGAGGGAGAGAGAGAGAGAGAAAATTGTGCTTTTGGTCACTTTCCCAGGAAAGAGATAATAGGGCTGCTGGGATGATACTCCCAGAAGCCAGGATGTTGCTAAGCTTGCCTTCTCACCAGTAACAGAACTGGGATGCTTGGGGGAAAAGGAAAGACATTCATTCCTCTCAAACTTAGGTAGGGGTGAGTGTGAGTGTGTGTGTCCTATACTCCCAAACTTAGGTAAGATTGTGTGCACCCCAAGTTACATCATCCTTTTCGAAATGGGTGGGAAAAGCCTTCCCCAACTTCCAACTCTCCCCAGTTTGGGCGTGCGAGAGAAGAAGGAAAATCCTCCCCCCTTTTTTTCCCTTTTCCCCTTTGCAGGAAAGGCGGACAAGCAGACCGCTCCGGTCCCCACCCGCCCCGTTTCCCACTCACCTCCAGGCACACGCTCTCTTGACACGCGTCTCGCAGGCCGGCCAGAAAGACGGCAAAGCCGCCTCCTTTTTTCCTCCTCCTCCTCCTCTTCCCGGCGGACGAGCCGAGAAGAGGGAAAGCCAGGGGGCTTCCTGAGGAAGGGGGGGGGGGCTGCCTCCGTCCCTCCCTCTTTCTCCCCTCCCCGCCGCCTTCCAGAAGCGCCAGATTCCCAACTCCCACCGCACCCCGTTGGGGCGGGAGACGGTGGGTACGGCCGTCTGCGAAAGGCGCCCGAGTGAGAGAGCGGCGGGGCCTTGGTTGACTCTGAGCGCCGAGAAAGACGCCCGAGGAAGGTGAGAAAGAGGCGGCGGAGGCGAGGGGAGAAACCCGGCTTTGGTTCAACCCGGGCCCGCCCTCCGCAGCCCCTCACAGGCCGCCGCCGCCGCGCCCCCTTCGCAGCCGGTGGGGCCGCCGCCCTGGGCTTTTTACCTTCAGCGTCACCTCCTCGGGCTTCCAATCGGGCCTAAGCCGGCGAAGCAGCTCCAGGGCTCCGCGGCGGTAACCCGGATTGCCGCCGCCCGAAGGGTCCCTCTCGCTGACGAAGATGTCTAGCTTGGGTACCTCAGGCGAGCCCGACGGGACGTGGATGTAGTTGGCCATGGAGAGACGACGAGAAGGAAGGAAAAAAAAAAAAAGAGAGAGAGAGAGAGAGAGAGAGAGAAGAGCGAGCGAACGTGAGGCGCCTGAGGAGAGAAAGAGAGAGAAAGCGGAGCAACGGCGACGACGGCAACGCCAGCAACTGCGGCGTCACGCGAGCAGCGCAGCCGGCAAATGAAAGGCGCGAGACCAGCGGGGAGGGGGGAAGGAAAAGGAGGGGCTCGCTTCTCTGTCTCTGTCTCTCTCTCTCTCTCTCTCCTCTGCCCCCCTTGGCTCGACGACGGGAAGCTCCGCCCCTTTGTATTAGAAGGCACCACGCAGGCGACGTTGCCGCCGCCACCAAGAACGCTCCGGCGCAAAGCAGCCTGGGGGGGGGGGGGGGGGGGGGAAAAAAAAAAAAAAAAAGGGGGGGGGGGGGGGCCCCCCTTTTTTTTTTTTTTTTTTTTTGGTGCTGCTTCTCGCCTGGAGCTTTTGGGGCGATTCTCTTGATATTGGTTAAATGCTAAAATGAAGGGTTTTTTTTTTTCCTTCCTCGTTTTTATTGATTTATTTTATTTTTATTTATTTATTGGTCAAGCATGTATTAGGTCAGGGGTCTCCAACCTTGGCAACTTTAAGCCTGGTGGACTTCAACTCCCAGAATTCCCTAGCCAGCAAAGTTGGCTGGGGGGAACTCTGGGAGTTGAAGTCTGCCAGGCTTAAAGTTGTCAAGGTTGGAGAGCCCTGTACTAGAGATAACATGTAAATATAAACATGATTATGAATACATGAAATAGGTATGAATAAAAGGGAGAGGTTAGGTCAGGGACAGTAGGCACATTGCTGCACTTATGCACATCCTGTACAGACCTCTTAGGAATGAAATCGGTGAGGTCAATAGACAAAAGAACACAAGAACAGTTTTTTCCTGAAAGCCATCACTGCTAAAACCCCTGTCACCAACGGATGCACCAACGGATGGAAAGAGGATGTAAAACGGAGAAAAACACTTGCCATCCGTTGGTTGGCAATGCTTCCGAACGCGATGCTTCCGTTCTGTACTCACTGCCTCCGTTTTGCTTCCTCTCTATCCGTCCAGCATCCGTCTACTGATATTTCATCCGCTCAAAAGGTTTTGAGCTGCTCAAAACTTTTGAGCGGAAAATGTATCCAATGTGTCCGTTCTGCATCCGCTAGGCATACGGGGGACATCCGTTCTGCATCCGTTACGCATCCACTGCATCCGCTGCGCATCCACGCAACTCAAATCCGTTCCAGCGGTAAACGGAGGCAGGGAAGAAGCGGAACGGATGCACAGCGTTAGTAGCACGGACGGAGAAAGGATGAAAGCGGATGCAGCTACGCATCCGTGTCATCCGCTATGCATCCGCATCATCCGCTACGCATCCACTCTTCATCCGCTCTGTATCCTCTACGCATCCGCTCTGCATCCGCTGTCATCCACTTCCATCCGCTAGGCTTCCGTTCCGCATCCGCTTTCCATCTGCTCTGCGTCCTCCCCCCGTCCGTTCCTTTCCGTGTTATCCGCTCTGTTTATGCAAATTTTTGCCCCTTTTGAGAGTGGATAACAACGGATGGAACATTTTTCTCGTCCACTGTGTCCTTTTTACAAACGTTTTGCATCCGTTGGGCAGTGTGACAGGGCCTTAAACAAATAATTCCTTCAACACTGTTCAACTATTACAAAGTCTGCCCTACTATTGCTGTTAATCTCCTTATCACCCATCCCCTCCTACTTAAGATTATAGGACTGTAACTTTGTCACTTGTATCCTTATGATTTATATTGACTGTTTCCTGGTATGATTTGATTGCTGATTATACCCTATGACTATCATTAAATGTTGAAGGTTATTATTCTTGATTCTTAACGAATGTATTTTTTATGTATACTGAAGAGTATTTACACCAAGACAAATTCTTGTGTGTCCAATCATACTTGGCCAATAAAGTATTCTATTCTAGCGGATAGTTTGAGGTTAAAGGAGTGAGGTTAGAGGAGGTAACAACAGAGTCAGGTAGTGCATTCCAGGCATTGACCACTCTTGCTGAAGTCGTACTTTCTGCAATCAAGTTTGGAACGGTTTACATTGAGTTTGTATCTGTTGTGTGCTCTTGTATCGTTGTGGTTGAAGCTGAAGTAGTCATTGACGGATAGAACATTGCAATGGATAATTTTATGTACAACGCTGAGGTCGGACCGATGGTGGCGTAGTTCTAAGTTGTCTAAGGCCTAAAATTTCAAGTCTGGAACTGGGAATTGGAATTGAGAATTTTTTTCTGGAATTGGGAATTTTCTTTCAGGCAGGGTTTCCCAGCCTTTCTTTCTTTCAGGCAGGATTTCCCAGTCTTGGTAACTTTATAACAAGATGGGAGGGCTTTCCACTGCCAGAATTCCCCAGCCAGCATTGAGTTATTAAAGCAGCCTATGAGATAAATTGGGATGGGTCTCTAAGTGATGATATAGCTTTTTTTGAGAGGGTGAAAAAGTGCCCCTTAAGCCTTAAAAGAGGCAGTGGTGGAACTCTATTTTGGAATACATAAAGTCCTAGATTTACATTCACAATTGAGCCCAATTTCCATTGTTAAGTGAAACAGTGAATTTTGCCCCATTTTATGACCTTTCTTGCAACAGTTGTTTAGTAACAGTTGTTAAGTGAATCTGATTTTCTCAATGATTGCTTGTCAGAAGGTTGCAGAAGCAGATCCCATGACCCGAAGGCACTGCAAATGTCCTAAATATGAGTCAGTTGCCAAATTTTGATCACGAGCCATGGGAATGCTGCAGTGTTCCCAAGTGTGAAAAATAGTCATAACTCACTTTTTTCAATGCCATAGTAACTTTGAACATTCACTAAATGAACTGTTGTAAGTTAAGAACAACCTGTATCCATTTTCTCTCAGCTCCTGTGTGGGACTTCTCTTTAACAACCTTCAGGGCTACTTTGAAAATAGCTGTAGATGCCCAACTGTGATGAGAGATAAGATGAAAATCAGAGCAAGTAACTGTATTTAAAGAAAGCCAGTGGTTAGATTATATTTCTGACCAAAATAGCATTGAAGGCATTTAGATATTTTTTAACTCCCCTTTGACTGATCAAAAGTGTATTTGCTTATCTGGTTTCAACATCAGTATTTCTTTATCAAGCAATAACAAACTTTTAGGATCTTAAGCCCTGTCACACTGCACCAACGGATGCAAAGAGGATGTAAAACGGACAAAAAAGCTTGCCATCCGTTGGTTAATGCGATGTACTCACTGCCTCGTTTTGCTTCCTCTCTATCCGTCCAGCATCCGTTTATTGACGTTTCATCCGCTCAGAAAGTTTTGAGCTGCTCAAAACTTTTGCGCGGAAAATGTATCCAATTCATCCATTCTGCATCCGCTAGGCATCCGCTAGGCATCCGCTAGGCATCCGTTCTGCATCCGTTACGCATCCGCATATCCGCCAGGCATCCGTTCCGCATCCGTGCAACTCGCATCCGCTCAGACGCAGGGAGGAAGCGGAACGGACGCAGAACGGATGCAGAACGGATGCAGCACAGAAACAAAGCGTTTAAAACGGAAAAAACATTCGCAGAGGGGACCTATCTCGGATATTAAGGATGCCTAGAGGATGCCTAGATGATGCAAAGGGACACCTATACTGCCTATAAAAAGGGGGAACAACTCGTCTGCATCTCACTTTCAGACCAGCAGCCCACCTGTGCAGACCTCTGCAGCCTTCATCTGACTCTTCCTCTTCCACAGCATCCAGTCATGTCCACCCTGGATTGTACCACATTCCTTTTGGCAGCCACCATCCTTCTGCAACAGTGCGAAGCCATCTACAGGCTCTGTGAACTCTACTACGGGAAGAAAAGGAGGCAGCCAAGAAGCGTCTGGGTCCGAAGATGGATCGGGAGAAGAGCAGAGTACGGACTGTACAACAAGCTGATGGTGGAGCTCAGGAACGAAGACACTCGTGCGTTCCAGAACTTCATGAGGATGCTTCCAGCCATGTTTGACGAAGTTGTACAGCGGCTGACACCCAGGTTGACCAAGGCAAACACCAACTTCCGGCCCAGCCTGGAACCTGGGCTCAAGGTGGCACTCACTCTGTGCCACCTGGCCTCAGGGACCACCTACAGGAGCATGCAGTATGGCTGGAGGGTGCCACACAACACCATCAGCATTGTGGTCAGAGAAGTGGTGCAGGCCATCATCGAAGAATACCTGCAGGAGCTCCTCCAATGCCCCTCCACTGATGAAGGATGGAAGAAAGTTGCAGAGCAGTGGTACCAGAGGTGGAACTTGCCACACACCGTTGGAGCCATAGATGGGAAGCACGTGGCCTGCAAAGCACCACCCAAGTCGGGCTCCACTTATTACAACTACAAGGGCTTCTTCAGCATCATCCTCTTCGCCATGGTCGATGCTGACTACAAGTTCATGTACATCGATGCTTCAGGCAACGGCTCATGTTCACATGCCCAGGTATACAACGCCAGTGACCTCAAGGAGGGGCTGGAAGGCAACCTCATCGTGGGCTTCCCAGATCCAGACCCCCTGCCCAACGACACGCAAGATGTGCCCTACTTCATCGTGGGGGATGACGCCTTCTCTCTCAGAACCTACCTCATGAAGCCCTACACTTCAAGACACCTCACCCGTGAAGAGAGGATCTTCAACTACAGGCTGTCCAGGGCAAGGCGGGTGGTGGAGAACGCCTTTGGCATCCTGGCCAACAGGTTCCAGGTACTTCTCACCACCATGCAGCATCGCCCAGAGACCGTGAGGAGGATCGTGTGGAAGCTTGCTGCATCCTGCACAATCTCATGCGCACCCGCTACCCGGTCTTGCAGAACAGGCTCGTGGACCGTCAACAAGGCAATGGGGACATGGAGCCTGGGGAATGGAGGCAAGGGCAAAACCTGATAGACACTGAGGATGTGCAAGGCCCCAACAGAGCCTCACGTGAAGGGAAGAAGCAGCGCAACCTCCTGAGACACTGGTGCAACTCCCCAGCTGGAGCAGTGGAGTGGCAAGACAGGATGGTAGATGATTAATGGATGCTTCCTTCAGCCTGTCTCATCACACGGATGAGATTGGGCCATGTATGTTGGGTGGGCCTACAATGAACAGGGCATTTAATAAAGAGTTGTGTTTGTGTTGACATGTGTGGATGATTATTACATTATTATTGATAATAAAGGGCCATAGGTGTGGCACCAGGGAGGGTGGACCATACAGTCCCACTATGCTTGCACTGGAGGCTTATCTATCCCACTGCTATCCTTACCCATCCCACAGCTATTACCCATCCCAAAGGTATCCCTGCCCATCGCACAGCTATCTTAACCCATCCCACAAGCAAGCAAAGGCTTAAACCATTTCTAAAAGTTTCCACCAAGACTTTATTAAAAAAAAGAAATGAAGGAAGTGTGTGAATCAAAGATAAACTTTATTGAACAACAAGCTGTAAAACAAAAATGACCCAAGTCAAGTGTCCAAATAAAGTCCACAGGTAGCAAGCTACCCAGTCTCTGGCACTCTTATTGGTCACTCGGAGGTGTGCCCAGTCTCAGGGGTGAAGGGTCCAGGTGCTGTAGAGGTGGGTGGTGCTGGAGTGCTAGTCTGTATCGTCATTGGGGTGCCTGGCCCTGAGAGGACAACAGGGGACGGTGTGTTGAGGAAGCTCTAAGACAGCTGGCTCAGACCCACGATGCTGAGAGGTCCTTCCTCCATGCCATGGGGTGTCAGCCCCAGTACTGATGAGAGATGTACTGAGGCCGGGCTTGGCTGTGGGGTGGAGGAAGGAGTAGTGTAGTGGGGCTGTCTGGTCTGCAGCTGGGTGAGGACTGGTGTGGGTGGCATCGGTGGTGTGGGTGGCATCGCTGTCGTTGGCATCATTGGCGTGGCTGGCATCGGTGGCATCAGTGGAACTGGTGGCAACGGTGTCGCCCGATGACTCTGTGCCTGGACTGGGAAGGGCTGCTGCCTGTGCTGCTGGACCTCCTGGTAGTCGTAGCCCTGGTAGGTGAGGGGCTGTGGGAAGCCTTGGTATGGGAGGGACATCACCTGGGGTGGAGGAGCAGACCTGGACTGGGTGGGAGCAGGTTCCTCGGGGTCTGGAGGGTTGTGAAGCAGCTCCGTGATCCGGTCCTTCACCACCTGGTACTGGGGTTCCTTCATGTTCTTGAGGGTCTGGTTGTCATAGGTGAGGAAGGGCTTGCGGTTGGAGGATGAGGAGTCGGTGCTGACCAGCTGAGAGAGGAGATCTATACTGGTGCGGATGGTGTCCCTGATCTCCAACAGGACAGTGTGGCTCTGCCCCCCCTGCTGTCTGGCTCTCTGCCTTTCTGTGGAGGCAGAGCTGGGGGGGGTGGATGCGGGTACGACTATGGTGGACTCGATGTCTCCTCTCTCCCACCACACCAGAGAGTCCTCCATGCACTCCACCACGGTGACAACAGCTGTCCGTGGGTTCTCCGCTGTGGCACGCTCCACAGAAACCTGCCTGGAGACAGGGACTGATTCTCGGCCGGAAGAGGACTGGGTCGCAGCAGGCTGCCGGAGAGAGAGGGTAGACAGAGTGGCTCCTGGTGCTCCTCGGTGGCGGATCTCACCCTCCAGGAAGCTGCACCTGGCCATGACGTAGGTCTCTCTGTCCATCAGCTTTACTGTGGCCTGGCCAGATTTCTTCAAGTGCAGCTTTCCGTACCAGGTGTGCATATGTTTCCACCAGCTGAGGAGCACCTCCAAAGTGTAACCCATACTTTCCGCCCTCTCTCTCCTAGCAGCCTGCTTCCTTTTGATGTCCCTATACAGCCGGTGTCCCTTCCGCCACAGATAGTCATTCTCTCTCAGCCACTCCAGCACCTCATCCTCGTGTTCCTCCTCAATGAAGTATTGTGTCCTCTCCTGTCCCCGCATACACCTCTTCCTCCCTTTGCCAGGACCAGATGGGCCCTCATCAGAGGGGCTCCCAGGTGGTAGGGGCTGCTCCTCCACACCACCAGCAGCAGCAGCACCAGCAGGATCATCATCATCATCATCATCACCAGCAGGATCATAATCAGCATCATCATCAGCAGCAGCAGCAGCAGCAGGATGATCATCAGCAGCAGCAGCAGAAGCAGCAGCAGCAGCAGCAGGATCAGCAGGACCAGGATCAGCAGCAGCAGAGTTATCACCAGGAGCCCCAGCAACACCAGCACCAGCAACACCAGCAGGACCAGGAGCACGAGCAGGACGAGCAAGACCAGGAGCACGAGCAAGACGAGCAATACGAGCAAGTCCAGGAGCATGAGCAGGACCAGCAGGACCAGGAGCAGCTTCAGCAGAGTATGCAGCAGAAGCACCACTGCCAGGAGCAGCTTCAGCAGAAGCCCCAGCAGAAGCAGAGTCAGGGACAGGGGGCGGGAGGGTGGCCCTGTCCGTCTTGCCAGGGATGGCGGCAGATTGCTGAGACTTTCACTTCTTCCCCATGGTTGTGGGGTTGTTGGCTGGCAGGAAGGCTGGCAGGCACCAAGGCTGGCAGGAAGCCTGGCACCAAGACTGGCAGGAAGCCTGGCACCAAGGCTGGCAGGAAGCCTGGCACCAAGGCTGGCATGAAGCCTGGCAGGAAGGCTGGCACGAAGCCTGGCAGGCAGGCAGGCAGGCAGGCACCAAGGCTGGCAAGCAGGCAGGCACCAAGGCTGGCAGGCAGACTGGCTGGCAGGGAGGCTGGAAGGCAGGCTGGCAGAAAGGCTGGCAGGCAGGCAGACAGCAAGGCTGGCAGGGAAGCTGGCCAGGAGGCTTGGTGGCAGGCTGGCAGCAAGGCTGGCAGCAAGGCTTGCAGGCAGGCATGCAGGCATGCAGGGCAGGCAAGGACTCAATGTATCCTGCAGCAGGTCTTTCCTCCAAATGCTGGCCACGTGCGAGCTGCTTCCCTTTATATCCGGGGGGCTTGCGCAATGCATCCCCCCCGCATGCGCAATTAACGCCAGGCATCCGTTAGGTTTCCTCTGTGCATCCGCTAGGCTTCCGCTGTGCATCTGCTTCATCCGCTGTGCATCCGCTGTGCATCCGCTCTTTCCGTTCCGCGTCCGCTTTGCTGAGGCCCCCCGGAAGCCCTGCGGATGTGCCATCCGCTCTCATCCGCTTCCATCCGCTAGGCTTCCGTTCCGCATCCGTTTTCCATCCGCTCTGCATCCTCCCCGCGTCCGTGTTATCCGCTCTGGTTATGCAAATTTTTGCCCCTTTTGAGAGCGGATAACAACGGATGGAACATTTTGCTCGTCCGTTGTGTCCGTTTTGCATCCGTTGGGCAGTGTGACAGGGCCTTTAGTTGTTTCAGCCTTTGAGGATTGTAGCCACAGGTGTACACTTGGGGAGGGGGGAGACCAAATAATGCCAGAACCTCAAGATCAGATCTATCTATTTTTGGTAGAGCTTGGTAGAACTCTGGCTATTCAATCTTTGAATAATAATAAATGTCAGGAATTGCACTTTCATTGAATGTGCAGCCAGACACAAAATATGTAGTTCATATATTAAGCAAAATTACAAGCCCAACTCACACGAGGTGATTCTTGCATAAGTGCCATGGGCACTTATTTTACATTTTGATCCAAATGAAGCTTCCAGATGCTTCAATAGTTTCTGGGACTAACATGCAACCCAAGAGGATATATACAATATGACATTCAAATAAAGGCCTTGCTCCCTGGCAGAAGCTTCAATGCTGGGAAAAGGGGAAGGAAACAAGGGGATGGCCAGCAGCAAGATGGATTGGCTCAATGGCAGTGATCATCGGACCACTGTTGAAAAACTCAAGGGAGCAGGCTGGGGATAGATCCTTCTGGAGAAAACTCTTTATCTATGTTTATCTATCTAAGAGCAAACACAAATTTGATGCCAAACTGTCAAGTTTAAAGAGCCCTGCACTAAACCTTGTGTCAGCTACACATGGGTTACATTGTAAAGTGCTATGGAGACAAGCCCATGATCTAAAATAGGATGGGAGGAACCACATCATATCATTGGATCCAGACCTCTGATACAAATGATTAAGCACTTGTTAATGAATGATTACTAAAGCTTTCATGGGAATGCCACTGTTTAGGAATAGTTGGTGATTGCAAATCAACTTAATAATGGCCCATCTTTCTTTTTCAACCATAATAACTTGACTAATAATATGAGTATACATTACAAATGGGTCAAAGTAGGTGATTTGGAAGGAGGCCATTGCTCCCATATGTTGCCTTGCAAAGAGATTGATCGCTGGTGGAGGTGGGACAGGGGTGTCCCTGGAAGAGCCAATGAGAAACTCCTCATAGGGTCATATCCTTTGGTGATAGAGTTGATTAATCCCTGTTTGGTTAATCACTATCATTTAGAAACCTCTTCTCCAGTTCTGGATTAACATGAAAGCTGGCTCTTTGAAAACAGCTATTGGATAACTATCTCCTTGTGTACATATAAAAGACGGCATGCACTTTATCAAGTTCCAAAGCAATTTTGAACAATTCAAAATTCTGGTGTTGAAATCCATACATCTTCAAAATTGCCAAGATCGAGAAACAGCCACTCTATTCTCTTTTCAAAAAAACCAGTGAAAACTTGGCTCTTCAAAGAATTATTTGGGACAGTTTGAAGATTCTGTCGCCCTGGGTTTATTCTGCAAAGCCTGCACACGTTTTTCACATAATTTCCAACTACATAAAAGGACCGGCAAAAAAGTAAACAACTCATTACAGCTATGAATATTATTGATTCATTACTTCAGCTTATATGCGGCTCCATTTCCAAAGATTCTGAGCAACTTAGAAATAACATCAGAAACATAAACTACAAAATTCTGATGTTCATCATTTGGGCAAGGGATTCTGGGAATGGAAGACCACACATCTCAAGAGTAGCTAAAGTCAAGTAACACTGTTATAATTACACAGCTTTCTTTCTGCTTCCTGCAAATGATATGTAGATTAATCATAGGCAAATGTATTCAAACCAGAAACTAGCATTAATTAATACATTAATACACCAAGCATAAAAGGAGAGAGTGCTAATGTTGAATGTTTAAATTTGATGGGCAGATGTTGTTTCATATTTGATTTTTGTGTGTAATTTTGATACTACATTTGGTTTTTTTATTATGTGGCTATTATTTTCAAGGAGTAGTGTTTCAGATGGGTGGCATACCAACTAAAATAAATTTATATTTTAGTAAAAGTTATTTCCAAAGCTTAGAATTTACTTTTCCTCATTGATCATCATATAGAAATCATCCAATTCCTCATCTAATAGTATTTCTATTCTGAAGTTGAACTAAAGCAGGAAAAAAATACCACTGGGGTTAGAGAAATGATTAATGAAAGCTGATCATTATCTGGTGGAAAAAATGTGCATTTACATAGAAAAGATTAACCCTAAAGGAATAATTCAAAGAAAATAGCATCAACTTATTACCGGTTTCAAGAGTAATTTACAGTCAACTGACACACCTCCACTTATTGCTAGAATCTATGCATAGTTAGTGGTATCTTTCATTTTTTATTTTGACATAATTATATATTTTTGAAACATCTTCCAATTTAGAGTTCTTTTCTTGATAATTCTTGTTATTACCCTTGTCACAATTCTGGTTTTGATTGGCTTTGCTTCTATGCTATTTAAGGGTTTGCCTTGTCTTTTTAAGTTGATTAACTGTTTTTGAGCGAGTCAGCTTATATCAACTTATTATCTTATTATGTCCAAACTACTACGTCCAAACCTAGGCATAGGATGAATCTTTCTACTTCCCACCACCCCAACCATTCACACAACACTAGAGAGACTCACACAACTGTGTGAGTCGTCTGGTATTTTGGAATGCCATTATAAACCATATGGTTCTTTAAGACTCTTACACGGGACATCACTTAAAATTCTCCTTATAGGGTTCTTGATGCTCTCTGACCTTGGTTGTTTTCTTGCAGATGTTTCATTAGCAAAGTAGATAACATCATCAGTGCCAGAAGTCATCTAATTGGGTAATGAAATGTCTTAAAGACAACTATCAAGCTTGGAGATCACTAAAGATTTCACAGTTCAATCCTGAACGACTGTGTTCCCTGAAAATAAGACCCTGTCTTATTTTTTTTCCACCAAAAAAGGCACCAGGTCTTATTTTGGGGGGAAATCATCCATTGACTAACCTCACTTGGATGAGAATTGAAATGTTTTCAAGGGAAAAAAACAAGAAAGTCTAGGTGCCTTTTGGAAAAACACCTTCTCTTGAATGGAATGACAATAGTAATCGCGTTTAGTCTTATATATCACTTCACAGTGCTTTCCAGCCCTCTCTAAGTGGTCTATAGAGTTAGCATGTTGCTCCCAACAATCTGGGTCCTCATTTTACTGAACTCACATGGAAAGCTGAGTCAATCTTGAACCAATCAGGATCAAACTCCAGGCTGTGGGCAGAGTTAACCTACTTTCTAAACACTGCCACCACAGCAGAAAGGGAGGGGACAGAATGGAACGGAACCAGTGGTGGGCTGTTGCCAGTTCGTACCAGTTCTAGCGATCTCATACAAATGACGATCAGTTGGCCTCGCCCATGTGCCCCCACCCTATCCTATCTTACATTTCTTTGTTTTGCAGCTCAGCCAATTCGCACAGCAAAGTGGATTATTGTGCCTCAGCTATTCTACTCACTGGAGAAGGCTAGAAGGTGAGCTGGAGAGGTTCAAATCAGTTTATTGAATGCTCCGGTGGTGAAGCTGGTTGCAGCCCACTACTGAACGGAAAAGAATAGAATAATAGTGTATATGAACACAGAGCAAACCCCACTCTCTTCTTGCACTGATGATATTAACTAATTTGGTAATGAAATGTCTGAAAGTAAACAACCAAGCTCAGAGTGCACTAAGTACGCCACAGTTCAATCCTGAGCTACAAATATTCTATCAAATTTCTCCTGTATTGAAGCTTTAAAGTTCTAATTCAATGTATTAGAGCTCTCAGTTAGAGTTTCACTCAATATCTTGGCTTTCCACCTTAGGAGCCTGGGGCTCATAGTCATCTTGCCTCCTCAGGCAACCTTTATGAAATTGAGGATAACCGCCCCCCTCAACTCTCCCATATTTCTGTTCTGTTTTTCACTTTCACACTGGGTCATGGCTTATTTCTACACGGCCATATCCCATTTATTCATCCAAATCACCCATCCAAACAATGAATCTTTGTTTTTGTTTTTGTTGTTGTTGTTTTACAAAGAGCATGTAGGAAACAAAGCAGCTTTCTTTTAAAATGCAGAAAAGGTTTCAACCAAGTCAGGCATTACTATTTCTGATTGAGTTTCATCGAATGGTGGTAACTTGGTGTACTCTAACCAGGAAGGGGCGAGGAAGGCAAGAGACACAGGGAAGGTGGATGAAGGAAAGTTGTTTAAAAAGGGTAAGTCTCTGGAAATGTCAGTTGGTTCAAAATTCAATAGCCCCATGGTTTTGTGCGTGTCTAGATTTGCACAGCTGTCCTCTTTCTTTAGGAGCTGCGTTAAGCTGCCAGTTTGCTTCCAGTCCAATTCAAGGTATTTATTGTCTCCTTTAAAACTCTATGTGGCTTGAGGCCAGGTTATCTGAAGACCCGTCTTTTCTCAGTTACATGTACCTGATCCATCAGAGTAGGAACTCAGGCATTGTTATGCAGCAGTCCCTTTGCAGTGGGGGGAAGAGGGGAATTGGACGGCCCAAACAATGGGCAGGTGGGCACGCATGCGTGTGCACAGCTCAACTCACACAAGCGGCAGGACAGTGTGCACACATGCCATGCAGCTCGACTGCATGCACATAAGTATGGGTGCCAGCCTGCCACTTGCACGAGTTGAGCTGCATGCATGTGTGCGCACGGCAGCCCACCACTTGCGCAAATCAAGTTGCAAATGTGTGCATGTGCATGCCCATCTCTTGCACAGCCCAGCTCTGAATAGGTCACAGCCAGGTAATGGGTTACGAGCTGGAGGTTGGAGACCCCTGTAGTTACAGATCTACTCTCTTTAAAGACGCCCATCTAGCGGAACCAAGAAGAGGCTTCTCCGCGGTGGCTCCTTTCCTGCGGAACATCATCCCTGCAAAAATGAGATTGGCACCAACTTGGACAGTCTTTCGCAAAATCTGAGTTTGCCAGCGGAACAGAGGCCGCCAGGGTATCACAGAGCCCATCCAGAGGTGGGATTCAGCAGGTTCTGACCAGCTCTGGATTCAGCTGGTTCTGACCCATTCTGGAGAACCGATAGTGGAAATTTTGTGTAGTTCAGAAAACCGGCCAATCCCACCTCTGACTGGATATTTTACAGTATCCTTCCCCTGCCACGCCCACAGAACCTGTAGTAAAACAATTTGAATCCCACCACTGAGCCCATCAAATGGTTTGATTGTTGTTGCCAGGGAAGTGAGGGGTTATTGGTTTCCAAGGGTGGGGGCTTCAAAAATTTTAGCAAAGGGTTCTCTGCCCGGTTGCTGTGTGGGCATGGCCATGGTAGGTGTGGCCTAGTCAGCCTCCTGCACCATAGCGGGGGGGGGCGTTTTTGCCCTCCCCGGGCTCCAGAGGCTTTCCTCAAGCCTCTGGGAGGGCAAAAATGGCCTCCCTGAGCTCTCTAAAAGCCAGAAACAGGCACATTTCTGGCCTTCCCGAACTTCCAGGAGGGTGTTTCTTGCCATCCCCAAGCCTCCATGAGCGCCCTGCACTCACCTGCATCCAAAACGGGCCGTGTGGGGATTCCTGGGAGGGGAGGGGTGGGTGGGGCCAGCCAGGAGTGGGATTTGGCAGTTCTCTGAACTGTGCAGAATCTTAGCTAGGGGCTCTCCCGAATCCCTGCCCTGTTGGTTTTGTGTTGGGGTTTTATTTCTGTAAGCCGCCCAGAGTGGTCTTGAGCGAGTTAAAATAGATTTTCTTCGTCAAAGAAATAAAAGTTGCTTAAGTACAGCTGAAACAGTACAGCTGGAAAGAAATGTCTCTTGCAGTCTGCGGTCGATCTATTCAGATATGGGACTGCATGAGGTAGGAAATAAAGTGAAAAATAGACCCCTTTTGAAAGTGAAATAGCTGGAACTTCCTTCTCCTCTTCACCTCGTTTCTTTCTTTTTAAAACCTGGCCTTTAATTTCTTGCTTTTCTGACATCTATATGAACCCACAACAAATCACATTCTCCCAAGTCCCTGAGCCGATTGCTTATCAGTGCTATTCCAACTTGTTTCTGCTTGATTCTCTGCGATTAGCCATGGCCTCTGTAATTGTGGGGTTCAAGCTGCATTGGTTGGGGGGTGGAGGGGAGGTTGAAGAGGGAAGAGGGGAGTCTAGGAAAAGAACAGAGGTCTGAGTTCTTGAAACATTACCCTGAAAATGTTTCAAAGATTTGCAAAGATTCAAAACTTAAGCATGGCTTCAATACGTTTTAATTTTGGCCCTTCTAGCAGATGTGTAGGCCTGCCAAATTTAAGTATTTGTTTATTCTTAAAAATATTTTTATCCATATTTAGGTGTTGTTGTTGTTATTATTATCTGACTGGTCAACTTTAGGCAATGAACGTATGTTGAATATACAAGGAGATTAATGCTTTCACCTCCTATTTCCCCCACAACAATCCTGTGAGGTGGGTTGGACTGAGAGAAAGTGACTGGCCCAAGGTCACCCATCTGGCTTTTTTACCTGTAGAAGGAATGGAACTCACACTTTTGTTGCAAATATGGGTATAAAAGGATTTACAAGAAGACGTAAGATGGAAGGAATTGCAAGAATGAGAATAAAGAAAAAAAAACCTTTGTCCTTCTCTAATATTTATTGAATTTGGGACTAAATTGAATCTTCATTAGCCCTGCTAGGTAGACCAGATAAGAAAATTAATTCCACAGGAACACTAGAACTTCATTTTCTTGAGAGAAGCTACAATAGCAAAATCTTGCAAAATCTGACTGTACTTTTGTTTCTTTCCTTCTAATAACCCAGGGAATCAAGCCGACATTTGCATAAGCTTCTTCTGAATATTATCCTCTCATGGCTTAAAGAATGTTTTGGCTTTCTTTACCTAGGTCAGTCTTCCTCAATCTTGACAACTCTGGACATGAACTCCTAGAATTCCTCAATCAGCGTGGGAAATATTGCATATTTCAAGGTCATCTTCTTTACTATGGACAATTTTCTTGAGGAAAGCATACTAGAAATTGAGTCTCACAGTGGTACTGTAAAAGCCTCCCTGGTTATTATTGCTCAACTCTTATTTTTGGACCTTCCTTCCTTCCTTCCTTCCTTCCTTCCTTCCTTCCTTCCTTCCTTCCTTCCTTCCTTCCTTCCTTCCTTCCTTCCTTCCTTCTTTCCTTCCTTCCCTACCTACCTATCTTCCCAAAGCATGCTGGGCAATATATAGTATCACCAAATAAGACAGTTTTAACTCACTTGCAGAAAAGCAATAAAATGGAGGTTTGTACAGAAGAGAATTGTGGGGGCTGCTACAGAGGAGGCCTGCCATGTTATATATACTGTTTACCTCATGGAGAGAGGAAATTCACTGGATGCCCCCCCCCACCCTCCGTTGGATCTATTGTTGAAGTAATGTTGAATTATATTGTGATCTGAGCATAAAGACACCAAAGGGATCATAAACAGGTTAAATATTTACAGCTTATCTGTCCAGTCATTCTAGAAAAATGTTCTGAATCTAGTCAATCAAGTGAGGTACTAATACTACTAATACCACTCTGTAAAGCCTTAGCAAGGCCACACCTAGAGTACTGCATCCAGTTTTGGTCACCATACCATAAAAAAGATGTTGAGACTCTGGAAAAATTACAGAGAAGAACAATCAGGATGATCAGTGGACTGGAGACTAAGGCATATGAAGAACGGTTACAGGAACTGGGCTTGGCTAGTCTAGTGAAGAGAAGGACCAGCGGAGACAGGATAGCAGTCTTCCAATATTTGAGGGGCTGCCACAGGGAGGAGGAAGGGGTCAAGCTATTTTCCAAGGTACCTGAAGGCCAGACAATAATGGATGGAAACTGAACAAGGAGAGATTTAACCTAGAAATAAGGAGAAACTTTCTGACAGTGAGAACAATCAACCCATGGAACAGAAGTTGCCCTCAGAACTTGTGGGAGCTTCATCACTTGAGACTTCCAAGAAGAGATTGGACTCCCATTTGTCAGAAATGGTGTAAGGTCTCCCGCTTGGGCGGGGGGTTGGACTAGATGATCTACAAGGTCCCTTCCAACTTGGATTATCAGTTATCTTTTAGTCTTTCTGTACAACATTCTTGCGTATGCATGTTATCATGTATTATTATGTTCTTTCTAAAATCTACCAGATCAGCAAGGATTGCTCAGAACTTTATTGCCTTGTGCAAACAAGGATAATCTTCAAAATAGCTATGTAGTACCGGTATCTAGTGGTGACTAGGACAGTGCCTGAAATATGCCTTAGAAAAGTCAAGTGTGTCTCACATTTCTGTCTCTACAACAGCTGCCCCATCTACCACATCTCAAAAGGAGCTAAACATTCCTCCACCCACCCACCCACCCACAGTATCCAGCATAAACTTGTCATGTTCCTAAGCACAAAAGTATTACTGAGATGAGTATAAGGCATTTTCTTGAGGAAAGGAAATAAGTCATGCCTAACCTATATTTAAATGTAAAAAGCCTTCAGTAACATGGACGATGGGGATTCAAAAACAGACAAAATGTTGTAAATATTTGAATTGTGCATAGGTTATGAGATTCTTGTCCAGATTCTTCCAGAAGAAACTGGAAAAAGCCATCACTATTCTAAGCGAGAGGGAACCAACAACACGAGCAGTTTTGAAAAGGGAATAAATTAATTCAGAAAGGAAGAAATTGTCCCTTGCTCCCTGCCATGTAACTGTAAGTCTACCTCAAGGATCAAGGACAAAAGATGTCTGCATACCAGAAAACAGGATAAGGCCAGTGCTTTTATGTTGCATGTTTTGCTACTCTATAGGCATGTGGTTAGCCACAGTAGGAAACAAAGAGATTGCTCTCGAAAATAAAAGAGGAGGTAGGTTACCTGTTGCAATTTGGGATTGCAACAGTATGAGCAACAGGATTGTGATGATCTCCTTACCTTCTAAGCCACTTGGCACATTTGTAAGGTAAAAATCAACACGTCATAAACAGATGCAGCCGGTTAAGGGTTTTTCCAGTGCTTTCAACATCCAGGAAAGATGAGCTAAGAGGTGCAGAGATGAACTCTTGTGACTTCTTCCGTCACTATAAGTGGGTCACAACATTCCAAATGGTTCACTGGGATATTATTGTGTCATTCAATCTCACGGTACTTAATGATCCTATCAAACCCAACCTGAGGACATCGGGAGCTTCCAACGCATCCTGGATTTGCTGTATCTGCCCAGAGCAGCAAAAACTGCATGTTGATCAAGCACCTGTCAGGGCATAGCACATGCTTGTGAGGTTGTCCTTGGCTCACATTTTACACTTCTATTTGAACTGGTGTTGCTGCAAGAAATGGCTCCAAGTTATTTTTTTTACTAGGAAATACAGCTTGTTTGGTGACCGTTCGAAGTGATATTGAAAAATGTGAACATTAGGAACATTTCTCACATGACCGTTGCAACATCCCCATAGTCACGTGATCAAAATTCAGATGCTTGGCAAGGGACTCGTATTAGAAATGGTGGGAAATGTTTGCAGCTCGGGTGGTAGACGGTGGTGGTGGTTTGTCTTCTGAGCTTGTTGTTCGGCTTCCAAATGTTTTGTCACCAGGCTAGGTAACATCATCAGTGGAACTTTGGTTTTATAAAAGCAGAAGAGAAGTGAAAAAAGACAGCCAAAGTTCGTAGCCTGGTGTTACCTAGCCTAGTGATGAAACATTCAGATACTCAACAAGTTTCTGAGAAAAAAATCATCATCACCAAGTGACTCATGTTTATGATGACTGCAGTATCCCATGATCACCTTCTGACAAGCAAAGTCAATGGGGGAAGCCAGATTAATTTAACAACCACGCTACTAATTTAACAATTGCAAAACAATTGCAATTTAACAACTTAGCAACTGTGGCAAGAAAGGTCGTAAAATAGGCCAAAACTCACTTAACAACTATCTCGCTTAGCAACAAAAATTTTGGGCTCAATTGTCATCAAACAAGGGCTACCTGTACTTTAATTAATCCCTATACATATGAAATATATTGAGGTTGTGTCTGCTATTCTACCTAATCTCGAAAAGAGGACATACTTTATAATTGTCCCTTTTTAAAAATATGCCAAATCATTTTAAGATGCCTTTGTCAAATTTCAGAGGCACGCTGTTAATTGTTACAAGGTCATGTATGTTAACAAAAAAATAGAGAAATGAACTAAACCAAACCAAGCCCAAGGTTACTAAGAGGGGAAGGGCAAAACACAGGTAAACCATGGACGTCCACATTTAAACTTGTTCTAAAAAGATTCTATGTTTCAGGAGCATGGGGGGCTAACATGAGATGTGTGCCATGCTGAAAGACATCAAGAATGGAATTCAGGTGGCTCAAGAAGGCGGCCTGCACTACAAAATTCAACAAAGGGGGGGGGGGGGGCTGAGGAAAAGCTGCTAAAGAATCTTGCTTTTATCCCTTTCAGCAAAAGAACACTTCAATTTTCTCTTGGGATCGTGCTTGGAAAGGAGGTATGTGCTGGCCTGGGGCCAAAGAGAGGCCCAAGAAAAGGTTATTCTCCCACCCCCAAGGAGGAAGTGAGAGTTTAGCTGGCTCTATCAGCCAGAGAAAGAGCTGCCTCTCCATTGCTTCTTTCTTATCCTGCAGTTCTTTTCATGTTCTGTTGTATGAACCCACAGGCAAGGCCTGCCTTGTCTTTATATAGTACTTCGAAAACACTAACCACATTATCAGTTGAATTAGCAACAACAATAACTAATAAATGCATTGAGAGAATTTCACCTAATTAGGGCAGGAAGCCTCCTACCCAAACTAAGTCCAATCACAAAAAGCAGGTAAGAGTAGAAACCATGTTAGGATCAACTGCGTGACTCTCAGGTGATCTGCTAGTAATCTGCAGCAATAAAATAACTCTTTTGTGCCCTAAGTTATACTACTGAAATAAAGAACTGTGTGTGTGTGAGAGAGAGAAAATTCTATTTTTGTGGAAAAGCTTGTGTAGGGTCCTTTGAGTTCAACTCTTGAATATCTTGGGTTGTGTTTTAAGTAAGTTTTATTACTTAAATTTAGCAGTTTGTGTCCCATTGCTGTCTTGAGTTTGTCATGTGTTACAACAGCAGTGCATATCTAATGCTTTCTTTGCACTGTGCTGAATCACAAGAAAAGATAGTCTTTTGTTTCCATCCACTGAATGGAAGGGGCCAATTCTGTGCTTTTCTCTATACTGCCACTTGTTTTGTTATTTCTGTTTGCTCCCCTGAGCCTAGAAATATCAGAGGAAAACATTTTACCCCTTTTACCTCTTATACCTCTTGCATGCCCCCATTTATCTCCAAAATAATCCTTTGAGTAATATGGTTGGTTACCATAGACTAAGATTACAGAATGTTAGGCTGGCTAGCAATGTGAAACTATGTCCTCCTGACAATACAAGCCAGGTTATTCAACATACATAAGATTAGAATTAGCACATTTACATTGTGTATGTATGTGTGTGTGTGTGTGTGTGTGTCTGGGAGAAAAAGAGAGAGGAGGAGGAGGGGAAGGAGAGAGAGTGTGGGGGGAGAGAGACTTATACTGCACAGTAGGTGTTTAATTCTTTCCCTAAAACAGTTACAATTATTGAGACAGTTTTACAATCTCTCAAGCCAGTTACAATATTTAATCTCTGTACTAATATAATCTTTTCTGCTCCTACTCTTCTCTTTGATTATTAAGTTCCATACTATGTTTAATTATTGAAATGGACTTTTTATACTAGAATCTAGTCAACTAAAGTTCAACACTAAATTGGCCCTAGGAATTCAAGAGGGTTTAATTTAAAATAGTATCTGGAAGTCTAACAATTCTAGGTTCTGCCCCCACCTCACCCCAGCTATCTCTTCCTGCTTTTTTCTTACATCTACTTTTTATGCACTTTATAACCCATCCAGAGTCTGTATTAAATAGAATTAAGGTAAGTTTAGATGCCAAAGCCAAGGCTTTAAGAAACAATTAATGCCCCTGATTGACCTTACAACATGAATTTAATATCAAAGCATATTAATCCCAAACAATTTTGGCAACAGGCAGCACAAGGTGTTATCACATAAGAGTGGCAATTGTTTTATGTTTTCAAAATTGTTATAATTCTGTCTGTTAGCTAACTGTTTTAGCGCACTAAGAAAATACCTAACAGAGTTCTATAATAGTCCCACCCCTTTACTGCAGAGTTTTCTTATTTAAAAAAATGATGTGGGTATGAATGAAAATATTATATTCGCTTGAGAATTTGGGGGCTACTAATCGAAAATTGAAATCCTGCATAATCTTACATGGAATTAAATCCCACTGAATTTAGCACAACATATTTTTGAATATACAATAAACAGGATTTGGCTGGAAATATTAGATAATCCAATATACAACTAATACTGACTAAACACACAGGGTTTTTTTTTATTTAAATGGACATAGGTTTATAACTATGGAGAAATTTTTCATTTTTAAAAGGTAGTTAATAGTCCAATTGATAAATTGTTAAAATAACATTTATACTAAAATAACTGTTAACAAATTAACATTTTCACACAAAACAAGGGTATTTGGTTTTTAAAACCTCTTTATAATACAAACATTTCCAGACCTACATCTTTCTACTCAATTTTCCATTATGACTTGCCAAAATCTCTGAGAATCACTCAACAAAAACCACATGGTGTTGTTTATATCTCTTGTCCATTTAAAATAAATGTGAATTTATCTGTAAAAGCAGTAGCATTTTTTAAAAAGTTGCTTAAACCTTTTATTTACCCTTTAATATATAAATAAATTGAATGCTGAAATATCAGAATTATAGTCCAAGACTATAGCCATGTAAACATTAAGAAACATTTTTATAGTATTCCTCTAAATCTTAATTTGTTAATTGCTCGATACATAGTTCAACAGCAACAAATTTCAGAGACCAGAAAAATCAAAGTACTGAACTGCTGAGAAGCAAGAAAAAACATTTTTGTGATATGCTTCTGTAAGCTTCAGTGTTCATGTTCAAAAACTTGTGTGCAATCTTCAGATTAGTACATCCAGGATTCTTCCAAATAAGAGCTATGGATTAATCACCCTATCTTAAAATCAAAATCTTGCCCTCCTTCCTTTACAGTCTCTTGCCTTTCTACTTCCAAAAAGAAATGTTATGGAAGGAGATGAACTAAAGAATATTTTAAGAGCCTTTCATCTGCAATACACACATAGATCAGGCTTAGGGTTATCAGATTTCTAAACAGGCAAAGAGGATATAACACAGATGACTGGAAATGAGTACAAATGGCAAGGTAAGAAAACAACCTGTTTAACTTTCTTGGCATCTGCAAAAAAAACCACACCTTGCAAAAAATGTCCTTAAGTCTTTGTGTATGTAAAATTACTTTTTTCATCCTCTGAAAGACTGGTTTTCAATTGCAATGCTTTTCCAATAAACCTTTCTTTTCATGAACATATGCTAGCGATAATGTAGAATCGATGATGGCATTCTTCCCAGATTTCCCCACAGAAGCATATAGGTCATGTGATTTGTAGATTAGTATTCTAAGATTTGAGAGGGATGGGCTACATACAATAAAAAGAAACAATTGACAGAAGTTTGAATGATGACTGTTGTGAAAACATTCCAAAATAATAATAAAACCTGGGACAATCAAAAAGGCAGACAATATTTGATTTTAAGGTTACGCCTGCCAGATGGAGGACATGAAAGCAAAAGGGAGCACACCTCTTTTTGGTAACCTTAACCACAATTCTGGTATTTTATTTGGAACTATAGGATGTGTAATTCAATAAAAAATAATAAAGGTAGGCAAAAATCTCATAAAAAAGAAAAATAAGCTAGTCTTGATTCATTTACACCTTTGTCTTACATTATTTACTGCATTGATTTTTTTCGGTCCTGGACCCAATTTTGATACTTGCCTTATGCAACGTCATCATCATTGCCACCACAAGCAACTGAGTTTAACATCATCATCGCCACCACAAGCAACTGAGTTTAACTGGCTGGCTCCATTCTTATTAATTTTCCTGAAATCCTCAAAACTTGATTCTTGTCTTGGGATCCCCAAGGGATCTGTCAGTTGCTGAGGTACCTGCATTGCAGTTGACCCATGCCAGTCGGTTTAACCTTTTAATTTTAAAAATTAATTTTAATGAATAAAATAAAAATTTAAAAAATAACAAAGACCTTTTTATTCAATTTCATAATAAATTTTAATGTATTTCATTAAAAAAAATTATTTTAAGCCTTTTAATCCCAATTTTTAATCTTCTGAATCTGTTGTTTTTTTTCCCCCATGTGACTGTTTTGTAGATTTTATAGTATGCCTCCCAGAACCACGTTTTTCCATTGAAATGGAAAACAAAAAGATGAATGATCCAAATTCGCAGCGAAAGGCAGAAACTACCTCACATTATTTCAGGCCTTTCCCCGCAGGAGCCACGAAATAACGAGAAATCCGAGAAATCGATCACTCTGGGTTTTCCGCGTAGTCTGGTAACCTAGGCAACCGCAAACAGGTTTCTCCCTCCCCCCATCGAAAATTCGATTACCAGGCCTTTCTCTAAAATTCCTCTCACCTATTCCTCTCTGGTTTGGATAACGGTTTGAGGAGGATGGGGGAGGTTTACTCGGTATATTCTGAACCGCCGGGGTAGAGGCAAACTATTGAACAAAGCTTGTTTGGAAGCGAACGTGGGAAAAAAAACCTGTCAAATGAATAAATAAATAAAATTTCTGGAATGACGGACCGCGCGAGCAACGGAACTGCGCACGCGCAGGAGAGGCTCATCGGGCCGCGAATCGAGCGACGGGGAGGAGGGAAAAAAAAAAAAAAAGGACGTTATCCTAGCACTGCGCAAGCGCACTTGGGGACGAAAGCGCGAAGTAAGCCTCCCCCCACTTCCAGCGGGCCGTCGGCGTCGCTTGCGCGCGCGCGCATGCGCCCCGTCGGCCTTGACCCGGTTGCCTTCCCCCTCCTGCCCGCTTCTATGGAAGAAGCGCGTCGCCCGTTTGCTTCGCGGCCGCCGTCGGGGAAGAAGGAAGCGAGAGGCGGAGCGCCAGGAAAATGCCGGGAAAGCTGAAGGTCAAGATCGTGGCGGGGCGGCACCTGCCTGTCATGGACCGAGCCAGTGACTTGACGGACGCCTTCGTGGAGGTCTGGCGGGGAGGGGCTTTTTCTGCACGGCGACGCTCCGCTCCGCGGAGGGGAGGGGAGCACGTCATCACTCTCCCCCTCCTCTATTTGCATATTTTTGCATAACGCCCGCGAAACTTGACCTCAACAGATGCTCGTGGTGCTGCCTTTTCCCCTCCACAGCCTATTTATTCAGGGCAGGGTGGACGTGCTTCACCTCCAAGCAGTTTTTCCTCCTTTTTAGATGCCTACAGGGAGGTCGATCCCCAGCAGGGGTCTTTCTGGGTGGGACCCATCCTTAAAGTTGAGATCTTCAAATTGGTAAATTGTGCTGGGTTTTGCCTCCAGCACTACCTGTTGCTTATGGTGATATGATGATGGGATCCATGGAACATCTTTGTCCTCCGAAGTTGTGGGAGCGCCATCACTTAAGACTTTCAAGAAGAGATTGGACTGCCATTTGTCAGAAATGGTATAGGGTCTCCCGCTTGGGCGGGGGGGGGGGGTTGGACTGGATGACCTACAAGGTCCCTTCCAACTCTGATTATCTGTTATCATTCAGGCAGAGAATAGATGGGGGCGGGCTCAGTCAGAACTGGGATTTGCCGGTTCTCCAAACTGTTCAAAATTTCTGCTACTGGTTCTCCAGAACTAGTCAGAACCTGCTGAATACCCACCTCTGCTGTAGTCCCTCTGGGGTTTGAGTGGCCTCATTGATTCAACTGTCTGGAACAATTTTTAGGATGTTTTAATCATCTTAAAAGCCCCCTAGAACCAGAAGGTTACAAAACTGAGATAAATCATGGTATAAATGACTACCCTCAGCCAGGTGGAGGTAGCAGGTAGTCCTTGACTTACAACCCTAGTTGGGACCAGAATTTCCATTGCTCAGCAAGGGGGTTGTTGAGTGAGTTGTGCCTAATTTTTTTTTATCTTTTTGACATGGTTGTTCAGTGAATCGTTAACTTTTCAAGCATTGCAAGGCTGTTAGTTCCTTTTCAAATGGACGATGTGTTAATAAAAAGGGAAGGAATCAGTTATTTTGATAAAGGTATGACATAAGAAGCAGGAATTTTGAGAGGAATTATTATCCACCGTGCTGCCTTAAAAATAAAAATGCAACTCAGTAATATGACTTGGGATAGCCAGAAAGCTGTACGTGAGTGTACTCCGATGTCTGCATAAGTTATAATTGTAATTCCCTTCGTTGGCTAGGAATCATGGGAATTGTAGTAACAATACTTACGAAAAAGTAAAGGTTTTGGCAGGCTAATTTAAATTTGTTTTGGTTTTGGGATTATGTTACCTTTGAGATAATGACCTGTGCCCGTAACATAAATGTCTAGGAATTCACAACTAGAGATAAATCAGAAAGAAATGCGAAAGATTAAAGAGTTTGTGACTAATTGCTGTGGGAAGTATTTGTAGAGATTAAAGAATTGAGTTTTAGTAGTGACAAAATTTCTGGCATCAAGAATGCCACTAATATTTATTGATGTTGGGATGGAATGAAGTGAAGCAACTTGGAGACTATTTAAAGCATCTTGGGCTGTAGGGTTTTGTTTGTTTTAATTTTTCGCACACCTAGAGATTGGAGATGTCTTGTGGGCAAGGTACAAGAATGTAATTAGAAGCCTCTTTATCTCAGAGTAATTTTTTCTCACTCAAAGGTTGCATTTACATGGCATGTTGATCTTACTCCTAGAAGGAAGGCTTAATTTATGGATAGCACCGTACTTTTGGCACAGGAATGCAGAGAACGGAGAAAAGAGAGCCTAGAATGGCCCTGTAAAATGGAGCTTTTCCACTTGATCTACCTCTAGATTGTTTTTATTGTTACTGTTTTCACAAATGCACCCACCCACAGGTCTGTGGGAGTGGGAAGTCACTGGCAGAAACAGGCTGTGAGGGAATGTGCATCCCACCTCTGGTGCTCTGACCCATTTAGTATGATACCATAAAATTTTCTGGGATTGTGTTCAGAATGACTGGATTAGGGTTATATTAGGACAGTACTAGTATGTCTGACCTATTTACTTGTTATCTGAGATAACCAAACTCTGCCCTTGCTTTGTCAGCTTTTGACCCATTTTTTGAGCAAAAATATTTTGTAACCGTGTATTTGGGCAAGCCTTTAAGCCAGGAGTGCCCAACTTTGGCCACTTGTAGACTTCAGTCCCCAGAATTTCTCAGCCAGCCATGTCGGCTGGGGAATTGTGGGAGTTGAAGTCCATAGGTCTTAAAGTGGCAAAGGTTGGACAGCCCTGCTTTAAGACCAACCTGATTAACACTATCATATGTGCTGTCCATTCCTTGTTGCTCTTTAATCAAGTCCAGTTATTTATGTAGGATTATGCATGTCATCTGAACCAGATCAGCCACCAGAATCAGAAGTAAGAATAAATTTTACTTTTGAATGTTGCTTAGCAGACATTCAGAACTGACCAAACTATTCAGAACTATTTGATTTGATAGAAAAGAGTGGTGCTTCGTGCACTGCACAAGGAGAAGGGTAAAAGGAAGATTTAAGACAGCCATCTGTTGCGACCAGAGGGTGTCAACTATGTGAACTCGGAGTCTTCTTGGGTCAATGTATCTGACCTTCTTACAGTTTCAAAATTAAATCTAGTCCAAAATCAGAAAGTGAATTATAATACTGTCTCTGAACCCTTCATCCTGCCTATCTGCATTTGAACTCTGAAAACCCTCTCACAAATATGTTGATCAGGCTGTAAAAGCAAAACAGAAACCAGTGACATGTACGTTGATCAGGCTGTGTAATGGGAGATTGTAGGAGCTTGGTGAGATATCTTGTGTTCTCAGAAAATCTCAGATTTTGCTGTAGTACTGTATGCAATTACAGTCCTCAACCTATAACCACAATTGAGTCCAACATTTCTGTTGCTAAGTGTCATTTAATAGAATAGAATAAAATAGAATTCTTTATCAACCAAATGTGATTGGACACACAAGGAATTTGTCTTGGTGCAAATGCTCTCAGTGTACGTAAAAGAAAAGATACATTCATCAAGAGTGAGGAATCATAAGGTAGAACACTTAATGATAGTCATAGGGTACAATAAGCAATCAAATCATACTAGGAAACAGTCAATATAAATTGGAAGGATACAAGTGACAAAGTTACAGTCAAGTGGGAGGGGAAGGGTGATAAGGAGTGATAAGAAGATTAACAGTAAGAGTAGTGCAGACTTTGTAATAGTTGAACAGTATTGAGGGAATTATTTGTTTAGCAGAGTGATGGCTTTCAGGAAAAACTGTCCTTGGGTCCATTTGTTCTGGTGTGCAATGCTCTATCGTGTTGTTTTGAGGGAAGGAGTTGAAACAGTTTATGTCCAGGATGTGAGGGGTCTGTAAATATTTTCACAGCCCTCTTTCATATCAATTTGTTCAGTGAATTTTGTCCTGTTTTACAATCTTTCTTGCCACCTTTGTTAAGTGAATCACTCCAGTTGTTAAGTTCGTTACGCGGTTGTTACGCGAATCCAGCTTCTCCACTGACTTTTTGTGTCAGAAGGTTGCAAAAGGGGATCACAAGACCCCGGGACATTGCAGCCGTCATAAATATGAGTCAGTTGGGAAGGTAAGTGTGAAAAACAGTCATGTCACTTAAGTGCCGTTGTAACTTCAAATGGTCACTAAAGGAACCATTGTAAGTCGAGAACCACCTGTGCTCAGCTTCAGAGGAATGTAGAGCCTGGCTGTACAGTATGTGCACCTATAGGCATGTCCATATGCCCCTTCTTTCAGTAGTTTAATCAAAACTTTCACCTCACAAATTCAGCCATTTTCTTGAACCCATTAAATAATTTTCATTGTGTCATATTATATGCTATAAGCAATCTTTCCTCATACCTAAAACAGTTTATCATTGTTTGCCTCCTTTGTAAACACAATCCTCTCCTACTTCACTGTCTGTGAGGCACTGGTATTAGGCTGAATCTGGAGCTTTTGTTGAACCTACAAAATCAAGCAATAGCAAATCTCCGATTTAGGCAATGTGACAATGCAAAAAAAAAAAAAAATCCAGTATGTATACAGAACAATGTGTTTGACGTTCTTAAGAGTCCCCTATCTTGTTTGTTAAGACAGAATATGATTTGTTTGAATTTGGCTTCAAGGATGTTGTGAAGGCAGGTGATTATGATTTTCAAACCATAATTTATTACTTAGTCTTTTGTGTCAATCTATCAGATTTTTAATTTTTTCAATTTTTCTTTGGTTAGGTGCTACTGTACCAAGAACATAAAATTCTCTGGTAATATCCTCAATTTAATTTTAAGCGAAAGATTTGCAACTTAGATTTCTTTTTTCTGTAATAGCATTAGTTGTTCTTTCCTCTCCACTGAAATTGAACTTGCCAAGGCAATGTGAGTGGGTTGCTGAAATTGTAATTATTTATTATTAATTTATATAGCGAGCTTCTTCACACACTTTGATGCCAGTGGGATGTATTCTCACTACCCTAAGTTGAATCTGAATGGACCCAAGTTTACTTTCATTGTTATCTTACTTTCCTCTGGAATTTGGGAATCCTTCAATGAAAAGCATTATTTGCAGTCTTCTGACTTGCTACCTTCTGAATATCTAAAAATGTCACATTTCTTGCTTTGACATGGCTTAGTGATTTTCCATTTGAACTCCTATAGTAATATTTGAGATGGCTAAAAAGTTGTCTCAGTGATTTTCCACAGTAATTTGTCGACAAGCCTTTTTTTTTTTAACCTTTGTCTTGTAATTTGTGTGGTTTTGAACTTTTCCTGATTCACTTATAATACAGACTAGATCTTAGGAAGGGCTGCTAGTACAGAATTAAGTGCTGACCTTCCAGGCAGTGTGTAGTATAAGTAGTCCTTGACTTACATCCACAATTGAGCCCAATGTTTCTGTTGCAAAGTGAGATGTTTGTTAAGTGAGTTTGCCCCATTTTATGACCTTTCTTTTCACAGTTGTAAAGTGAATCACTGCTGTTGTTAAATTAGTAACATGGTTGTTAAATGAATGTGGTTTCCCATTGACTTTGCTTGTCAAAAGATCACACATGACCTTGGGACACAGCAATGGACATAAGTATGAACCATTTGCCAAGCATCTTCATGGTCATGGGGATGCTACAAAGGTCACAACTATGTAAAATGGTCGTAAGTCATATTTTTCAGTACCGCTGTAATTTTGAACAGTCACTAAATTAACTGTTGTAAGTCGAGATATATCTGTACTTGCTTGTAGCCTACTACCTTAATCACTAGACCAAACTATACTTAAATACTTAGATGCTTACATGTGAAAATAAATCATAAGGATACTCCTATATTGTTAATATCAACATTGTTTTTAAGGCATTGTTTGATAAGGCTATATTTCTAAGGAGTAAATTTAATGATAAATAGAAGAGATTAGAAGATGGCAGTGTATGCAATAGTTAAGAAATAGTGATTGCCTTATTTTTTTAAAGAAAACCATATTAATATTGACTTGGTCCATTCAACTGAATGGAAAAGAGATGCGCCCATTAAGAAATTAGATTCTTGAAAAGACTTACCTGTTTAAGAAATATTTTAAATTGAATAAAATGCAAAAACAAAAGTGATTTTGTTTTTAATTTTTCATATATTTTTATATTTTCCAGGTAAAGTTCGGAAACACTACATTTAAGACAGATGTCTATCCCAAATCTCTCAATCCTCAGTGGAACTCAGAGTGGTTTAAATTTGAGGTAAATAGACAAAGCATACACAGAATTTATTGATAGGCTCAAAGGCAAAATTATTATGAGTCTGGCAAACCCAATAGTGTGTGTGGTGTGTGTGTGTGTGATCTATTTCTGAATATACATCAATATCTGCAAGCTATCCTGATTCTTTTCAAGAGAATTATGCAAGCTGAGTGAAATTATTATGGTATTTTAGATATATGAAAAACATTCCATTTCTGGTGCTCTTTTTCTGAACCAAAAATTCACATTGAGGAATAGGGGAAAATGAGAAAACAAAAGGGACATCTGTTGAAGTGACAGAAAAACTATGAAAAGAAAGAGACTGGGAAGATGGAGCAGGTAGGCTGGTTGGATAATGTCCTCAACTTCAAGAGGGACTTGTCCTTCTCCTCATCCAATCTCCATTTAGCCCTTCTTCCTCCCTTTTATTCTGCACTTGAAGTCAAGTGAGGATGAGGATTTGACAAAGGCTAAGTGTCTCTTGAGGGATATGGTGGCTCAGTGGCTAAAATGCTGAGCTTGTTGATCAAAAAGGTCAGCGGTTTGAATCCCTAGCGTCACGTGGTGGAGTGAGCTCCCATTACTTGTCCCAACTTCTGCAGGTCGAAATCATGTAAAAATACAAGTAGAAAAATAGGGACCGCTTTGGTGGGAAGGTAACAGCATTCCGTGCACCTTTGGCATTTAGTCATGCTGGCCACATGACCACAGAGATGTCTTCGGACAGCATGACTCTTCGATTTTGTAAGAGAGATGAGCACTGCCCCCTAGAACTGGAAAAAACTAGCACATATGTGCAAGGAGAACCTTTACCTTTACCGTAAACGTCTCTGGAGGGTCTCAGTCATCCAGGTCATGGTTGTCCCAAAGATTCTTTTTCAAAAGTCAGCTGGACTTTCTTAGGCTTTCCTTGAAGACATTTTGCTTCTCATCCAAGAAGCTTCTTCAGTTCTGACTGACAGTTCAGTTCTGGCAGTCCTGATCGTCGGAACTGAAGAAGCTTTTTGGATGAGAAGCAAAACGTCTTCAAATAAAAACAAAGTCCAGTTGCCTTTTGAAAGAGCACCTTTGGGACAGTGGCTATAGAGAAAGGAAGACCCTGGGAAGATTGTGGGGAAAGGTCAGTTGCAAAGCTGCTACCTCTGATGTCATTGGCTTTCAGACTCCCCCATTCACAGTTTGGCTCAGCCTTGCCTTTCCCTCCTTCCCTCCCCTTAGTTGGCACCATAATGGGAGATAGAGAGAGTGAAAAGCATTGAAAATTCAGTGGACAGGATACCACACAGAGATCATATAGAGATGGGGAGAGGAGTGAGCGATCCCACCCTTGGCCTACTCATCATCTCGAGAGGGCTTCTCTTCCAAAATTTGGAAGAACCAGATGTTCTATGGTTTGGTTTTACCAGATTGTACTTTGCCTGGAACAATTGGGCAGAATCACTGTTCATGTGGAATCTGAAACAAAACCAATTTCTGTTGTTCATGTGTACCTCTAAATGTTTCATATCTTAATTTGCTTGCCACATTTGGAAATGTCACAGAGTTTGGTAAAGTAAAACGTTTAGGAAATGTATGGAAGGTTAAAGAAAAATACATTTGTGAAGGAAAAGGAACAGGATGTGGAGGGATATAAATGAGAGGAAATTTGTATTTATATAAAAGGTTAACTTTTCATCTTTGAAAATCCTATGCTTTTTTGTAGAAATTGTTATCTGGTGGAAAAATGGGGCATGAGACAGAGTAGTTTGCAGTGATTTAGTTCAGTAGTGAGCCTACCCATTAGGAATAACTAGTTTTGCACCTCAGAGGAGCAAAAAGTTGTGGGAAGATTAATTTTGGGTTACATGAAGAAGCCTCAGGGTTAATCATATCCTTCTCTTAAACCTCCAGGTTTACTGGCATGATTGTAAGAAGTGATCAGATGCTTTTACTTCTGTTTTCAGCTTGCCAGTAGCTTTTAGAGCTTGGAACAACCTCCTTTAAAAGCTCCTATTTTGTACTCCCAAGTAGGCTATCCAATATCAATTAAGGCAGAATCAGTAGGGATTTCTAGAATATTCCAGTTCTATATTTCACTTGCTTTTGATAGAAAGATCCTGTTTGAACCTGAGCACCAACCCGTTGTTTAAGCTCAGTGATTAGGTCAAAGCTGTGTCTTAAGTGCAAGAAAGTAGTTTGCATTAGAGTTTACGTATGACCTTGGGATGTGGGACCATTCAAACATGTCTAAACACCAACATGACTAATCATCTTATGGTTTCGTGCAGTTAAACTGCGCATTATATGAAGAAGCAGAAAGCAGAGTTGGATGTTACTTGTTCAGACAAATTGTAAATTGAACTCTTTGCACCCTTTTTACTTCACAATGGCTCTGTTTGTTAAAATGTTGAAGCTTCACTATATTCTTCTGTTTTCTAGGTGGATGATGAAGATTTGCAAGACGAGCCTCTACAGATAACCGTCCTAGATCATGATACTTACAGTGCTAATGATGCTATTGGAAAAGTTTATATTGATATCGATCCTCTTCTCTACAGTGAAGCAGCTACAGTTATTTCTGGCTGGTTTCCAATTTACGACACCATACATGGTGAGATTTTCAATCATTATACAGTTAGTCCTCAGTTTACAACCCTAATGGAGTCTGCCCATTGTGGTCGTAAGGCATGAAGTTCTTAAAGCAGGTCATCATGTGACCAACTGGATTTCATGATTTTTTTCCCCTGGTGTCTGTAAGTTGAATCACCATGGTTGTTAAGTGGATCTGCAGTCATTAAGCCAATGCCGCAGTCATTAAGTGAAGCGATTGTTTTTGCCAAAAAAGAGAAATAAATGCTGGCTTTCTACAAAAACAGGGTAAATTGCAGTCACATGACTGTGAGACATCGCAAACAAGCATAAATGCAGGCTGGTTGACAAACAACCAAAATGTAAACACGTAACTGACGGGGGACAGCAATCTGAATTTAGTTGTACATAACATTTGGGGACCCATCATAACTTCAAACAGTTAAATGATCAATCATAAATCAAGGACCACCTATATTTTTCTTAGGCAAAACCTTCATAAGCATTTTTGGCAAAATTGGAAATGGGAGTGAGGAAGGGAAATAAATTTTTCTATTGTTCTTTGTATTAAAAAAATATATTTTCCTTTAGTTTTTTTTTGTACCTGCTGCAGGTATTGTTATTTTTAAGTCTTGATCTTTCCTAAAGAGATTTTATGTATAATTGTCCTGTGTTTTTTTTTTTTGTAAAGACATCAATATTAACAAGAAAAATCTGGTAGAGTAAATGATAATTCAGACCAAAAACTGGTTTCTGTTCATTCATGGATTCTTAACATTCAAACTGCGTTCTTTAAAAGGCCTCTTTCTTTTTCCAAAGATCTTGCTTTTAAGAATGTATTTATGGATGAATCATGTGTCAATTTCTCCATGTAGTATCAGATGTAAGTTACGGTATGAGCTCAAATCGTTTCCAGAATTTTCAGGATAGAACATAGGGTCATTAAAGATGTTGTCCCCCAGCCAGCTTCCTGATGGACTTGTTGACTCCTTCTTATGTTTCATGAGTCTGGAGTTCAAACACTGGTGAGCAAATACAATAAAAGAAGGAGGTTTAAATGACATTGCAGTTAAGTCACAGTGTTGGAGGGTCTTCCTGTAGCTATAATAAAGTTCCTGCTGTACTCCCAGTTCTTCACTTAATAGTGCCTTATATTTCCAGGATAATTTATTTCCAAGAAGCTTTAATGCACTAAATGTTCAGCATTTGTTTGTCTGTTTATGAAATTTATAGGGCATTCATCTCACTTTGAAGCACCTCTGAGCTGTTTACAATGTCACAGCATAAAACAATTTGAACATTGAAAACATTAAGCATTAAAAAGTAAAACAGTAAAATTACAACAAACTGGAGAAAAAGGACCAAAACATACATGGAGTTGAGGTGACATCTTATCCTAATTTACTAACCACCTTCAGAATGGGAGGTCACCATCGGTGTCACAAGCCAGAGGCAAGTTTTCAGGTTCTTTTGGTAGTCCAAAAGGATGGGGAGGAACTCACCTCAAAGGACACAAGCCTTTTCTACCATGGAGCCATGATAGAAAAGGCTCTTCTCTTGGATTCTGCCAGTAAAAAAATTCCTAGACAGAGTCCAGTTTTTGACAAAAATGCCCCATAAACAAACAGTACCAATAGCACTTAGACATATACTGTTCCAAAGTGCTTTGCAGCCTTCTCTGAGTGGTTTACAATCTCAGCCTATTGCTCCCAACAATCTTGGTCTTCATTTTACCAACCTTGGAAGGATGAAAGGCTGAGTCAACCTTGAACCAGTTGGGATCGAACTCCAGGTTATGGGTAGAGTTAGGCTGCAATACTAGATTCCAACCACTATGTCACCATGGCAATAGGTTTGCTTAACGACTGCCACGTTTGCTTAACCACCACCACAAAAAGGGTAATAAAATCAATTTAGTTACATAGATGACCTGCTTTACAACTCTCATAATGGTCACACTCCATTATGGTCAAAAGTAAGGGCGTACCTGTATTACATTTTGAGAAGCTTATTTTCTGTTTGGAATTGTATCTGTGTTAGTGTTCAGAATGATAAGGCTTCAATCGGGTAATTTGGATAGCCAGTTTTGTGTTCTGACGTAAATTCTCATCCTGTTGTTTTTATTTTTACATCCAGGTATACGCGGGGAGATCAATGTGATGGTGAAGGTGGACCTTTTTAATGATTTAAATCGTTTTAGACAATCGTCATGTGGAATAAAATTTTTCTGTAGTAAGTCGAAAAACACATTTTTTTAAATACGAAAAATGAAAGAAGGTGAATCAATTCAATGAATCAATTCAGTGAATCAATTCAAACCATTTAAGATTAAGAGTCTTTAGGTTTCTTTTGAGTGCTCCCAACCAGATTCCTCTCTTGCAGCATCTAATGCATTCTTTGATAATTCTTATTACTGCACAATAGCTGCCAGAATCGACTGGTTATTGCAGTGTTTCTCTATCTTGGCAATTTTAAAATGTGTGGATTTCAATTCCCAGAATTCCCTAGCTAGCTTTAGCTTATTGGGTCCTCTCTCGTTGGTTAGAATTGTCTTTGCTGGTAGCGAGATTACTTTTGATTCAACTTTTGTTCTCATTGTCAGCTCATCTTCTGATACTCTATCTTAATTACTTTCTGTTGCAAACATCCTGTTTGGCAGAGGTGCATAATTTCACAACAATGCAACATAAACTTTTCTGTTTAATATATTTATCATTATTAATATATATTTATTGGGAATTGGGGCTCCCCAGAATCAAAATTACAGCATCTCCATAAATCATTTTCACTGATTAATATAAGACAGACCATATCTTCAACAGCTACATCTATTCCGAGGTGCTATAAAGCCGTAATTATTCATGGATTTGTAGAAGAACTTGTAGTTAATGAAGATCCTGAATATCAATGGATAGACCGAATCCGTACCCCGAGAGCATCAAATGAAGCCAGGCAAAGACTTATTTCATTAATGTCAGGTAATTTTAATTTTTGTGAAATTGGGATACAAGAACTGCAGAAATGCATTATTTTGTATTTTAATGACTTGTTTGTATTATTTAATTTATACCTTGTAAGCTAACTGGCCAAGTTAAAGCTGCTGTAGCCTAAAAAGAAAGAAACAATATTTTGTTTGTATACTGTATATTATAGTAGGCATAATGGATGTTGTAAAGGCAGTGAAATTGCTTTTACATTTCTAGCAAAGAATCTGCCCAGAGAAAAATTACCCAAACAAGTAATTGGGTGAGCATTTTACCTGTTAACATATAACTTAATCCAACAATAATTTACAAACAGATGGCGGTGATTTCAAGTTTGATCTGAAACTGTAGTTAAAGTTATAAAGCAGCCACGTAGTCTCTGGCATGTTGGAATTTCAAAGGTCTCTTTGTTATTGTTGAACTATGTAAATGTACATTTCAGGATGATAAATTTAGGCACTGAATGTGTGAATAACTAAGCTCAGCCATTAATTTTATAGATATTTTTTTCATCCAATTGGAAGCTAATCCAGTCCATAGTTCAAAGATTGAGTTGCCAGGGTCTACTAGTTTGTTTATTTGAAAAAAAATTGTCCCAGAATTATAGATGGATATAAATTATAGATAGATATAAATTTGCTCAAATTTTAGCAGAAAAAAAAAAAGTATAAGAATTGGGGAGAAAAAGCATGTATCTGAACACCTAGAACACAAATAATACCTAGAACATCTAGCACAAATAAAAAAAAATGAAAGTGCTGCAAAATAAATTACATTCAGTTAAAGTAGTATATACAAAAGCACAAACATAAAGGAAAAGAAGGGGAAAAATAATATTTCCACAGAAAAGACCTGGGCATATATTTAAGATGAGAAATAGGTGCTTTAAAAATTGCCTCTGAAGAGCAATGAGAACATTCCTGAAAGTTGGTGCTTGGAAAAACCACTTGTGGGAGTATCACAGTGGGGACTTGGTCAAGGCAAAGGGGGAAAAAAAGATTTGCCAGAAATCCTAGCTTGAAGTTATACATGACAAAAATAAGAAACTTGAATCTGACTTAATAATTACCAGCCATGCAGTGGCTTCATCACTGGTAAAATATATGCAGTTATATGGCTGCTGCCCCATTTTGCAGCTGAGCCACTGCATTCTGCAGCTGCTGCAGTTTCAAGCTAATGGAAATTTTGACCTTTGAAAAAAGAAAATGTAGCAAGCAAATCCCTATTTTTATAATTTGTTAGAAAAGTGTGATGAAACTATTTTTAATTTCCTGAGAATCATAGAGTTGGGAGAGTCTGTACAGTAGAGTTAATCCAGGCCAGGTCTGGGGAACTACAGTTCCTTTTAGGACTTCTTGTGGCCTTCCAGAAATCCTGAACCAGCCATGCTGGCTCAGGAATTCTGGGAGTTGAAGTCCACAAGTCATGAAGGGCCCATATATCAAGGAATTGCTCAGCAAGGGTCCAAATGAGGCCAGAGGTACTGACATAAACTTGTAGTTTTATAGAAATAAATATATTTAACATTCATATTTACACCAGACAAGAGAGTTCAGGAACACAGGAATATCATGAGGTAAATTAATCAGCATACATAGCACACAGAAGAAAATAGCGGGGGGGGGGGAGGGAAAACTCCCCCTTTACACCCACAGCAAACATTCACAGCGCAGATTGCCTCATGCATGAGTCAGCACTCTCTAACCCATCAACTGTAATTGTTTGTTCTGGCCTATAATACACTTTAGTGTCCCAGCTATTAAATTTAATATCCTAACACCATAGTTCCCCACCTCTGAGCTAGATGACTCTCTAATCACTGAAGGTCTCCATTGAATAGTAAATGTCACTTCACTGATTGAGACTCCTTATCCTGAGGGAATTCATTTTGGTTAAATTTTATTTTATTTTTTTGTTTTTATCCTGCCTTCATTATTTTATAAGAAACTCAAGGCAACGGACATACATAATATTCTTTTCTGCTCCTATTTTCCCCACAACAATAACCGTGGTGAGGTGCATTGGACTGAGAGAAAAGAACTGGCCCAAAATCACCCAGCTGGCTTTCATGCCTAAGGAGGAATTAGAACTCACTGTCTCCTGGTGACTGGCCCAAAGTCACCCAGCCAGCTTCCATGTCTAAAACAAGACTAGAATTCCAGTCTCCTGGTGATAGGCCCAAAGTCATCCAGCCAGCTTTCATGCCTAATGTAGGATTAGAACTCACATTCTCCTGGGTTTTAGGCCAGCACCTTAACCACTATACTAAACTGGTCTAACTTCTAGTACAATTTAGTACAATATCACGGTAAAATTGAAGGTCATTTTATCAGTGTTCAAAATCATTTTACATTCATTCTGTATTAAATGATGCATGCTTTTTTGACAGGGGAACTGCAAAGGAAGATTGGCCTGAAGGTACTTGAAATGAGAGGAAATGCAGTGGTTGGCTACTTGCAGTGTTTTGATCTGGAGGGAGAATCTGGCCTAGTAGTGCGAGCCATTGGAACAGCCTGTACCTTGGACAAATTAAGTAACACACCTGTATTCTTACCTGCATGTAATTCCCCATCCAAGGAGATAAAGGAGTAAGTATGAATTAAATGTTCCCTGGAAAGTTTCTTTTGTGTATTCTTTTCAAAATCATACTGTATTGCATATTTTTGTCTGCTTTGATTAAATATATGCTCCCGTCTTCCTTTTATTTTGACATCTTGTTTTGTGTTGAGAAAGCTGAATAATTAAAGTGACCAGATGTTGTAGGAATAAAATGTGTGTCAGATGCCTCAGCTACACATAATTCTTGTAGTGTTACACAGCATGATGGCAATGACATTAACCTGTTCTACATTCTAGAGTGCTTTCTCAATGGATGATTGAAATTAAATTGCTTCGATTGGATGTTTGTATTTTGCAATTTATTTTGCAAAATAAAACCCCACAGGACTTCTGTGTTTAGTGTTTTTATTCTGAATGCAGTTGCTGTACATTGATTTAAGAGGAAGAAGTCTTCAGTAATTCTAAGCTAATATATCATAACTTGAGTGCTATCAGGTTTTTACAACTGTCTGCAATACTTTCCTGTCCCTTACTTAGAACAAATTTAAGTTTTGCTGCCCTTTCACTTAGTAGGCAATTGGCCAACTCTGAGTTCAATAGCAGTTGATAAGAGTTAAACTTTTAGAATGAGCCAGAGAAATAGAAATAACACTGTGCCAGTCTGAAAGTACTTTGTTTGAGAAAGCTAAACGCCATTGAGAATATGTTACTTTATGTCTTGCAATTATATAGCTCTTTTTATTGAAATCTAAACAGGAAAAATTGCTACAAAACAGTGTGAGATTATCTCAGTCATGCTTACTGAAAATTTCAAATTACATATGTAATTTAACCTATTGGCAGGTGCCTCTCTTTAGATTAAAAATGTAGGCACCCAGATAATGTGAGACTTGTATTTTATGTCTATGGAGATTCTCAGTTATCCAGGTCATGGTTATCCCAAAAGTGTTTTTTTCAAGAGACAACTGGACTTTCTTGTTTTTCTTTGAAAACATTTAGCTTCTCATCCAAGAAGCTTCTTCAATTCTGACTGGATGGTTCCTTTCATTCTCCATCATCCAGTCAGAGCTGAAGAAGCTTTTTGGATGAGAAGCGACATGTCTTCAGAGAAAAACCAGGAAGTCCAGTTGCCTCTTGAAAAAGCACTTTCGAGACATTTTAAATTTTACTTAAATTATACTATGATCTTGTTACTTTTTGTAGTAGCACAAATCTTTCACTGATTTCACTTTGCATACTTAGACATTTACATTGATCAGAAATAAAATTAAGTTGGTCCAGTTCATTTCTTTAAATTTAGATTTCAAAGATTATTGGGGACTTATTTTTAGCTTTTCAGCTTTAGCAGAATTATAATTACATGTTAACCGAGTAATACTTAGCTGGTTCCCCCCCTCCCTCAGTTCTTTAGAGTAGGGGTGTAAAACTCAAAATGAGTCAACTAGGGCACTGTAATCCTCTGTGTAGATTCTGGGAACTTTGTATATCTTCTATTTAAAAAAAATCAGTTAGGCTACCCTTTGTTAAATATCAGTCTCCCAAATTCCTCTTCTTGATATAAAGCATTATTTTAGAAGGAAGAGGAAGATCATGTGTGATTATCTAATATTGTCTTTCTTCACCTTTTCCATGTTATGATAATTAACTAGTTGCATGCTTAAGTGTTAAGTTAACTAAATTGGCAAGCTGGAGCTATTGCATCAGTGGATTGAATTTTTAGGAAGCTTCCCAATTTCCCATTCACCCCCGATTGAAATTGGTGGAATTTGGTCGAACCCTGGTGGTGCAGCAGTTAGAATGTAGTGTTGCAAGCTAACTCTGCCCACAGCCTGGAGTTCAATCCTGATGGGACTCAAGATTTACTCAGCCTTCCATCCTTCCAAGGTTGGTAAAATGAGGACCCAAATCATTGGGGTCAATAAATTTACTCTGTAAACTGCTTATAGAGGGCTGTAAAGTACTATGAAGCGGTATATAAATCTAAATGCTCTTGCTCTTGCTATTAAATCTATGGGCCACATTGGAAATCCCCACAGACCTGACATTTGACACCCCTGCTTCAGAGTTTGCTCTTCACCAGCAAGCAAACCACAACCACAACCTTCCAGTTACTAGAACACCCTAGAATAATTTTTTTTTAAATGTAACTTTGGCATTTTTGTTGTATGTATTTTTTCCCCTTTCCTTCGATCTCGGCTGCAAATTCTCTCAGGTCTCTGCTGGCTCATCCGCCCAACCATGGATGTCGTTCGACTCACAACAGTCCAATTCACACTGCTACTGGCTCACGGCTTACTCAGAACTTCTCTGTGTCTGTTCCCACTCTCATCTACACTGGTACGCGACTGCTCAGATTCAGAAGCTGGGGAGAGACAGGCGGCAGGCACAATGACAGGCAGGCAGGCAGTGTAGGCAGGTACCTATATCCCTTAGAGTTCTTCTTCTTCAGATAAGTCCTTTGTATTCACCTGCTAAATCAGAGGAAACAGGAGACCTCAAGAGTACCTTCTAATCTCTTTTTTGCTTTATTGTGCATACCTGTTTTCTTTTTTCCTTCTCCCCACCCCTTGCAATAATGACGTTTGCATCTCAGGTGTCTCTCATAGTAGGGGGAGAAATGTACATTTTGATCAGGCTTCAGGCTTGATCATGATGTTCTCAAAAAGGGTTCTATGCAAGATGTCTTAAACTGGACTGACAGGTAAGGCCTTGCTACTGGCAGCGGCGCTTGTGAGTACCAACGTCTGGGTATGATTCTCTTCTTTCTGCTTTGTTTTTAGCTGTGGCAACCTGCAAATGCTAACGGATAAGGAAACATTTTTTTTGGAAATATATATGTGTCTTTATATATATAAATATATAACATATCTGTCTGTGTATACATCAGAGCACAGATATATAACCTGCAACCATTGCTTTGTTTTCTTTTGTAAGAATCTGGTTAAAAAAACATACTGCATTCTTGCAGCCATGGTTTTTGATGGGTTTTATGTTCTTGTTTACTTTCCTGCTCTTTGATGCTTTATGCTTTAGCTGTGGTTTTTATTTTGCTGGTCAGTAATGCCCATCTGCCTCCACGAAGTTGTGTGGTGAACAACCTTTTCCAATGCCTGTGGGCATCATAATTTAGCTTCCCACCATAAATGAATCATTGCCCCTGTGCCCACCCCTCCCTGTCCACATCCTGGTTTTGGGATCATCAGCCTGGTCCTTTGATGTAGGATCACTGAATCTGTTTCCACCTTCTTCTGGCAGGATTCCTTTCAATGAAGATCCCAACCCCAATCCTCATTCATCAGGACCCTCCACCCCTCTGAAAAACCAAATCTATTCCTTTTCACCTTCCAAGTCCTACAGTCGACAGTCCTCCTCTTCTGACACAGATTTGAGTTTGACACCCAAAACTGGTAAGGTGCTTCCACCCACATTATTTTAATTTGTTTGTGATTTGTTTTGCTGAATTTGTATTGTTTCTATTTTAGCTTTTCACTCACGGCCTTACTCTGTTTTGGGCATATAGTAAATCTTTGAATTGTTTATTGAATTATGTGGCATCTGGAGATCTTCTACAAACTGACATGTAACCAATACACAAAGATTATCCTAAATAAATTGTTTTTTCATTTCCTCCACATCATATTGCAGATTATGGGAATTAAAAATAACCATAATATGTTTGGGAGATAGTCTACCATGTCTTTCTGAAAATGTACAAATAGGTATAACAAATTAAAACTTTTCTTGTATCTGCACGTCTTTATAATCAACTGAATAAGGGCTGGTTGCCTGTCTTTGGAGCTGCTTTGAAGACAACAATAAAGTATCTTTCAACTTACAACTTTCTTTGATTTTCTAAATCCTGTTTCAGAAAATGAAATTCCATGTTAACGTTTTATCATTGTCAAAACATAACTTAGGATATAACAAACCTAGTGCTTTTACAGGTACCCTTATGACCAACCACCACTAAGCCCAAAATTTCCATTGCTAAGCAAGATAGTAATTAAGTGAGTTTTGCCCCATTTTATGACCTTTCTTGCCTCAGTTGTTAAGTGAATAACTACAGTTCATAAGTTAGTAACATGATTGTTAAGTGACTTTGGCTTCTCTGTTGACTTTGTTTGTCAGAAGGTTGCAGAAGATAATCACTTGAACCCAGTACACTGACCATCATAAATGCCAGTGGTCAAGCTGTTGAATTTTGATCACATGATCAAAGTTTTTTTTAACAGAACTTTTTTTCAGTTCTGTTACCAAACAAATGATTGTAAATTGAAGACTACTTGTATATATGGAGTATATGCATACCATACTGAAAACAGGGTGGAGCAGAATAACATCACTTTCATGTGACTGCTTTACTCTGCCTACAAATGCAGTGATTCTTGAGCCATGAATGCCTTGCCTTGAATGGCATGGAGAGTTAATAAAAAGCCACAATAAATCATTGTTTCTCAGTTTTAAGGACAACTCTGAAATGAGAGACAAAGTGACTCTGAGAAGAAGCCTGATGAAATAGCAAGATTTGTTTATAGTTCATCTTGTTAGGTTGGGATAGTTAACTGAATCTAAATCTATCATTCCCTGCGCATATTTCTCTAAATGACTAATGTGGCAAGGCATTTTTAACAATATGGCTTCACACAAATATAATACTGAAATATCACAGCTTTAACAGAATTTAAGGAAACTCAACTCATAATCTGCATGCCTCTCAGTAGGCAAAAAAACTACTTTAGCTTTCTTAAGATAGGAAGGATAATACAGGTAGTCCTCGACTTACAACCACAATTGGAATCAGAACACTGGCCAGAATGGCCAACTTAAGAGTTGAGCCCATGTCAACTTTAGAGAAGAGACTCTCTCATACTACATCGTTAAATTAAAAGGGTATTTGAAATTATCTCAAGTTCTATTTTGAAATACTTCCTGTCATTTCTTTTACAAAATATAAGATAGAAAATGTCAAAGCTCTGTAAATTATATCTCTTATAGAACATAGAATAATAGGGTTGGAATAGACCTTGGAGATCTTCTAGTCCCGCCTCCTACTCAAGCAGGAGACCCCATATCATTCTGTCCAAAAATGGCTGTCCAATCTCTTCTTAAAAACCTCCAGTGATAGAACAGTCATAATATCTGGAGGGAAATTGTCCCACTAATTAATTATCTTAACTGTCAGGAGTTTTCTCCTTAGTTTTAAGGCTAGGTCACACTGGCCGACGGATGCAAAACGTATGCAAAAAGTACACAGCGGACGAGCAAATTTTTGGGGGTGGCTACATCCGTTGTCATCCGCTCCCAAAAGTGGCAAAAATTTGCATAAACAGAACGGAAAAGAAAGGAAAAGAATGGACATGTGTAGTATGTAGTGGGGATGTTAAACGGATGTTCATAGGAAGCCTAGAGGATGTATATAGGATGCAAACCGTTCACTGCGCATCCTTTCTATTTCCGTGCTACTAACGCTGTGTAGATGTTCCGTGTACCTTTTGTTTCCTCCCTCTTTCCGTTTTCAGCTGCAGCGGATGTGAGGGAGGGGATGCCCAGAGGATGCAGAGAGGATACAGCGGACGTTTAACAGATGATAAACGGACATAGAACGTTTGTTGCTCGCATATCACGGATTTACATCATACACAGCGGAAAGTTTATCCGCTCAAAAAGTTTTATGCAGCTCAAAACTTCTTGAGCGGATGAAATCTCAGTAGACGGATGCTCCAAGGATAGAGCGTATGAAACATGTATGCAGTGAGTACACAACGGATGCATAGCGTTTTCCAATGGATGGCAAGCTTTTTTGAACATTTTACATCCTCTTTGCATCCGTTGGTGCAGTGTGACATGGACTTTAGGTTGTTTCTCTCCACCCATTATTTCTGTTCTGCATTCAGCTGCTTATTAAAATAAGTCAGATTCCCTGCTAGTATGATAGATGGGAAATTTAGCTGTAGAAGTGTTATATTAAATTTTTCAGTTATGGAAGTTCAGAGTCTTAAAACCAAGAATTGTGCTTTCCTTACTATATTAACAATCTAATACAGATATTATTTTCTAAATGAGAATTTTGGTGCTTACCCAGAAAGTATATATGTGGAGGAAACTGAAAAGAAGGGAACACAGTTATTTATTTTATTTAAAAATCAAAATGCAAAGTAACTTTTTAAAATTAACGGCTTTCAAAGCAAGCTGCTCCCATTTCCATCAGAAAGTACAAAATCATTCCGAAAAGGGGAAATTTATTTATTTATTTGTTGTTTATCAAATTTCTGCACTATTCATCTCACCTCTGTAACTTAACGTCCTTTTTTTTTTTTAAACTCTCACAGAAAATGGATAGTCATCTCCTGTAAAACCCATTCAGTTTGGAATAACCTGCATTTTAAAAAAGAAAAAGAAAATTAAAGCACACTTTAAATGGCTTTAAAATAGAGCAATAATAGATGAAGGTTTAATGTTGAGTGTGCCCATTCATCATGTTGTATTTGTCATCCTGTGAATTGTAAATCCATAACGGTTCATAACGCTGCTTGCTGTCTGTTCTTTTCTTGCAAACCTAGTTTTGCTTAATTCATGTTGCTTTTTCTTTCTTTTCTTCTTGATTTCTTTTTTCTTTTTTTTGTCATTTTCTGAACTCTACCATCTCTTTACTGCTTTTCTCCGCAGCACTTCCCCTATGGGGACCCAAGATTTTCCTGCTTCCTAGTTCCCCAACCTTATCTTGTCGTTCCCCATCACTTACAAAGCCCAGTCTTCTCTGCTCCGGGCCTAGCTCTAACCCTCTTCACTCTAGCCCTGTGAACCCAATTCTCAGGAAAAGTATTTCTTTCACTGAAGAGCTACTTCTGGCTGCTTCGGGTAGGATTACTCTTCAATTGCCTTGCTGGTTTGGATAATGGCACCAAGCACAGTGTGAAAGCTTCTTATGATTTTTTCCCACCCTTAGACCCATTTAAAATCCCAAAACTGCTGGCTACATGACGTTGATATAATTACTTTTCGGGGATTGGTTTTTCCCTTCCCTTCCTTTCATTCCAAAGTTTATTACGACTGTTTTCTAAAATCATTTTGATTATGCCTTTTTTGCTCCCCCCAAAACTTAATGAGATAAATAATTGTTGTTGTTTTTTAAAAATTTGTGGTACAGCAAGTCCTCGACTTACAACCATTGTGAAGCCCAACATTTCTGTGGCTAAGAAAGACAGTTAAGTGAGTTTTACCCCATTTTATGATCTCTCTTGCCACAGTTGTTAAGTGAATTATTGCAGTTGTTAAAATAAGTAACATGGTTGTTAAGTAAATCCGGCTTCCCCATTGACTTTGCTTCTCAGAATGTTGCAAACTATGATTATATGAGCCCGAGACACTTCAACCAATGTGAATATGAGCTAGTTGCCAAGCATCTGAATTTTGATCACATGAGCTTGGAGCTGTTGCAATGGTCATAAGTGTGAAAAATGGCCATAAGTCACTTTTTTCAGTGCTGTTGTAACTTCGAATGGTCACTAAATGAATGGTTGTAAGTCGAGGACTATCTGTATAGCCATCTATTTATAGCCATGTTTCAATGTTCCTCTGTTTCGATTGGGTGGAACATTTCTTCTTTTTCTTCTTTGTCTTCTTCAAGTCATTCATATTACTCTGTTGACCATCATGTGGCCACCAGTCCTGCTTTGTTTTTTTTGTATCTGCAATTTAAATGCCCTTCTAAATGTTCACGGTATAAATATCAGTTTTGCCTGTCCTTTCACAAAGCTGTTTCAACGAATGTAAACTTGGTTGATGTTGTGGAACAATACAGTTTGGGTTGTTCTCTTTCTGGGTGAAGTATGTTTCATTTCTACAAAACATTCCATTTCTGTCTCCACTCTTAGTATCGTATAGTCCCTTGTCAGACAGATTTGACAGCAAAAAGAAAGAAGAAAAATTAGATTGACTGCACCACGCAGAATGGGACTATATAGATGCTAATATTTGTTTCCTTATCCAAAAACAGCTAAAAATGGAAGTTTTAATAGGACAGAGATGACCAGTGATTTGTAAATTTAATCATGCAATGGGGTCTGTTTCTATTGCTGACATTTGCAGGTCGCAAGTGTTTGCAGAACATCAGCTGTAATATCAGGGGTTGGTACAAAATGAACATTTCAATTCAAATGAGCAGGAAATCTTAAAACTCTGAAATTAGATGTATTGTTAATTTGGTCAGTTTATCCTTTATCGGAATATGGCTACTTATATGTACTTCAGATATTTATTGTGACCATAATGTTCTGGATTATAAGTATCCATGTACTTTTGTCCAAGTCGTATTTTATTGAGGTTTGCCCTGAACAGTTTGGAGAGAATTGAATGTGCAAGAGGACATTTTAAGAAGGCTAAGCACAATTGTTTGGCGTTACTATTCTAGGCAGCATTAAGCCACTATGTCCTCTTAAAACATATAAATACCTTGAATACTAGAGTAGATTTGATTAAGAACTAATAGGTTATTGGAGATGGACCTTGTAAATTAGTGTCCGTTTGTATTCCCACTGTGCTTGTCCATATTCTTCCTTTTTCACATAAGCTGCAGGGTGAATAGTTTAACATAATGTCCAGTTCTGGAGTTTTTGTTATTTCTATCCAGATTTTTATGCCATCCGTCAAAAAAAAAGTTTAAAATCAGCTTTCATTCTGGTTTGTATGTTAAACATATTAAGTTGTACCCTTGAATTTAACCAACATACTAAGGTTTCCCCCATTAATTAGTTTGCTGATGGTTTGTTAAAAGAAATTAGAATTCTCTCTTTATTATTTGTAAATGTGGACATTGGGTCTGATCAGAAGTCCATTCAGCTCAGTTTTTTTAAGGGTGATTATTACTGGAGTTTTATGTTCATGACAATTGGGGATACCAAAGACTGATACTTGAAACTTTGAATTTAAACTATATCTTTATGACTTAGAAACAATCATTCCTGAATAAATTTAATGGAATTACTCAGTAAATGCTGATGTGAAAAGCCTCATGATTTCAGCCTTGAAAATACAATATTTTCCTTTATTTTTTTAACTGTGTATGATTATACCCTTTTTCTAATAACTGTGTGGGCTTGTTAAATCACCACAAAATTCCAAGTTTTAGTCCCTTTTTATGTCAAAATAGCTATATGGTTGTTCACAAAATCATGTGAAAATCTTTGTATCTCGAACTGCAGTGTGGTAATATCATCTTTAAACATTCTGAAATATTTAACTTTTGAATTCTGTTTGGGTTTTTTAAAAATTGGACTGAGGGGCATTATCTTTAGGCAGTGGCTCACTAAAGTTTTCATCTAGCATGATCACATTTAATAGTTTTTGCACATAAATCATAGGCCATGTGCACCCTAATTATAAATAAAAATTATAGCCTGTTAAATGAAGCTGAAGCTTACTTTTGTCCCTACTATATACATCTTTTCATAAGTTAATTGATACACAAGTCTGGCTGTTTGGCCATTTCAGTTTAGACTTTCAGAGTTGTCTACATTTGCCAGTAATCAAACGTGCCACATTTTTAATATAACTTTGATGTAATTTTGTCTCTATTAATTATGTGATTTCACTTTGACTTACGTGCTGATGTTCTTTAGGAATGGGAAGTGGTAGTGCTGGAAAAGAAGGGGGGCCTTTAAAAGCTCTGTTAAGACAACAAACTCAATCAGCTCTGGAGCAAAGGGTAAGAACTTCATTAAATCCTGTTATATATTTGATGTATACCAGCACAGTTCAGGTCTAATGCTATTGAGTTCAATAAGATTAACTTCTTGGAAAATCTGAGTAGGATTTCAGCCTAGGGCTATCACTTTAGAAACATTCCTATATTTTTCTACTGCTGTGTAGGAAAAGTGTACTTGATTGTTTCCTTTATTATTAAGTAATTATCTTTCTGCTGCAATTGTGAATTATACAGGCTGTCACCTTTATTTGGATAGAGGGATGAAATGCATATCCCTATAAAGAAGAGATTTACATCATGAAGATTTTCATAAAGCTCATAAGATTTTCATTGGTCTTTTTTGCTGATGACATAAAGGTGTGCAATCAAGTTGACATTCCTGAGGTTATTCATAACATGGAAGATGATTTGGCATTGGTGGAAAATTGGTAAAAAAAATGTGGAAACTGCAGTTCAGTGTAGTGAGATTGTGCATTTAGTGAAAAGGAATCTTCTCGCGGGGTACACTACTGGAGGTACAGCGTTAGACAAAACAGCAGAAGAAAAGGATTTAAGGTGTGCTTATAGCAGATGACTGCAAAAGAGTAAACAGTGTAAACGGTAAATGAAATTCTGAGATGCATCGCTAGAGGGATCACAAGCAAGAAAAAGGAGGTCCTAATCCTAATATAGGGGCAGGAGTGTCAAACTCGATTTCACTGAGGGTCACATCATGGCTGTGTTTGACCTTGGGTGGGCGTGGCCAAGATGGGCATGCCAGCGAAAAGGGACTCCCAAGCTCCATTTTTGGCTGCAACGGCCTCCTGCAACCCTCCATCAGAGGCAGAGGCACCGCAGGCCAGTCCTTTGCTGTTTCCAGAGCAGCTTCGTGGGCCAGATCTAAGCACCGGATCTGGCCCCCAGGCCTTGAGTTTGACACCCCTAATATAGAGCTTTAGTCAAACCCTATATGGAGCATGGTGGCTCAAATGGTTAGGACTCTGGGTTGGAGGTTAGTAAGGCCACATTTAAGTGCTGCTGTATGGGGAGATGAGCTCCCATCACTCACTCTAACTTCTTGATGGAGACATGAAAGGAGCCCCCACAGGAGTCACTCGAACAAGGGTGATGTCACCAGCTAATTATTTCAATCCAGAAGTGCCTTAAAGGGTGTTTCTGACACAAATTGGACAGGGTCAGACCCCATTTGGAATACTGTGTCCAGTTCTGGAAACCTCACTTAAAAAGAAATATTAAGATTGAGTGAGTCCAGAGATGGGCCACAAAAGTGGTGGAACACACAAAACATATCAGGAGAGATTGGAGGAAAAAATTAAAATAAAAACAAGAAAACCTCAAAAGGCAGACTTGATGGACCCCTAGGTCTTTTTCTGCTATTAGTTTCCTATGTTTCGATAAACTTGAATGCAAATATATAGGCATTCTTTTCTCATTTTTTTCATATTTCTAGTTCAATCAGTTGAGCTTAAACAACAACAAAAGCGCACCTTCATGTGAGGAGTATAATCAAAACAGACAAGCTATCTTCCTCATGTCCTACCTATCTTTAAATGTTTACAAGAGGCTATTTAAGTCTGATTATTAGAACTGAAAACCACATTATAAATAAGGATTCCACGTTCACTGGGCGAATTTCAAATCATTTATAGCAGTGAAATTTTACTTAAGTGAATGATGAGGGCTTTGCCGAAAATTACATGTTTATATGTCACGTCCCATTAAAATGTGGATTAATTCGAAGTGAATAGCAGTGAATAGCATGTATCAGTGGATAATTTTCTCCCCATTTTTGTGTTACCTATTGCTAAGGGAGGATCGCCTCATAAATTCTGTAGAAGGCGGGTATGTTCCAATTGCTGTGTGACACTTCAGCTCTTTTTCTTTGTGTTCATATTTATTTTGAGACTCGTTTTTCTACCTTGGACCTGTTATTTGAGGAATTTGGAGCTGGTTATTATTTTTTCCACATTCCTTATGGAATTGTTCCTTGGCAGAAAATTTTCGAGAAAGCTTTCTGGAGCTTTTAAACAGTCCAGTTACTCCTTTGAGTTCCGCATGACTGTACATTTCATGTAACGTATCATTTTTCATTGATTTGATTTTGTAATATTTAATTCGAAAGCTAACAAAGGAAAAAAAGTATTGACTGTTGACTTTGCTGCTTATCCTAATAATTTAGATCTTTTGTGGATAATGGGTTTAGTCTTTTGGTTGATATGCAGTAAATCATGTTTTCATTCTTTACAAATGTTGACTTTGCAGTCTGAGTACTTAAATATACATTGTTTATAAGTCACAATCATACAACTTTATAAGAGATCTTTAAACGATTTTGCCTTTAAAATGATGTATTAAAAGCTTCTTCACAAATAACATGCATAGAGAATATGCATGATGCATGTTTAGATTAGCTTCATATTGAAAATATGATTTTTTTTATTTGCTTCTGCTTTCCCCCCTATCAAACCAAGTCCTCCTTTTTGGTATTTATAGTGAAATGTGTCAAATAGTGACTCTATGGTCCTCCATGGAAAATATAATAGTGTAATAGTTATCCTGAAATATAACATTGTTTAACCTCTGTATCCTAAAGAAACTTCACAGGTGGCACTAAGAATTTGTAAACTTTACTATTCTTCATGTGTATAATTTGTACACTGCAACAGAGTTTTAGAAAACGCTTTTTTCAGTAGGGTGAAAAACTGGAAGGGAATATGTTGATTAATATATTAAAGCACCAAACTAATTCATTTGATGCTTTTCATTAGGTATGTTCTTCACAAAAAACATTTTTAATCTTCATGGTCTAATAAGATTTTGTGAAAAATAGGTCATGGATTTGCATATTAGTTATTCTATGTAAATAGAAATAAATTCAGCAGGGTCAGGGCAGCATAGCCAGTTTGGCGGTTGGTATTTACCTAAAACGTTCCCCAAATTAAAAGACGCAGATGTCAAATTCAAGATAGTCTATGTTTATCTAGTGCAAATACAATGAAGCCTTGCTGAAAAAAATCTCAGTTGTTCACTAATATCTCTTAAATACAAAAATAAATCATCTTAGTAATTTGCCATTTGCATCTTAATTACATCTTGCAAATGACATTATGTAAAACCTCAGTATAAATTTGGTTTTCTGTTGCAAGCATAACTGAGAAAATTTCACTTTAAATACAAAACGATTACCAGGTGTCCGTGTTATTTACATTATTTTCTGTAGTGCAGCCTCATGGATGGGTCCAAAAGATTCCACTTGGGATTTATAATTTAGTGCCACATTTGAACCATAAAGTGAAGCTAATATTTACATTGTTAAGAAATTTATTTTGAAATGATAGTTGGAGAATCTTAGTGAATTTTAAACCCAAAGAACTTTGCAAGGTTTTTTTTTTTTCACCTGCTTTCTTTTTTCTGTTTCTCTTTTCCATTTTTTATATATATATATATATATATATATATATATATATATATATATATATATATATATATATTTATTTGAAAAACATATCCCTTCATAAAGTTAACTAATCTAAAACGGTCTGTACCTGAAGGCATAGAGCAGGGTCCCTAACCCCCACTGTGTGGTCCAGTGCAAGGCTGTACCTCAGTCAGAACAGGGTCACGGAAGTAATGGGCGAATGCATGAAACCGTCACCTTCTCCCGCTGCCCACTGCTACCTGCACCAGTCCATTGAGCCATAAGGATTAGAAGCTGCTGGCATAGAGTATTCAGAATGTGAACTTTATGGTTTGTGGTTAGGAGAAACTATAATTATGATTCCCCACAAGAGGTAATGACTTTCCCTTCCTCTTATGTCTGGTTAGTAAACATTAATTTGTGAAATAAGCCATCTCTTTGTTTCTTCTCTCCTTCCTTTATTACATCTCTCTGCATTATTTTCTAAAATTGATAAACAGAAATCCATTTTCCCCCCTTTGAATATTCTATACATTTCTGATGTATTACTTCCTGCTTCCATTTTTCTAAAATTGATCAGTGGAAATCCATCTTTTTCCTGTGAATATTCTATATATTTTTGATTTGCTAGCTAGCTAAATACTCTATGCCAGACAGACAGACTACCCTCTTTAAGGTTTTCTTCCACAAGAACCACAGAGGCACACATATCAATTATGGTGAAATTTCTTTTATCTGACTTCCATATATATATTTTTTAAAAATACAGAATCCTTATCTTTGACCAAATTAGATCAATGCCAATAAAAGATAAATTATTAAATTATACTCTAGTGCTTTAAAGTAGCAGTTTTCCTAATACTATTCCCTTTTTATGATCCTGTAAAATATAATTACCGAACCGGTAGTAACACTGGTTGAATCCCACCACTGGCACTAACAGATCATAGGTGTGACGTGTCAGGATTGAAACTGGACACAAAGGAGGAGAACCACCACAGAGTAGTACCTTCCACTTCCAATCCCTGAAGCTACCTAAGAGAATGCTGCAGTTGGTGATTTTGAAAGGTGGCAAGAGCTACTGGGCTGAAATCTAAGAGAAACTGGTCTAGCTAATCTGTTTCTTTCAGGGTCCTTTAGAGTTGAAGCTTAGAGTTAAAGTGTTAGATTTCAACAGCCATATTGTATGAATCCTTATTTAAAAATAAATTGTTACAGTAATTTTCTCCCAAGAAACCGTTCACAGGATTATAATCTATAATAAGGAGAAGCAGCAGTAAATGAGATTAGCACATACAATTTCAAAATAAAAACAGGTGGGATTATATTCTACAACTGTCAAGCTCTTTAAAATGTGTTCCCCTTTTAAGGCACTCACCATAAAAAATCTGACTCAGCTTTCTATGGTATCACAGTGTATGGTTAACAGTTTTGTCCAGCAGCAGGATTACGTGGGGGAAAGTAGTATTTTATTGGCTTTTGAGATGTCTGCTGCCCCAAGCAAACTGGATGGCATACATTTTGCTTGCTTAATGCATAATGTAAACCAGGGAGAGGCAACATCATGGCCATGGACACCAGTGTACACATGGGCACCTCCTTTTCTATCTATTGGGGTTATTTTTTATTTTTGAAGAGCAACGTGCTATAATGCCAGCTTTTAGCATTGGCATCATTTGCACATGGAACCCCCAGAGACATTTTTAGAAAATAAAAATGGGATGCATGCGTGTGTGGCTACAGCCCAGTGTTTCGTTTTGACGTGTACATCTCCTGAGAGGCAGAATGCACCCTAGGGGGGAAATCAATTTATCTTTGAGGAGTGAGCGTCTGTGACTATGCAGCAATGCTGCGAAAGAGTCAAGAGTCCGCGTGACTTTCCCAAAACTCTACCTGTGTCTGTTGACTCTACCTGTGTCTGTGTCTGTTGCCAACTCCTGGTATATATTTGAAGGCAGCCCTTTCCCAGTTGTTTTCTTTCATTTGTATTTCATGAATTCCATGCATGTTGAATTGGTGAGCAGTAGGACCAGTTCATGAGGTCAACGGCTATTTTGTTCTTCTGATTGGCACAGGAATTTCCTTTTTTTACTTTGACGGCGTTTCCTCCAGGCTTCCTTCTCCACATTGGTGGAGTCGTCAGCGCCCGCTCTGTGAAACTCTTGGATCGTATCCACAATCCAGGTATGTTATAAGCCTAAATCTACTTACATTTCATCCTGACCTCGATTCTTTGTGTTTATGTTTATCATTTTTTGCTGGAGATTAGAACTTGGAAAATGTTGAATGATTAAGCATACAGGGTGTTTAGCAAACATTTCAGACAGCTTCCTTGTAATGTTTTTTGTGCCATTGAGCTATATGACTCACACGATACCACTCTAGAATTAATTGCTTTTGTTTTGTTTCCAGATTCTGAAATTAAAATGCCCAGCAACACATTGAGGGCAAATTTATTGAGTGTTCCGTACTGTCTTTTTTTTTTTTAAAGTCTTTATAAGTTTTGGCACGGAAGAATGCCAACTGACATGAATGATGATGATTTAAATAAGGTTCTCAAAATTTCATAAAATGACTTTAAAAGATCCGCTTGCCTTAACCCAACCAGAAGTACATTTTGGAAGTAGAAAATGGCTTCCTCTAACTAGTAAGAAAATCATTACAAAAACTTTGTTAAAGATGTCAGTGAAGATTCTCAATCATCCAGGTCATGTTTGTCCCAAGGGTGCTTTTTCCAAAAGGCAAGTGGACTTTCTTGTATTTTTTTCCCTTAAAAAACATTTCACTTCTCATGCAAGAGAAGCTGCTTCTTTCAAGGAAAAGTCCAATTGCCTTTTGGAAAAGCACCTTTAGGTTTGCTAAAGATGGTTGATTCCTAGTGTTCAATCTGTTCTACTAAGGCTAGAGAATGCATGTCAGACAAAAGTCTTTCTTGTAAGGCTGGTCTTTTCATTTTCATTGGGATTATAAGCATTTTTCCCAGTCTAGTATATTTTCCTGTGGAACAGAATGTGCATTGTTCTTGGTGGAGTCTTACTGACTCAGGATTAGTCTGGGAATTAGTGCAGGAACTTCTAGAAGAGGATTATTTAGATTCGTCCCCTTGGGAAAAAAAAACAAAAAACATTCTATCTGCTTTGCCAAGCATGGATTTAAATTGGGGTCTCCAAACATGGAAGCTTCAAGACTTATGGACTTCAACTCCCAGAATTCCCCAGCCATCCAGGAGCTCAAGCAACAATGTAACTCTGGCACAGAGACGTTTTTCCTTAGATAGCATAAAAGCATCCAGATTTGCTTGTTTAGTTTTTTAGCCAATTTGAGCAGCCTAAATGGGAGACACATTGAAGAAATGTGTTTTTTTTTTTAAATATCCAGTCTTTGATCAAAACAAGCTAGTCTAAATGGAATATATCTTAGAGCAATAACTAGAAGCAGTAAATATGAATGCTGCCAAACTAATTATGAGCACACATCCCCCCCCCCAAGTAATGTTCTACTTGTAGGTTTTTATTCTATAGTTACTGGTCCAGGGTCTATAGGAGACTGGGTTAGATTCTTGCCCTTCCCCTGCCTATCCAGTCTTTTTAATTAGTTGGTCATATTTCTAAATAAATGAATAATTCTATTCATATAACAGAATAAATGTGATTGGTCTTTCTAACCAATAAAAATAAACCCTGGTATTTGACTAGGAAGGAAGATAATTGGAATTGTTTGTCTTTTAGTTGTGGTACCACTGAACAAATAAATGTTTGATAGAAGTCACGTTTTTTTTCTCCCAAGAAGTTTTGAGAAAATTTTCTTAGGAATGTACCAAGTAATCCAGATGATTCCTTGCAGGCTGATTCCAGCTTGTAGTCTTGTCTAGTCTTTTCCTATAAGCCCGTCCAGTTCCCTTCCCAACTTCCTTTTGAGCAGATTCTGATGTGAATGAAAGTTCCATTAGGAACAAAAAACAGCCAGCAAATTTACCCACAGGTTGTGTATTCTCCTTTCGGATATCTTTGATCATCTGAATTGAATGCTTCTCTGGTTACCTTGTCTGCTTTCGTGGAAGATTAAATTAAATGCAATGAATTTTTTAAATAAAATGTCAGAAGAATGATCTTTAGCAGAGGAACCTCTCTATCTTGGATAGCTAGTATCAAGACCTTGACTGCAGCATGTTTGCCATAACAGATTCTGTCTGGGACAATAAGCCAGCTAACTTTTTTTCTTCTATTAATCCTCTCCTTGTTAATCTTTGTGGCCATTGCTGTGCTGAATGCCTTTTTACAAACTATAGCAATCAATGTCAATATACAGTAGTTGCTGCTTAAAATCTTGCAAAGGTCCATTTGTGGGATGGAGTAAAAAATAGTTTTATGATATTACCTAGTTTGGATAATGAAACATCTGCAAGAAAATAATCAAACTCAGAGAGCACCAATGACCTCTCGTTTCAACCCTGAGCTACAGATATTCTCCTTTGTTGGTAAAACAATTTTTTTCCTTACCTGATACAGCTCAATTTTGACAAGAATCAAAAAGAGCCGTTGGCCTACCCATTTTAGTTGGATTTTTTTTTACATAGATCAATTTTTAATTCTCTTCATCCTCTGCTTTCTCCCACCTCTCAGGTGAAAGTACCAAAAATTAAAACTCTCCTTCATTTCTTACCTCCAGTTTCCCAAAGAAACTTTCTCCCTTCCAAAATGCCTCTCTGTTCTTGCTGAAATGGATGATTGCCAGATAAGACACTATTGCTTCTGTCTGGTAGTGGTCTTACCATTTTTTTGTACTGTTTATACCCTATTATCAAAATAACGTTACTTTCAAAGAGGCAATGATATGCAGATGGCCTTTGTTGCTTTTAGCCTTGGCATGAACTTTGGGTGTCAGTATGCCTACTTTCGTGGTTTTGTGCTTATAGACACAGGTCAACTCCTAAAATGTCAACTTTGTAATATTTTTTTTTAGATTTTTCTACAAATTTTATTTGTTGTTTTGTTTGTTTAGGAATGGTTAGTAAGAGAATACCATGAAACATGATTAAAGGTTATGCTGATAAAATGTTAATATTTTTTGTATAGTGCTATATCTGCCAAGTCTTTTGCTTTAAAGGGGAGGGAAAAAACCCTGTTATTAGCCACTTTTAGCACAAATAGGATAGACTTTAAAATGTATAAACTATTAGCAGTGCATGGAGAAACATAACCCAAACTTTTAAAAGGTGGTATTAATTATTTTTTATTTGTTTTACTTAGCCTACACTTAGATTAACACAGTATATTCCTTCTGTCTTTCTCTGTTTTCATTCTCTTATTAACTCTGCTGTCTGTGTCTTTCCAGTTCCTTTGAAGCAACCCTCTCAGTTGTATTCTTGTTGTGTGTATGTGTGTTGATGTATGTTGATGTATGTGTGTTCTTTTTCTTTCTTTCACTATATTCTGCTGCCATAACTGATCTACTTATTTGCTGTTTTGAACTCAGCCTTTGTCGGAATTATGGGTAACACAAGATCATACAAACTACTAGACTGGAATAGTTTCAATTCAGGTATTTTATTAGTCATTCAGTACTACATACACTGACAAAAATTATGGCAGCTCAGTGAAGTCTTTTTAGCAATACCTCAACTCATTGCCAAGCTAATGTTTCAAATTTTGTTCTTTTTAATTGTGAAAATTTAAAATAACTTAATAACTTTTACGATTAATTTAGTAGGTTATATTATGAAATTAAATCCCATTGGTTCTTGCTAGACGGTATGTCCTTAATTATCCCTCTATATCAGTATAATCACATCATACACTACATACTTTCCTTTTGAGATTTAGCATTTCCTGTACTCGAAGTAGGATCTTCTATGTGGTTCTCAGTTATGGAGAAATTTTATTTGAAGATCACTTTTAGCTACATCTGTATTAGAAGCAAAATGACTTCTTGTTATTGAATAAGACATCTTATTTATGTTGCACATACTTTTTAGGTTATTTGTGGATTTTAGGTATATGTACTGTTTTAATATAGGCCACTTAAATTTTAAATTATCACACAGTACTGGCTAACTGAAGAATACAGCCAAAGTCACATTATCAAGTTACAGTATTGAGGTAGACTCAGAAGACAAATGCATGATTCTGTATGATTTAGTCTGTGTATTTTAGCTTACTGGATTAAATATATATTTTAAGAGACTTATTTTGTTCAAGATCAAATAATTTAAATAGTGCAGGCCAACTGATACCGTAGTATGGATGAATATTCAAAATGAATGGCATACTCTTCTTTGGAACCTTTAGATGGAGAGTTATTTTTTAAAGTGAACAAAAGAAGCTGATCAGAATGAGTTGTAGTATGCTTTTTCCACAAATGAATATTCAACTTGCTGATGTTAACTATGTTAAAGTGAGTTTGCATTCATTTGCTTCATTTTAGGAAGTTTGAAAAGGAAACCCGATGCTAGAATCTCTTTTCCAGTTTTTCTTTTTAGTTCTACAATTGTACACAATTTCAGTCAGTGAAAAAGCATGAAATATCACACTCATAATGTTATGTCGGAAGAAACATTTATTTAGCTATTGCATTTAAATCCCATCTTTTTTCCTATTGTACGATACTTTAATTCAAGGAAACGGGTACAGAAGTAGTATAGCTATTTGAGCTCTTATCTCTGAGTCAACAGCATATTTTCCTGTCCAAGAAAGATGATTTGCAGAGGCATATTCCCCAGTTATACTAAATTGATGATTGATAAATCTATCACCTAATACATTAATTATTTCTGGAAAATTTTTGTCAATAAAAGCATTCAAAATAAATCAGATGTTTAATCATTGACAGCATCATGATGCTGTCTTTGCTTTTGTTCTGAATATTGATTTAAATTCTCAAGAAAGCTTCAAAATCATTCACTGAAAGGAAGCTGAGATAAATTATTTATTGTTTATGGTATTCCTAATATTTCTTTATCATCAAAATTAAAGATCTCTTTGCAGTTTACAAATCAAATCACAAAAACCAATAAGAGCCATAAGCATAATATTTGAAAAAAATCAGTAAAATTTAATGTAGCCTACTATTGATTGGATAGGAAACAGAGAGTATATACAGTATTAGATTCCAAAGGCCTGTCAGAAAAACCATGTTTTTCCCCATTTTTAAAAAAGCAATTAAAATGGGAGCTAGTTGGATCTTGGGGATAGCATTTTCTATGCAGAATATAGGTATCCTGGATTCCTTCTATAGGCTTTTATAGATTAAAAGTAGAACCTTGAATTTTACTTGCACATCTATTAAAGGCAAAATAGGTAAGAGAAAGGATGATTTATTATAGTTACAGATCAGCACAAGCAAATTATGGTTACAAATGCATCTCTGTGACACAAAACACGTTAATAAAAAATGTAATTAAAAGCGTGTTAAAAACTTAACATACAAATAAAAATCAATTGAATCGATGACTACAGGGAATCATTAAGCACAAAATTACAATTGTAGGTCATGCTAATTGGCCAACAGTTGTAGACAACCCTGATTTTACA
>BLBF01000055.1:8582034-8604293 GCA_015471245.1 Laticauda colubrina | reverse complement strand
AGGGTGGTAAAGCACTGTGGCCAATAAGTAAGCAATGAGAATCTCTGTAGCAACAGCACTTAGACTATTGCTACAGAGATTCTCATTGTTAACTTATTGGCCATTTAGACATCTTAGAAATTGTTAAATTTTCTATATACATGTCTATGGAGATTTCCAATCATCCAGGTCATGATTGTCCCAAAGATGCTTTTTCAAGAGGCAACTGGACTTTCTGGTTTTTCTTTGAAGACATTTTGCTTCTCATCCAAAAAGCTTCTTCAGCTCTTGCCTGGATGGTGGGGAATGGAAGGATTTATACTTCTGGCAGACAGGTGGTCATTTGCGTTCTTTAGGGAATCAATGAGGCTGCTTGGAGATTTTATCTGTGTCCTCAGGTTCACTTGATTGGTGCAAATGGGTGTGGCACCTTCTTGGAACTGTTGAAAGGACTGTATTGTAGACTGGAGACAGGTGATGTCACAACCCTCCCCCTCTGTTAAGAGAGTGCTCTTCAATTTTGACATAGACGGCCTCTTTGACCCCTCTTTCAAATCAGTGGTCTTGTCTGTCCAAAATGTGGACTTTGCTGTCTTTAAAAAAGTGGCCTTTGTCTTTTAAATGCAGAGGGATTACTGAATCTAGTCCCATGAGTTTGTTTTCTTATGTTGTGCCATGTGTGATCATGAGGTTGTTAAGCAAATCTGCCTCCTCTCATTGACTTTGCTTGTCAGAAGCCAACTGGGAAGGTTACAAATGGCAATCAAGTGACCCTGGGACAATACAACTATCATAAACACATACTGGTTGCCAAACACCCAAATTTTGATCACGTGACCATGGGGGCACTGCTACAGTTGTAAGTGTGAAACCCGGTCAATGCCATTGTAACTTCTAACTAAATAAATGATCATAACTAAATAAATGATTATAAGGTGAGGACTGCCTGAAACTTAATAGTGAACACAGCTTTCCGTATTGTGTAAGTTGGGTAAAATTTTAAACTTTTACTCCAAAGGGATTTGTGCTCTGGGTCTATCATAGAAATCAGGACCGGATGTTTATTTTTGTCCATAGTTTAAGAAACAGGGTTTAATTTGACATTTCAGCTTAGGCTACAAGTAGCTTGGCTAGATTGGTTTGTCCAAAGAAGGAAATAAGAGCCCTACCAAACAATATATTTTAAAAAATAAATAAATCTATTAGAATTTAGTGTGATCCATCTAGAAGTAAAGTACTCTAAATCAGTGGTTCTTAACCTTTTCGAAAGAATCGCCCCCTTGAGCAAGTTATCATTGCCCCCTCCCCCAACATAACCTCTCGATCACAACATAGGGTAATAATTATTCAATTTATGCAAACATGTTTTATGTTTTCTTTAAAATTGTCATCAGGACATATTGATGCAAATAATTTATTTCCAGTCTTTTTCTCATATCTCAACTGTGTGAAAAATTCTGATGCCATCCATCACTTTATTCCCAAACTTTGTGATACATGTATTTCATTATTATCTTATTTATTCAAGACACTTAAATGCAGTGACCACTAAAAACAAAATTCAATTGCAAGAAAATGAAATGCCCCCCAAAAACAGTAACATTTAATGATTTAATTACAAGTGAATTTTAAGACGTAAAAAGAAATATAAAAAGGGCATAAGAACAAACCAATGCAGGAACTAAGAATTTCAAGACGAAAACTCTGAAACTAAATTAAGATTCTAGGAAAATATATATTCATGCACACTGTAAAAAGGGTTAAAAAAACAAAAAGAAAATTTTTACAGAAGGAAAGCAACAAAAATCAGAGCAACAAATTTAATTGGTAGAGTGATAGAGGCTGCTGCACAACATGAATGAAGATGAGCGATGCGTACTCCCATATGTACGGCATTCTGTACTGAAGCTAGCTGGAGGAACATTTTAAAACAATTTCAATCCTGATCTGATCTGAAGTATACAGTGGTTCACTGTATGAAAGAAGTCTCAAAAGTGTCCCCAAAACTTCTCACTCCTTCGCCCCATATCACCCCCCTTCCATTCCTTTGCTCCCACGTCACCCATTTTCGTTCCATCGCCACCCTGAAAAATGAAATCACACAGGTTAAGAACCACTGCTCTAAATCACAAAGCTAGCTTTGGAGTGGCTTTTTATGTTGATGCCACTTTTTTATGACGTCTACAGACCTATCCACAATATCTTCTTGCAGGAGAAACAGTTTTGTGGCATCTCGATTCACAAGTAAGAAGCAGGTTTAGGAAAATAAATTAGTCAGATATATGATTAATAAATCAGATATATGTAGGATTAAACTACCCCATGCTTGGTTTGGATGTGCCAAGAACTTAAGAGGTAGGCTAAAAGAAATTAAAAATCCCATAATATGATTGATATTAATGTTGTCAAAAACAAAACTTATTTGATTCTGTTCATGGTGCAAAAAGATGGTTGAAACTTGTAATGAATATGGTTTGGTTTGTCTCTGAAGTTTCATGGTTCAAAAATGGCACCTCCGGAATGTTAAAACAGTGTTGCTCGAAGAGTGAAATGTTTCTTCACTTGTATATGTGTTTTTTCCATTTATTTTCAATTCAATTGATTGATTGATTTTGTATAGAGATTGACTAGTTTGTATTATGTGGTCTACAAAGGGCTAGTGCTAAAAAAAATGATTGCCTATATTACATTGGAAAAATGCAGTGCTGTATGGTTATTTATGTTCTGGCTAACTTTAGTTCCTGCAGAAGTTCTACAACAATAGTTACGTGAACACAGTTGCATTTGGGTTCTGTTCCTGAACCTCTCAAATGGAGAATCTATAGTCCTTCAGTGGTTATACAACAGGGGTGTCAAACTCAATTTCATTGAGGGCCGCATCAGGATTGTGTTTTATCTTGGAGGCCTTCCTGAGCTCCATTTACATTGGCAGAAGCACCACGGACCAGATTTAAGTACCCTGTGGGCCAGATATGACCTGTGGACCTTGAGTTTGACAGCTCTGTTATAGAACAATAATTCTTATGGATTTTTATGTATTCATTGGCCATTGTTCTAGACCAGGGGTATCAAATTCACATTGTCAAGGTACATGATATATTGATATATCACATGATATATTGGGATCTTTCCCCCCTTTGCTAAACTGGGTGTGGGTGTGGCCAGCCCACGGGCCATGCATCCAGCCCTCGGGCCATGAGTTTGACACCCCTGGTCAAGACTTACTGGAAGGTTACAAGTTCTTTATTCATGTAGTGCCTGGATTTCTGTGGAATAAGGATTGTGTGGAATAGTTACTTTAGGTTGGGCTTGCAACCCATCACATGCTTAGTACCTTAAGAATTTGCCGTGTCGTATTTGGAATATTACACTTTTGATAAATTATATAAATTCTTTATTTCTGATTTTCTAGGTAATTATAGGTATTATAGGTATAGGTATAATTCATTCTACTTCCTCACAGCTCATGGCAGACTATCACCTTATAGCAGCAAAGTGCAAGTAAAGTAGGTAGTGGCAGCTGACACATACATAATGTATATATGTACAAAGTTTAACTTTAAACGAGAATGGCTTCCCTGTATATTACATGACATACAGCAAGGAAAATATTAACAACATGGACTTTAAGTAAGAAATATTTGACATAAAAATAGTAACCAGAAGCAGTTTCAATATTTATAAATAACTTGATGTGATCAGCAGTTGGGTGCAATGGGAGGGCATTTAGAACTTAATATTGTTTTTACTGATTGCAGGATTTTTTTGTGACTTGGTTTTCTTTTTGTTTTCATAAAATGCTGTGCCTCTGTTTTAGATAATATGGGTGACATCCATACAAACACTAGTGTTTAGAGTTTTGTAGGAATTTACAATTATTCATCAATATGACACAGTGATTTTGCTTTACTAAATTGGTCAAGTTTAAATTAATGATTTAATCACTGAAATAATGAATTCTAAATTTATAATGATTGTAAATTACCTGCTTATTTATGGACACTTTAATTTTCCAACCACCATGTCTTTTCTTATTTTCTTCTTTTTTAATCAAGTCATGTATGTTATTTTTAAATGTTTTAAAATAAATGAAATACTCTTAATCCTAACAAAGTTAGTTGCAGCTCTTCTCATGTCAAGCTATTGCTGCATAGGACATGTTGTCCTGTTATAGAGTATGTTCCACTCTAGCCCAGCCCAGCCATTAGTACAGGTAGTCCTTAATTTACAATCAAAGTTATGAGAATTAATGTTTTAGAAGTATATGGACGGACGGACGGACAGACAGACAGACAGACAGATAGATAGACAGACAGATATAAGGACAACAGGCAGTTTGCTTTTTCCCCATGTCCCTAGGCAGAGCTTTGCTGCTTTCTTTAGACATATCCTGTATGGAAAAGACATATTCCCTAATGTTGAAGGAAGTAGAGGAGAATGTCACATTGACTTGAGATATCTGAGTATTTACCTAGCTTTAAATGGAGAAATTGCAACATATTTTTACAGAAGCTTCTACTTCTCTTGGCCTTCTTGTACAAAAGATGCAAGATGAATGCATGGTGGATTTGAAAGTGTTTCCCATGCACTGATAAATCCCCATCTTTGAGGGATTTTTGTGCATTGAATTAGCAATTCCTTAGTGGTCTCTGAGCTTGGCTGTTTTTTTGCAGACATGTAATTAATTACCCATTAGCACAGTGCTACACTAGCACTGATGATGTTACCCAGTTTGGGGAAGGAAAAGTTTTCAAGAAAAAAAAAACCCAGCTCAGAGAGCATCAAGGACTCCTCATTTCAACCCTGAACTACACATATTCTCCTTTATTCGAATCAACAATTCGTTCACTCATAATGAATTCTTTGAAGATATTTTCAAATTAGATGATGCAGTACTTGACTTCAGCTTTCAACACAACACTATATTTCAGTTGGTCACTGAATTCACTGTAAAGTCTGAACTGAGTTTATATCTTACTCTCTTTTTTCCCCAAAGTAAGAGTTTAAAAAGTGCTTTCTGTTCTTCATTTTCTATTATGCCACAATAAATTTAAGTCACAGTTGCAATGTTTTTACAACATGTATCTTACAACTTTGTATCAATGTGTTTTTCTTTTCCCCTAAACAGTTATTTTTAAGGGATGCGTAGATGTGGATCTCCTCTTTTTAGTATCTTTAATTAAACACATTTCCAAACACGGTTGTCTTTACATCATCCCCGTAAAAATTCATCCCTAAGGACCAGGGAGATAATGTGTCATAATAAAAACAGAATTGGAAGAAGTGGATGCATTCTTGAAATAAACTTGCAAAAGTTGAGCTTCAATTTCAGAATAACAGCAGAGTTGGAAGGGACCTTGGAGGTCTTCTAGTCCAACCCCTTTCTCAAGCAGGAGACCTTATACCATTCCAGACAAATGTCTGTCCAGTCTCTTTTTAAAAGCCTCCAATGATGGAGCACCCATAGCTTCTGAAGGCAAGCTCTTCCACTGGTTTATGTTCTCACTTGCTGCCGGCTGATTTTAAACATCAGGAATTTCTCAGTTGTATTCGTTTCTCATAGTTCTAATACCCCTATCTTCCCCTGCTGTTCCAAACAGTAACATCAAAAACTCTATTTGCAGACAATTTAAATAAATCTTCCCCAACATTTTTTGGTAACCCTTGCTAGACTTAACTTACCGAACCAGATTTTTGCTAGAAAAGCTTGTGAGTGGGTGCTATGTTTGCTTGCCTTCTGCTTTCACCAAGACTTCAGGGCCATTTCTTTCTGTAACCATTTCAGTGAGCTGCCATATTTTTAAGTCTGAACCGTCATTGACCCAAGCATGCGCCAAACAATCCACTGTTTCTGGCTCCCGTCTGCTGACTCTGCTTTGCAAGCTCTTCTGTAAGCTTCCGCTGTAGCCTGGAACACAACAGGTGATGATGCCCTTGTGGAAGTGTGCTGGACACATGCCATCCTGCTGCCCCTCCCCCCCTCAATTTCTGGACTGTCTATGTAGCTTTACTTTGATGTGTAAATGCTCTGATAGCGGTTACCCTGTGAATCTGTGTGGCTCATGTGTCAAAACCCCAAAGGAAGAAAAAAGCTGCTTGTGAATCACTGTGTCTGAAAACCAAAGCAAATGCTATTACATTGCATTGCGTTCCCATGTTTGGTATAAAGGACGCCTGCCATGTTGTGGTACCTTGGTTTTTATTAAGTCATTATTTATCTTTTGACATGCAAAGGTAAGTTTGTGTCTATTGTATGTAAATATGCGTTACATTCAGTTTATATGATTTCCTCCCTCCATTAATTAGCAGGGGGAGGGTGGGGATAAAATCCAGTAAAGTTTAAAATATGCAGGAGAAAGTTCATTTCCAAGAAAGTATGTTTAAATCTCAAAGGTATTTTATTTTCAGGTGTTTCTCTCTTTACATGTTATTTTCAGCACAGAGTGAAGCTAACTCGGTTTCCCAAAACTTTCAACTTTTCAGTTTTAACAATTTAGCTGGATCCTGAATGTAACATATTTTGGGAAACCCCATATATTAGCTACTGTGTTTCTCACAAAATAAGGCCGGGCCTTTGGGGTTTTTTTTTTTTGAGCCCCGAAAAAAAGGCTAGGATGTCTTTTTGGGGGTGAATTAATTTCCTCCCCCCCCCCACGCACCAGCGCCATTTCCAACAACAGCATCTGAGTCCCTCCCGTTTTTCCCCCGTCCCCATAACAACAGGAAAAAAAGATTTTGAGGTACCTGGGAGTGCTGTGTGCTGCGTTTTGGTTTAATCCCGAGCGGCTGGGTGGGCGTGAGAAGAGCTGAGCGAGCGTCTCTGTTGCTGTTACCCTTGGTGCTCCAGCCTCAGGCTCTGCAAGTTTGCAAAAGTCACGGAAACCGTGGAAGTTACGGAGACAGCTCCCCCACCCCGAGAAGCGGCTGAAACACTTCCACGGTTCCTGCCACTGCTGCTGCTGTTATTGGAGATGGCGCTGGTGAGAGAGGGATAGCTGCAGCTTGGCCTGGGCGCTTGGAATGCAGGAACGGGCTGTGCACTGGGACTTTTGCAAACTTGCAGAGCCCGAGGCTGGAGCACCAAGGGTAACAGCAGCAGAGACACTCGCTCGACTCTTCTCATACCCACCCAGCCACTCGGGATTAAACCAAAATGCAGCGCACAGCGCTCCCAGGTACCTCAAAATCTTTTTTTTTCCTGTTGTTACGGGGACAGGGGAAAAGTGGGAGCAACTCAGATGCTGTTGTTGGAGACGGCACTGGCGAGAGAGGCGCCAGCACCGGTGGAAACCGTGGAAGCTACGGAGGCCTGAGAAGCAGCTGAAATGCTGCCGGACATCCATGCCGACACCACCCGCCTGCTGACCCGGGTAAAGGAGCCCTTTGTGCTCCACCATGATTGGCTGTTAGGAGCGGCTGATGGTGAGGCGTAGCTGCCGGTGGGGCACTCCTAATGGCAAGTTCCCCCCCGCTTCCCCTCCCCAATTTCGTATGTTTTAAACCAGGCCTAAATTTGGAGGGAGGGGCTTAATTTTATTTTATGCCTAGAAAACATGCTGGGACTTCATATTGGGGAGAGTGTATTGTTGGAGAAACACGGTACTAATATTTCTGTGAATATATATCAGCTTAATATATACTTCACATGGTTTGCCAATATTTTGCCAGGGTTTTCACCATTTTCTCACTATTTTTAATGAAAACATGTTTAACTCAGTTTGCTGTGTGAGATATTATTTAAATCATATTTAGTTTCTTTTATTTCTTTGTATAAGGTGGTAGTGAGACATCTCATCATCTGCACACCAGAGAGGTTTGTGTGCAATAATACACATATATAGAAATTAAGTAACTAACCATTCCTACCAATTCTTTATAATTTACAGATTTTAAAATCAAATAAATTCAGTGAAAATACATTGAAATGTGGGCTTTGGGGTGTTGTAATAAACTATTATAATTGTAAGTTTAAGCTGATTCAGTTGTAAATTGATAAATCATAATTTTCAATAATGCACATGTGAATTTGTTGAAATAAAGTTAAAGAATCCAAAACATAACCCACACTCCCAAAATCTGATTCATAAAGCATATTCCCTCAGTTTAAGATGTAAGAAATGCTACGGATCAAATTTCCCTTATCTATTATGATATAATTACAGTAATTACAGTAATTATTATCTTTTATGGTTGAGTATATACCTCATTCAGAAACTAATATTAAAATCTCCAGGTCTGATATTAGTCATAGCAAATATTGAAACAATAAAAATAAGCATATTGGAAAAGATAACGGAGTTTGTTAGATAAACATTGATCATAATCATATTTTATCAACTAAAATTACCCAGTTACACCTTGTTGTGCATGAAGAGAAAAAAATGTTTATGAGTCAGGGCAGTTACCTGCCTCACCTTGCTTTGAAGTATTAAGGAAATGCACTATAAAACCACATTAGAGCTTTTATCTTGTTCTATTAGATATGTCCTTTATAAAATTGACATAATTTTTAATAATCTGATATAGATTAAAACTACATTGTCATTTTCTAAAATTTCTAAAACCTTTCACATTAAGTACATTTAAGTACTAGTCTCAAGTACTAGTCTTTTATAAGATCTAAAGTACTACTTTGTATTTCAGAAATATTCTTCTAAAAGAAAAAAGATGAATCTCAAGACAGTTAAAATAACTTTGGGTCTATAATGTAATTGTGGAGTGAGTGAAACAATGATTTTTCATTTAGAAATTTTGTGCAACCTGATGATTTCTTCAGAAATGTGTTTTGAGAAGAAAACCCCCAAAGTCCCATCTAAATCATATGTCATTGTGCAATTTAGATTTTGTTGCAAAATTATTTTATCTAGGCTAGGAAGGCCTCTATTACAAGCTGACTTTTCTTAACAATTTAAAAACAAGTTTGGCTTGTGTTGGTCTCCATTGTCTCTGGAACTTACAAGCAGCTTCCTCCAATATTAGTGCAAGTTCATATATAATATATTTAAACAAACAAAGGTTCTTCTGAAATGCCCTTCCCTTCCCCCCCAAAAAAACTTCGTACATCTTTGCAAATATTGAAAAAGTGTATGCTTTTGAAAACATTAAGAGGTCAGGTTTGAAATTTTAACATGAAGCTAATTCAACATGGTATGCCTTTAATGTGGCAACTTAAAATTGGGTTATGGTTATAACATTATTAGTTTAAAAATATTCTGAATATATACACATATTATACATGTATTATTTAATACATGTATTAAATGTATTTTCTTTATTGAGAAGATATTTTCCCAGAATAAGCAATACAGTTATTCAGCATTAACCTAACATCTCAGTGTTTTTTCCATTGTGAGATTAAAAGTATAAACAGAATATCTCATAAGTCTTTTGGTGATCGTGGTGTTGGTATTTGTCAACTCAGTTAAACACACAAAAACAAGGACAATTAATTATTTAGGCTCATGTAAGAATGTTAAGTTTGCCCAGAGAGTTTTAAAAACTTCTTTTCCATCAAGTGAGCAGTGCTTTTTTAAATCTCCAAATTTCACTCTGCTTTTTTAATCATGACAAAGTTAAACTGTTATTCAATCATCCAGACTCTTAATTTATCTTACAATCTATCTCCTTGCTTTAAAAAAAAAAAAAAAAAAGATGATCCAAGGGAAACACGTTGTGACAGTGGACTTTTAATACTGAGATTTGATGACTGAAAATAAGTTTGTAGTTGTAGATGCTGCCGTTTGTTTCATAGACACACTTTAGTGTGTCGCTTGGGAGGTTTAGCCTAATACAGGTGATCCTTGACTACAATGATTCATTTAGTGACTGTTCGAAGTTACAACAGCATTGAAAAAAGCGACTTATGGCCATTTTTCATACGACTGTTGCAGCTTCCCCATGGTCATGTGATCAAAATTCAGATAGCAACGGAATATTTAGTGAATATTTAGATGGCAACTCATATTTAGTGTCCTGGGTGATCATCTTTTGCGACCTTCTGACCAGCAGAATCAAATGGGGAAACTGGATTCATTTAATCATTGTGCCACTAATTTAACAACTGCAGTGATTCACTTAACAACCATGATAAGAAAGGTCGTAAAATGAGGCAAAACTCACTTATCAACTGTCTTGCTTAGCAGTGGAGATTTGGGGCTCAATTGTGGTTGTAAGTCAAGGATTGCCTGTCATGGTATTTTGAGCAAAACTTGTAAGTATGGAAATCGCATCCATGAACTCTTGCATTCTCTGAGAATCAAAAAAGAAATGGACTCACTTCGATTGCATGAAATCACCACCTCACGGAAGTAGCCACCCTTGTCTTAATTGGCTGGCAGAAGAAGAAACAGGATGTTGCCGGGGTCTTAATGCTAGCTTAAACAAGTTAACCAGCCTTTAGTTAACGTCTCTGCTTCAACCACACATTCTGCATCTCTGCTGAGTAGTAAACGGATGTGACCTGTATCTTTCAGATGACCCGGAAACACGGGATGCCTGGTGGGCAGAAGTTCGTCAAGAAATCAAATCCCATGCGAAAGCATTGGGATGCCACGCTGTCGTGGGCTACAGTGAATCAACTAGCATTTGGTAACTCACTGGCTCAGTTTCTCTGATAATTAAAACACTTTATCTCTGCAAGCAGCAGAAAGAAGGGATAAAAAAGAGAAGATTGGTTGTATAAAGCTGCGCCAATTAATGGGAAAGTAGGAAGGCTCAGGATGATGGGGCATGTAGTAATATAGCCACTTAGCTGCTGGGAAGTGGCAACAGTGTAGGATGCTACTTCTGCATTGCTGCTGTTTCCTCTGGTGAACAAAAAAATGACAAATTCTTCTGAACAGCAGAATCTTTGTATTACCTGTGGCACAAGGCATCTTCACTTGAAGCCTTGTAACCTTTTTTGATCAGTGATCAAGCTATCAAGAGGAGATGCCATTTGGGGACGTGAAGGCACAGAAGCTAGGAGACAACACTGACTTGAGGATATGGAGGAAAAAAGATATGGGAAATGATCCACTATATCAGAGGTGGGGGACGATGGCCCCTTTAAGACTTGTGGACTTCAACTCCCAGAATTCTTGATCCAGCATGGCTGGCTCAGGAATTCTGGGAGTTGAAGTCCACAAGTCATAAAGGGGCCATGATTCCCCACACTCGCTCTACATAATAAGGAAATCATCATATTAGCAACTACAGATGATCTTTGATTTATGACAGGTCATTTAGCAACCGTTCAAAATCATGATGGATCTCCCCAGGGAATTTACCACCCAGTATCAAAGTTTCAGTAGCCACTACTCACCTCCCTCCCCCACTCCCCAGTCACATGACTACATTTCAGGCATTCGGTGACTAGCCTGTATTTAAGGCCATCTGCAGCATTTGCCAAATAGCATTTGCTTCCAGTTTTCAGCAAAATTGTCCCATCATGAACAGTTGGTTCACAACATTTGCAACTGCCACAAAAAAAGTTTGTAAAATCTGGTCAGTCGCACGACAACCTGTTTTACAACTGTCACAGCCTGGGATCATAATGGGCAGATGTCATTGCAGGCATAAAATCAAATACTAGCTGTATTTGATTGATGTGTAAAGGTAATATATTTATCTTTTTGCCTGGCCCTTCCTCAGATCCAGGTCTGGGGGTTTCCACCCATCGACTTAAAATTCTCAGCCTGGAAAAAGCCCTGAACCCTAGGCTGCCATTTTAGTTTTGGAACAGCGCATCCAGCACACCACATGGGAGCCTAATGTATCCCTCAGGCTTTTACCACTGTACTTTGAAAAGGACTTGTCCTATCACAATCAAAATAACCACCTTATGGCAGGCAGCTTATTTTTCAAAACTCCCCTGCTCCAAACGCTCACTTTCAACATGGATTTGGGTTGTGGCGTCTTCATTTTTGGGAAGAGATTTGGCAATGCATATGACTGAACCCATGATTGATTTTCTTTCTTTTTTGTTTTTCTTTCCTTCCTTCCTTCCTTCCTTCCTTCCTTCCTTCCTTCCTTCCTTCCCTCTCTCCTTCTGTTTCGCTCTCCCCCCCCCCCCCCGTTCCCTTCTCTTTTTCTTTTCCTTCCTCTTCCTCTCTCTCTCTCTCTTTCACAGTGAGGAGGTCTGTATTTTGTCTGCCTCTGGCACAGCAGCTGTGCTGAATCCCAGGTTTCTCCAGGATGGAAACATGGAAGTCTGTTTGGAACCAAGGTTGTCATGGCAGCCTGGCTACTTTTCCATAGGGTCAGAGAAGGGAGAGGTTGATTTTTTTCCTCAAAACCAAGATAGTTCTTCTCTATTAGGGTAGGTTACCAGTGGTACAGCACAGAATGCGGGGGCCGACTACTTTACTGATTTTTCACTAACAACAGCAGACGTTGTGGGACTGCCCCAATCACTAGTCTTACTGCTTTAAAATTTCTAACAGCCTGAATAAGGTAACCATTTGGCTACTAACAACAGAATGCAAATCCTTTCTCATGTTTCAAATTCCCTCTCCTAACACTGAGTGTGCAAGTGACTCTTTGTTTCACACCATTATCAAAATTTTATGATACACTAAAGCAAGTTTCCCAACCTTGGCAACTTTAAGGCGCATAGACTTCAATTCCCAGAATTCCCCAGCCAAACATAGAGATTTGCCTATCCTTTTCAAGTCACAGCAAAGCCTCAGTTCATGGAGCCCCATTTCAGGGTCCAGATTTCTCTCTCAATGTACCCCCTCCCCCCAATAACTGTACAGATCTGGGTGAGAGAGCTGAATCTACATTATACTTGGGTCAGCTATGACAATTTATTTCAGAGCATCAAGCTGACATGATTTGTCATGGTGTCAGTCCACAAAGCACTAAAATTGCCACAAAGCCCTGTACGATTTTACAGGCCTTTTGAGTGTAACACAGTCTGCCTCCTCCCTCATTTGTCAAATCAAGGTTTCACCAAATATAATTTTTCAATAGAAAATGATCAAGTTCAGCTCTTCAGGAAAAAAACACCCTACCAAAATGTATTAAGTGGAAAAAAATGCTGATTTTTTTTACTAGCTCTGGTATTGCCAAGTCATTCTTTTGGGAGATGACCATCATGTTCAGCATGATGTGATCTCCCAGAAAACAGTACCATGTTGTCCCAGATGGTTGGGAGATCCTTCAGAAGGGTATGAGATTGTAGAAGGGGCTGAGAAAAGATAATTATTGCCCAGAAACATGTCTTGATCAACAAAAAGATGAAGAAATACCACTGACCCCTACATTTTGTTTCTTAATAAAAACATTCTGTAGCTTTTAAGGATTCCACCCTACCCAGAGTTGCTCAATGATGAATGGTCTCCAAATTTGATAGATAAATAACTAAATAAAATGAATGTTTTTATAAAAAATAAATTTCTCTTGCAGGTGACACTTAGTTGGTGATTTGCATTCATAGCCAAATTTGCTTAAAAAACTACTTGTAGTTCTCTTTCTGACCCATTAAAATTGTTCTTTCTTTCATGACAGAAGTTTTTCCATTCCTACCCAAATAATCGCTTCATGAACTCTAAACCTAACAGAAATGAGTATTTGTGTTGTTTTGTGTCTTTTAGAGCTACTGAAACCAAAGTCACAAAAAGCTACGTGGTTTCTATTAATCTGTCCGTGCATGTGTATCTGTCAGGAGTTGGTGTGGTTTAAAAAGGGGGAGGGGAAATTAATTATCTGGCCTCTTGGAAGACAGGAATGTCTGTTGATTAACTTGTTCAAATGCAAAAAAAAAAGGTTTATAAAAAAAAGCAGACTGGCCAGCCATGTACAGGTAGCCTTCAACATACGACCACTGTTGCAACTGAAATTCCTGTTGCTAAGCCAGGCATTAAGTGAGTCATAGCCATTTTTATCATATTTTGGCACCGTTGTTAAGTGGATCACTGCAGTTGTTAAGTGAATTGTGCAGTTTTAAGCAAATCTGGCTTCCCTCATTGGCTTGGTTGTCAGAGCTGTCTGGAAAAGTCACAAAGGGTAAGTCACGTGACCCTGGGACACTGCCGTTGTCTTAAGTACATGCCGGTTGCCAAATTGTGATCGCATGACCTCGAGGATGCTTCAAAGGTTTTAAATGTGAGGAGTGGTCATAAGTCACTTCTTTTCAGTTCCCTCATAACTTTGAACTGTAACTAAACCAGTGGTTGTAAGTCAAGGACTACCTATATAGGATATCTGTATATAACTATGTGTGAATCCCCCACTTCAAGCAACCAACCCTGTTTGGAAAGTCAGTGTCTGAAAGGTAATTTTAGACTTCTCAACATTTTGTCTCTTAGGCTAGAAGAGTCCCTACCCCCTGGTTGTGGCTTCTGCCACATCCCTTATGATGAGCTGAACATGCCATTCCCAGCTCGCCTTGCTTACTGTTGCAGTTGCAGGAAGCAGAAAGTGCCCGATGTTCTTTTCACCACCATAGACCTGCCTATGGACGCAGTGGTGTTCGGGAAAGGATGCCTCATCCAAGCCAGGTGGGAACACAGGAAGAAAAGACCTATTTTAATTGTGAAGTATATTCTGCCTTTCTCATTTCAAGAAGTATCTCAAGGTGGCAAACATTCACCTTCCTACTCCTATTTTCCCCACAACAACCCTGTGAGGTGGGTTGGACTGAGAGAGAGTGACTGGTCCAAGGTCACCCAGCTGGCTTTCATGTCTAAGGCAGGACTAGAACTCCCAGTCTCCTGGTGATTGGCCTAAAGTCAGCCAGCCAGCCAGCTTTCATGGCTAAGAGGATTAAAATTCACAGTTTCCTGGTGATTGGTCCAGAGACAGCCATCTTTCATGGCTAAGGACTAGAATTCACAATCTCCCAGGTTCTAGCCTGGTGCTTAACCACCAGACCAAACTGGCCCTCCTTCAGTGAACATGTTTTGTTCACAGATGAGCAATCTGCTGTCCCTGGCCCATTCTTTAGCAAGGAAGTACATTTGGAAGAAAGAGATCCCACAGAATACAGCAAGGTTTCTTAGTAGAATAGCCTTGGCCAAGCACAACACTTTTTTCTGCTGAACTAACAATTCAGTACATTGTGGCTTTTCTCTTTAAAATGCCATTCTCTCTGTAAATGCTGCAAAAAGCCTAGGGTCTCCATAAGTGCTCTCAGCACTTACATAGATTTTTATACCCCTGTTGCTTTCTACTTTCACTTTTCTACTCTACTTCATGATACAAAAAATACCCCAAGGCTCTAGAAAGAGTGCAGTGAAGAGATGCAAAGATAATAAGGGATCTGGAGGCTAAATCATATAGTGAAATAGCTAAAGGAATGAGATATATTTAGTCTAACGAAGAGAAGGTTCAGGAGAGACATGATAGCAGTCTTCTACTACTTGAAGTTCTGTCACAGGAAAGAAGGGGTCAATTTATTCTCCAAAGTGCCTGAGGGCAGGACAAGAAGCAGTGGATGGAAACTAATCCACTGAATTAGTTAGGAGGGAAGCAACTTTCCCTTCATTAGTAAGGCTACTAATGAAGAACTAAGGAGAAATTTCCTGACAGTGAGAATAATTAATCAGTGGGATGTTTTGCCCAATTAACCAGTGGAATAGCTTGCGTCCTGGAGTTGTGGAAGCTTCATCGCTGGAAGTCTTCAAGAAAAGACTGGACAACTGTTTATCCAGGATGGTATAAGGACTCCTACCTTGAGCAAAGTGTTGGACTCCAAGGTCCCTTCTAGCCCTATGACTCTATGGTTCCTTAAGGCCACATGCCTTGAAATTTACTGTTCCCTCCCCAATAGGTTATGTAGGCTGAAAAAGAAAGCCCAAGCAGAAGCCAACGCAACCTGCATCAGCAACCTGCTGCCATTTATGGAGTATGAAGTACACACTCAGTTGATGAATAAGCTGAAGCTGAGAGGGATGAATGCCCTCTTTGGCCTACGGATACAGATCACAGTGGGAGAAACTATGTTGATGGGTCTGGCAGTAAGTTTTCCATTTGTGTTTTAAACATTTTGATTTTTTTTTTCTAATCTTCTAAGACTTCCGTCCAACTTGCACCGTCATGGCAGCGTCATGTGACGTATCAGGACATTTCCCCCCTTCGCTAAACCAGGCGTGTCCAGCGCATGACACATCCGGCCCACAGGCCCCAAATTTGACAGACCTGCTCTAGTATAATCTCCCTCCAGTTTTTCATCCCGGAAAAATACTTAAGCATTGAACAAAATAGGATGGTTTTACATGTCTTATAAACCCAGAATATCAAGATTTGTCGGCTTAGTCATTTAAAAAAAAAAGGTTGTAAGAAAGAAACAGCTTTTTAAAATAAACCATGAAGATTTCAAAATGGAAAGACTTACAGTAGTCTTTTTCTAAAGTTAATGAATAGCAGCTAGAAGCCAGTTTCTGGTGTTTCAGTCCACTTTAAAAGTTTCTACCACAATAAAGGCTACTAATGAAGATCTCTTTCGAGGTCAGATGTTATCCCTCATCACTAATTTTGTGGGGTTATATCTACAGCATATAATGGTGCCTTTTGTGTTTGACGTTAAATGCACAAAGATAACCCATGAGCTAAATTCCCAAGATTTCTAAAAATTCAGCTTTATAACTCTTTGATCAGGGGTCTCCAAACTTGGCAACTTTTAAGACTTGTGGGACTTCAACTCCCAGAATTACCCAGCACGTTCCTGGAGACATAGCACAGCTGGTTGAGGAATTTTGGGAACTAAAGTCCACAAGTCTTAAAGTTGTCAAATTTGGAGACCCCTGGTCTAGATCAGAGTTTCTCAATCTCAAGAGCTTTAAGATGTTGCGGACACAATTAAAGAAAAAAATATTATCTAGTTTTGTTTCTAGTTGGAAATTTCTGAATATGAAGTCCACACATATTCAGGTTGCTATGTTTGAGGAAACTGACCCAGATAAACAGTCAATAGCACATTTTAAGCCCTTACATTTTTTATACCAATAGGAGGAAGGTGTTACATTGTGTTTCCCACAAAGCCTTATTTTCTTACTGGCATACTTTTTTTACAGTCTGCTACAGGGGTTTACCTGGCTGCTTTACCTACTCCTGGTGGTATTCAGATTGCGGGAAAAACTCCCAGTGATGCCACTTATGAACAGCATATATCTCATATGCAGAAGAAAATCAATGACACAATCACCAGAAACAAAGAACTGTATGAGATTAACCCTCCGGTAAGCCATGTTGTATAAGTACTGACACAATTTAAGTCAAATGCTTCTCATAAGGCAGGGACATTTATCCCTCTAGGTAATCCTTGACTTACAACCACCATTGAGCCCATAATTTATGTTGCTAAGTGAGAAATTTGTTAAGTGTGTTTTGCCCCATTTTATGACCTTTCTTGCCCCATTTCTTAAGTGAATCACAGCATTTGTTAAATTAGTAACCTAGTTGTAAAGTGAATCTGGCTTTCCCGATTGACTTTGCTTGTCAGAAGGTTGCAAAAAGGGATCACACGACCCTGGGAGATCACAACCATCGCAAATATGAACCAATTGTCAAGCATCCGAATATAAATCATGTGGCCATGGGGATTCTGCGGGGGTCGTAAGTGTGAAAAATGGTCATAAGTTACTTTTTTCAGTACCGTTGTAACTTCAGTCACTAAAGGAACTGCTGAAAGTTGAGGATTACCTGTATTATGAATGAAAGCTTAAATGTAGTTGACTTCTGAAAATATAAAGCTAATCAATGTTTAAAAAGAGAACCCAATAAAAATAAGGAGAGAGAAGAAAGTGGTTCTAAAACTAAACAGGTTCAAGAATAAAAGGGAGGGAAAAGTTACTCATTTTGATCAGGACAGAAATACTAAGAGATCTCATACCCTTTTTTTCTTTATGTTGGAGGAAAGTTGTGGTAGCAGTGAAATGTTTAAAGCTCTTTTGTGAGATTTAATAAATGTGAGATGCCTACATGATGCCATATTGTTCTGTGTAGGAGACATCTGAAGAAATTGTAGGTTCTCCTATTCCAGAACCAAGACACCGGACCAGGTTGCTAAGATCTCAGTCTGAAAGCTCTGATGAAATTGCAGAATTGGATCTCTCTCATGGCAAGAAAGACGCCTTTGTGTTGGAGGTATGTTCGCCTTCAGAAAAGTTCATCTTCTACCTGACTTATGAAGAATGAACAAAATTCATTTATTGAGTTACAGAACCATGTTGTTTGTGGTTAAATATTCTTGCATGCTATAGATAGCATAACTGATTTTTTTGTATGTGTGTAAGAGAGGAGGGAGAGAGATATATTTAATAAAAACAGCTATTGTAAACCACTGCCTTAAGAAAGTTCAAAACATTCTTAAAAATCCATCTCATCTTGGGCACTTTTTTTTTGAACTATTACCATCTGGCAGACGGTATCAGATAATAAAAGCAAGGACAAATAGGCTGAAAAACAGCTTCTATACCAGAGCAGTAACTATATTGAATTCTACTATATAGTGCAATATTAAGAGAATATCAGAGGTTTTCAGTTCAGTTATATAGAATGTGAAGGATGTGTTTGTGTTTTATGTTTATAGTTATAATGTATACTGAAGGTGGCATTTAATTTGTTGTATGAAGTGCAGTGACTAAAGAGCTTTAAATTAAACTAAACTTTGCATTTTTGAAAATAAGCAGCATGTGTGCTGGAATGTGCAACTAGAGTTGGGGTGAATTAAGAGTCTGGCTAGCTTTGAATCCCTACAGGAAATAAATAAGTGTTCTACTCTTGGAATACTATATCCAGTTCTGATCATCATGATACAGAAAAGATGCTGAAGCCCTAGAAAGAGGGCAGAGAAGAGCAGAAAAAATAAAGAGTCTGGAGGCTAAATCATATGACAGTTAAGGGAGCTAGGAATGTGTAGCCTATCAAACAGAAGGACATGATAGCTGTCTTCTTGCACTTGAGGGACTATCACAGAGAAGAGGAGTTATTCACCAGAGGGCAGAACAAGAAATAATGGGTGGAAGCTTGTTAAAGAGAGATACAACCTAGAAGTAAGAAGACATTTTCTGACAGCTCATTAATCAGTGGAATAGCTTGGCTGCTGGAGTTGTGGGTTGCACCATCACTTGAAGTTGTCACAAATAGAATGAACAACCATTTGGCTGAGATATATATAAGACTCCTGCCTTGTGCAGGGGGTTGAACTAGAAGATCTCTCAGGTCTTTCCCAACCCTATAATTCTATGGAAATGAAGCAGCGGAGATTTGACTTTTTCTGAAATCCTTGGAGCCCCTATCTGGTTTTTTGTGCAGTTAGTCTGGTGAGATTTTTTTGAAAATACCGGTAGGTGAGTAACAATAAAATAACATCTTTGGTGTCATTCTGGTTCCTTGCACCTGACAATATGTATATTTCAGAAAGGTTTAAAAAAAGAAATGATAAAAAACTCACTAATGCTGAGATTTTAATTTTAATATACTAAAATGTTTAAATCTATTAACGAGTCCCCAAGTGTTTAAATTTAAAACTCTGGATATATGGGTTAGGCTTCTGATAATGGTGGGATTCAAATTTTTTGACTACTGGTTCTGTGTGCGTGGCTAGGAGGCGTGGCTAGGTGGACATGGTTTTGTTTTTTTTTGCTTTGTGTAGCACACACACACACACACACACACACACACACACACACATATTTTTGGGCCTTCTGAGCCTCAGGGAAGCCTCCTGGAGGACGTTTTTGCTCCCAGAAGGCTTCCCTGGGGCTCAAAAAGGAAAGAAACAGAGCATGGGGGGGCGCACACTTCATGGTTGGGGCTTCCCTGGGGCGCAGGAAGGAAAAAAACTTGAGGGGAGGCAGAGAGTTGGGTTTTTTTTTGCCTTCCTGGGCCTCGGGGAAGCCTCCTGGGCAAAGCAGTAAGTAAGTGAGGGGAGTCCCAGCACAGCTGATCGTAGGAACAGCTGATTGTTGGGAGGGGGAAAAAAAAGAAATAACTTAAGGAGTGACTGGGTAGGCTAGCATCAAGTGGGCAGGGTAAGCATGGGGCGGGTGGGGCAAGCGAGCGAGCGGCAACCAGGCAACCAGGTTGGGGGCATGGCCAGCCAGAAGTTACTCCTATGCCAGAAGTTACTCCTATGCGACCCATGCCAAATCCTTGCTACCAGTTCGCCTGAACTGGTGTGAACCGGCTGAATGCTACCACTGCTTTATATAGTATGTTTATTCAATATGCTTTCCACATAGAATATGTCTTGATAAAGAACATTTCAAAGACCAAATTATTATGTGTCATTATTGTTTTTTTCCTCAGATTGATGATACAGATGCAATGGAAGACGTTCATTCTTTGTTGACAGATATCCCTCCACCCTCAGGTACAGTTGAGTTTTTAAAATTCTGATAATATTATAAAATGCTCCCAAAGGTTTGACAATAGCCAAGACTCTTTTCACAGTAAGTAGAATAATCCCATTTACATTTTCTATTAGAAGAGGTCATACTTTTAGGTTTCCTGAATTTGATCTTATAAAAAGTAAGTCCATTTATTGTTGGATAGCTAGAAAAGTTACATAATTTGCAAGCTCAATAGATACTTGCTTATATGTAATGAAGGTGACACACTTTATTGGATATTTGTGTATTTAGTAAGCACTTTCAGTGTCTCAGTGTACTTGAACCTAAGTTATATTTAATTGAATTGAACTGATTTATTCGTTCCTAAATATATATACATATTTCTTTAGAATATTACTAGATTGCCTCTTTCTCAAAAAATACCATGCAAATAGAAAGCACAGTGATTTCATAAATCAGCAATGCTGAAAACCTGAGCAAATGAAAGAATACCATTATCATCATCTTTTTTTAATACTAAAAAACTGAATTTGTTCTTTGTCAGGCTTTTATAGCTGCAATACAGAAATTATGCCTGGTATAAACAATTGGACTTCTGACATACAGGTAAAATAGTATTAATATACTCAGATCAATTTTCAGACTAATAAAGTATGCAAAACTACTTTTCTTTCACTTCATATTAATTTGCTTAAATTCTGTTTTTGGCATTATCAAAAATGTGGGTTTCCCCCACCACATAAACTATATACTGTAGATCCAAGCAAGTTTATCTCAAATGAGGCCCCGCAATTAAGAATGTTTCCTCTCTGTGTGTCAGTTCCATAACCATAGCTAGTAAAGAAACTTGAAAGAAAGTACAGGTAGTCCTCAACTGACAACAGTTCATTTAGTGACTGTGAAGTTACAACGCCACTGAAAAAAGTGATTTATGACCATTGCAGCATCCCCATGGTCACGTGATTTACAACTGGATGCTTGACAAGTGATTCACATTTATGATAGTTGTTATATAGCAGGATCATGTGATCAACGTTTGTGACCTGCTGACAAAGCAAAGTCAACGGGGGAAGTCAATGGGGGAAGCCAGGTTCACTTTACAACCATGTTACTAATTTAACAACTGCAGTGTTTCACTTAACAACTGTGACAAGAAAGGTCATAAAATAGGACAGAACTCACTGAACAAATGTCTTACTTAAGCAACAGAAATTTTGGACTTAATTGTCGTTAAGAACTACTTCTATAGATTATTATCCCACACATAAAGCTTGCCATAAAGCTTTCTTGCAATAAATGTCCAGTCTTGACACTTGATCCAAAGATTGTGTTCCCAGTCCTTTATCTCTTCTCTCATGCAAATGTATTTATTTTTCATTTATGGTTGTGAAATTTATTCATTCCAATCTACATGGGATTGTCATCAGCATGAAATGCATCATATCCAGAGGTGCTATTCAGCCGGTTCGCACCTCTTCAGGTGAACCGGTAGCAAGAATTTGGCATGGGTTGCTGAACCAGTAGCAACATCCAGCTGGCCACGCCCCCAACCCAGTTGCCTGGTTTCTGTTCACGCGCTTGCCCCGCCCGCCTGATGCTCACTTGCCCCAGTTTAAAGGAGGACTGCTCCCCCACCCTAGCCATGCATTTTCAAGCAGCCACTTGAAAACACATGACTGGGCGGAGCAGCGGTCTGTTAACCTGCAAAACTGTTCCAAGATTCTCCATGGACACTAGAAGTATCGCTTCCCCTTGTGAGTAAAGTGCCTGGAGGAGAGGGAAAGAACGCTGTGGGGTTGGGGGAATCCAGCCAAGGGGAGGTTTGCAGGAGCTTCAAATGCAAGTCCGTTAACCTGCAGGACTTCTCTAGTGCTGGATTCACTTCCCCTTGTGAGCAAAATGCCTAGAGCGAGAGGGAATGAAGGCTGACGTGTGTGTGTGTGTGTGTGTATGTGAGAGAGAGAGAGAGAGAGAGAGAGAGAGAGAGAGAGAGAGAGAGAG
>BLBF01000055.1:8548702-8577817 GCA_015471245.1 Laticauda colubrina | reverse complement strand
TAGATAGATAGATAGATAGATAGATAGATAGATAGATAGATAGATAGATAGATAGATAATAGATGGATGGATAGATAGATAGATAGATAGATAGATAGATAGATAGATAGAATGAGAGAGAGGATGAGATAGGTAGATAGGTAGATAGATAGAAGATAAATTGATAGGATGAGATGGAGGGATAGATGGGTGGATGGATGGATGGATGGATGGATGGATGGATGGATGGATGGATGATGGATGGGAGCTCCAAACTCTGGTTGATTTCTTTCCACTTGCAAGTTGCAAGTTTATGAAGAACTTTTTTCAGAAGACATAAGAAAGGACTATGCAACTAGAACTCGGCTTCCTGGCAATCTGAACATTTTTTAAAGAGAATGTTGTTCTCTGATATACCTGGGAATCTGGGGAGATAATGAAATGAACAGAAAGCTGTTTTTCTTTAGTGGTTAAGGCTCCAAGATAGAATATGGGAGACTGCCAGAGTTCTCGTCCTTGACACCCCAGCTGGGTGACCTTGGGCCAGTCACTCCCTCTCAGGCCTAGGAAGAAGAAAACAATGGCACATCCGAAATATTGCCAGGAAAACTGCAGGACTGTATGTAGTCCTCAACCAACGACCATAAGTGGCATCAGAATTTCTGTTGCTAAGCAGAGTGATTGTTAAATGAGTCATGCCTGATTTTATACCCTTTTTTACCATGGCTGTTAAGAGAATCATTGTAGTTAAGTAAATCACATGGTGGTTATGCATATCTGGCTTTCCCCATTAATTTTGCCAACTGAACAATGTTGCAAATGGTGATCACATGCTTCAAGAACATTGCAACTCTTGTAACTCCATGCCAGTTGCCAAGTGCCCTAATTTGGATCTCATAACTTTTGGGGATGCTGCCACGGCCGTAAGCTCAAGGAGCAGACGAAAGTCCTTTTTTTCAGAGCTGTTATAGCTTTGAAGTTTGCTAAATCAATGGTTGTAAATCGAGGACTATCTGCAGTTCAGGCAGTGCCAGGAATCAACAATGACTCAAAGCCACACACACAAGCAGTGACATGGGGGGTTGGATGAGCAGAAGTAAGACTTGTGTGTTGCTGGGCAACGTGCCTGCATCCTGAGAATACATTTCTAAAAAGAACACTTTGATGCCACTCAAGGCCATGTTGGTTGTGTAGAGGTCCCTGAATGGCAAGGCCAAGAGTGGATTTTCATCCTGTTTTTTAGAGACTGAATTGAAGCAGTGAAATTGGTGCCTTACATTTTAGAGATAACTGCCTGGCTTTTAAGGGGTAAAATGAGCAAAATTGCATGTTTTAGATCCGAGACACCAATTTCAGCTACTTCCATTTATCTTTTTGCAAAAGGCTTTATTGAGCAGAAACCTGGAGGTTCAAAGAAACGGGTTTGTATTTGTTTTTTTATGCCTTTAAACAGTTTCTGTAGGCATCCATCTCATTCTGTAGGCATCCATCATCATTCTGGGCAGCTAACCGTGCATTTAGAAACTTCAAAGAAAACAGCAAAAACAATGTACAGCATAGGGTTTTGAGGCTTCTAACGTTTCTAACTTGCCATTCTCACTAATTTACGACTGACCTGATGCTCTTTGACCGAATAGAAATTTCTGAATGAGAGCCATCTTCTATGCTTCTAAGCTGAAGATGCTTCTTAAATTTGTAAATGCTTGCCAGTGGCCCCCAAAGAAGATGGAAGTTATTAGTCATTTTTTATATTTCACAGAACCTTTATTTTAAACTCCGTTCGATGATCCCTTGTTGCCTGTGCCATGTCAACTTTACTGTTGCACTTCCAGAAGATGAATTAGTTCAGGTAAGCCTGTTCTTATTTCCATTTACATTCTGTAGTGTTTACATTATTCTGAATCAAGACAGGGCTGTATGAAAGTAACATTGGTCAAATTGGATCTGTATTGGGGAAAGCTACCTAGCCTCATGGTGATCTCTGATTTAAATCTGAAGAGATTTATCAGACAAGATTATGAATGTCCCAAAGGTGCTTTTTCAAAAAGGCATCTGGAATTTCTTGGTTTTTATTTCCCTTGGAAAACGTTTCAGTTGCCTTTTGGAGAAGGCACCTTTAAGTCAACAATGACTGGCTGATTGACAACCTTCATAGACAAGATTATGAATGTTAACTTTTCATAGTAAAATTGTGACGCTGTGTGGGATATATTTCGAGTGTGCAACAATTTTGCATATGTGTATGTGTATGCATGTATATCCCTTGTTTGTATGTCTATACGCATGTGTATTTCTAAGCTAAAGGGACACTGGAATTAATTAATTAATTAATTAATTAATGCATGAATGAATGAATGAATGAATGAATGAATGAATGAATGGAAAAAACTGACAGTCAAATGTTTCTAATTACAGGTTACTGTTACAGCTGTTGCAATAACCTTTGACAAACACCAGGCTTTGCAAACAGCTAAAACTGTAGAAAAAAACCTACAAAGAGGTAAAAAAAACATTTGGAAATGTACACAATCATTCTTTTGCCATTGTGGATGCTGTGATTTCAGGACATCTGCATTTTAATGGAAAAATCAATATTTATCTACCACTTTATTATTTCAAGCTTCCACAGACAATGAAGAACAGCTGCAATTTCCATTGGAGCTTTCTTCCGATCCTCACATGCCTCAGCAGTTCTCACCAGCAAAAGGTTGGATTTTATTTAACTATCCTAAAAAGAAAAAGCATATGCTTACCCTTATATGTTTCATTCACTTGCTTCTTTGCTGCTTGTCCACAAACTCAGCTTGGATTTAATCCCGTTACCGAGTATAAATTGAATATTGATATTTTCCATCTATAGGAAAGCTAAGCAAGCTATACCAAAACTGTGTTGAGGAAAATTACTTTAATTGCAATAAGCTGTCAATATATTAGGAAGGAGCAAATGAAAAGGAACAGTTGATTTTTCTGCTTGTTTTTAATTGCAGTTCTATAACTGCTTTGAGCCTGCCAAATGGTTAATTCTGAGTCTGAGCTAACTGCATTTTGGGAATACATGAAGCAATTCCTCCGTGATCTTGAAATTATCTCTGCTAAATTGTCTGTAAACATTAAAATAAAGCAAAGTAATTGTAGCTAAAAAATTTTTATTAGTGTTGAAGTAATTCCCCGTTAGGAGAATGAGCAATACAGGGAGACGTATAGAGAGTAGTGTTGGAATTATACAGACAGAGCACACAGATACACTGTACAGTAAATGTAGGTTTTTACTTCCAGAAAGATTTAAGCAAAGTCCAAAATAAGCAGTCCAAAGTCATTCACAGTTAAATCAGTCAGTGTTCATTTCAGGGATAATTCCAATATCAAATTCCAGTGTCAAAAGCAGTTCAGTATCAGATTTACATTAAATCCAGTAATATCAGTCAATTAGGAAAAATGGAGCAATACTTTCCAACAGAAGGAAACAAAGATACACTTACACTCTCTTCTGAGACTCAGACTAAGACAAAACAATCCAGGTTTCTGGCTCCATCTTATGGCAGTTTGAGAAATCACACACAATTTCATGCTCTTCCATTCCCTTAAAGAGACAGTATTAAAATGTCTTTCCTGGTTTATATATTTCTAACCCAAACACCTGTTAGGTGACTTATATTCCTAACATTTTCTCTAAGGAGAGTTGAGTGTTCTTCTTCCATCAAGCCCATTCTTTATTCTAATTCAGAAGATGGAACCTTCAACCTTTGGAGAACTCCAAAATTTTCCAAAATCTTTGGAAAATCTACATCTCGAAAAATTTATTTAGTATGAATTAATGCAGATGAAGATTGGAATAAATATTCCATCATTTAAATGTTTGCTGATAGGCTGGAAAGAGATCAAGAAAAGTTAGATTTTCATTGCAGTACAAAGGTCATTTCAAATGTGAGCTTAGTTCTTGGAAAAGGATAAAAAGTAAAATGGGAGGTACCATTATTCGTAGCTTAGTATCTTTTTCTTTGGAATATTGTATGTGTGTTTTATTCTATATTATAAAACATTGCATAATTTCATGTGGATTTTTAACAGAAGTTTCAATTGATCTGTTTAGCCATCTTTCAAAAATCTTTATGAAATCAAGCAAACTTTTCTAGCTGAATTGCTTTGCAAAATAGTATTGTTCTCATAGGAGTACCTTGATCTAAGTCCCAAATCCTCATTGATATAGACTATAGATATTACCGTCTTTAATTTACAACAATTAATTTAGTGACCAAAGTTACAACAGCACTGAAAACAGTGGCTTAGAATTGTTTTTCACACTGATGACCATTGCGGCATTCCCACGGTCATGTGATCAAAATTTGGATATTTGCCAGCTGACTCATATCTATGACCATTGCAGTGTCCCAGGATCATGTGATCTCCTTTTGCAACTTTCTGACAAGCAAAGTCAATGGAAAGCCAGATTCTCTTAACAAGTGCTTTACTAACTTCACAACTGCAGTGATTCACTTAACAACTATGGCAAGAAAAGTCATAAAATGGGTCAAAATTCACTTAACAACTATTTTGGTTAGGAATTAAAGTATTGGGCTCAATTGTGGTCCTAAGTTGAGAATTAACTGTAATCCTGTCACATATATGAGCAAGACTGAGCTTTGGGAAGAATGTTTAGCATGTCATTGTTTGTTTAACAACTGTTTTATTGTGATGTACCTTGCTTCAGTTTTCTCCTTCAAAAATACATTTTTGCATATAAAAATAGCAGGAAACTGCAATGTAATCAGGATCAGGATTATGAATGGCTTCTAACCCTGCAGAAAAAAAAATCCCCTGTTTTTTTCCCATAAAAATAGGGTGCAGATGAATCTTCTCTCATGTTCATTGCCAAATTGAATGTCAGTATAATAGAGCAACACATCATGTTGTGATTAATAGGTCCAGAACACTGATATTCAGTGTCTCCAAAGTTGATTAGAGGGGTATTTTAAGAAGATCACTGCTGAAAACTGACATAAAAAGAAATCTGATACCAATATCATATTGGTGGACTTCATTTTGTCTTATTAGAGGACCTGGAGAATGCAAGTTCCCACGCAGGTATACCAGCTGGTCAAAGAGGTGAGTTTATTTGATTTAACTGAAAGCCAGAAGTGGAAATGCATTCCTGGGTTTGTTGGGAATACATTTGAGACATAACACGAAAACTTTGAAAGGTATTCACTAGTTACCTTGGAAAACATGCTCTGATATGGCTTATTGGTACCCAAAATATGTATTGGAAACAACAATGGGTTTCAAGTGATAGTATTGTTGTTCAGAACAATTTTCTGAAATGATGTTGGTTATTGACTTTCATCTTACCTTAATATAATTTTGAATTCCCCTGGATTTTTTTTAAACAAAGGGCAGGGATGGGAATAGTAAAAGAGCTGTGAACATATCAATACGACTTCCCATCATGGAGACGTCACTATCAGTTTTGGTGCCTGTCTACAGTTATCTAGACAGTTTTTATTTGAAAATAAGACATACCAAAAAAATGAGATGTTTCAGTGCCATAAAAATGATGTTACACGGAATTTATGAGCCAGCCCTTTCAAGGTAATCCTAGGATTTTAAATGTAATATTTCAAATTATTATCTTTATTGTCAGAGTACATGTGTACAATGAGATTGCCTGAGCTTCCCTTCGTGCACCCCCCCCAACACAACTCACAGCACAGAAGTCCCTAACCCAGTCCCAATCTTATTACACTATGTGACCTTGTTGCACAACGCACCAGCCCTGCAAGTCTATCATACAATATTGACATGAAGTTATTTTCCGTTCAGAAATCTGACAGCCCACAGGTAGAAACTGTTCTTCAGCCTGTTGGTGTGGCTGGCTATGCTTCTATATCTCCTACCTAATGGTAGGAGAGTGAAGAAGTGCTGACCAGGATGTGAGTCATTCCTGAGAATTTTCCTCACTCTTCTAAGGCAGCCAACCCTAGCGATGTCATCTAGTGGTATCAGGGAACAGTCCACGATAAATGGATTTGACAAAATGTTCTGATCTGATGAATGGGCTGAGTAAACTCAAATTTGAATTATGGATTTGCTAGAAGTATTTATTTATTTTGCTCAGTCCCCCACTTCATATATTACAACTTTTGCCTTAGTTAACTAGGCACTGCTGAGAGAAGGTGCCATTAATATTCCAAGATCAATAATCTTAAATATGAAAGTTATCAGGAATATTCACCTGACTCCTAAGAACTGTCAGAGCAGTGTCTGACTCTCCATTGATCCAACTGGCGCCAATTACTTTATATCTTGCTTTAGATTTTCACAGTGTAATAAGGATTAAGCTGAATGTATTTTCTATTTCCTAAATTACATTGAACACTACTACATCTGATTTAACTTTCTTGGATATTTCATATCACTTATTTTAAATTAATCTATCCTGTTTTCCCAAAAATGCAACCTACCCTGAAAGTAAGTCCTAGCTTGATTTTTACTTGTGTGCCTAATATAAGCCCTATATAAGATCCCGCCCATTCCAGAGTGCACGAGTAAAAATTAAGCTAGGGTGGGGATGGGGGGATGGAGATGCCCTGCTACTTACTTTTGAACAGTTATAGGTAGGCCTCGCACATCCCGACACCTGCCTTGCCGGCCCATTTCTTTTGCAGCTGGCAAGGCTGGCAAGGCTTTCCTGAAGGCCTCTGTAGCTGATAACAAAGCTCTGGATCAATCCGGAGCTGGGTTATTGGCTGCAGAGGCCTTCAAGAAAGCCTTGACGGCTTCAGAAGAAGTTCCTGAAAGCCTCTGACAGCAAAAAGGAGGCCTAAACATATTTACACATGAGTTGATTCAGGGTATTTAATATTTATTCAGAAATTCAACAATTCCCCCACCTCCATATAATGTTTCATAAGGGTAGTTTAAACCACTTATTCAATATGTTCAATGTATATATATGAAAAGAAACTCTCCTCCGACTCTCTTGCTATCAACCTGTAACAGACAATTGAAATAAAAATGGCTTCAGAAGTCCCTATGCTGATCTTAGTAATACCAACTTGTGGAAATCAAGAATTGGCTGTAGGCTTTGGAAAATACGAAGCTCTGAATTATTGCAAATAATTGCAAAATACCTTCATAATGGGCAAGTGCTCTAAATGAATTTGGTCATTCTTATAGGAGATACACACAAATGCACATACATATACAATTCCCTATAAGCATGATCAAATTTAATGTAAAAGTAAAGATTTCCCTGGCCAGTCAGGTTCGACTTTAGGGCACACTGCTCATCTCCATTTCTTGGCTGAGTGGGTCAGTATTGTTTGAAGACATTTTTCATGGCCATGTGGCCAACATGACTATGCCAAAGGCACACGGAACACTCTTACCTTCCCACCAAAGTGGTAGCTATTAATCTACTTGCATTTGCATGCTTTTGAACTAGTAGGTGGTCAGGAGATGCGGTGAGGTCAGGAGCTCACCCCTTGCATAGCACTCAGGTCTCAAACCTGAGCTGTCAGCTCTCCAGCTGAAAAAGTCAGCATCTTTAACTGATGAGCCATCTCACCTCATAACTAATTTATATATGTGTGTAAATTTAGACAAATAATGCACTACTTTAGCTCCATTCAAATCTCATCGAAAGACTTGGGAATAACTGTTTTATTAACTGTTGGATTCACTGAGTTCTACTCCTGCCTTAAGACATTAAAGCCAGCTGGGTAACTTTGGGCCAGTCATTCTCTCTCTGCCCAACTCATCTCACAGGGTGGTTGTTATGGGGAAAATAGGAGGAGGAAGATGTGTTGGATACGTTCGCCACCTTGAGTCATTGATAAAAAATAGTAAAGGCGGGATAGAAATCAAGATAACGGGTTCATCAGAAGGAACGCTTCAATGGGCAAAGGGGCGTCATCCATATTTTCCTTTTCTTTTTTTCCCCCCTCTTTTGTTTCTCTGTCTGTGTTTCCAGCCACTTCAGTTGATTACAGTTCCTTTGCAGACAGATGCAACAGCTGGATAGAATTCATTAAACTGAAAGCTCACACCATAAGGCGTGGATCAATTAAGACAAGTAGGCAGCCATTTCTACCCCATTCTGATCATTGGGAGCCTAGATTCTGATCTCTCAGTGGCAAAGGGCAGAGCTTCGTATTCAATAGTTGGCGTTGCAAAAATCAGTGTCCCGAGTGTGAAAGCTGCAGACGCACGGAGTCTGTCCAAAAATGGTTAATTTTGGAGCAAGCGGCTCCCTGAATCATTGCCAGCATATGTTATCGAAGTCCAATAGGCTTGTGAATTGTAACCCACCCACCCTCACTCACCCCAAAAATATACATACTCTGGAATGGCGGAATATGTATGTATACCTCAGTGAAATTACTCGTAACATGCAAGGATTCCCTATGTGACCTGCATGGCTGTAATTACTGAATTAATCCATGGTGAGGTTTTATTATTATTATTTTAAAATTCTTATTTAAGTCCTTCCCTAGGTTTTGCTTTATTTGCTCAAGATAACAATTTAGATGGAAGCTGGAAGAGCTTAGACCAAATTTGCAAAAACAGCCAAAAAAAAAAAAAAGTGGAACGGAGAAACATGACAACTTTCACACTCTTTCCTGTAGACTTTTGTCATTCCTTCTTGCAGAAAATGTTCATCAAATTTTGACTCCCTTTTCAAATCCTTCCACTCTACCCTCTCACTCTCCCACCCACCCTTTTCTGTAGATCCACTTTATAAACCAATCATCTGTCTGTGCAGCTGCTGGCCTCTGTGTCTCCTTTTGCAGGAATGATCCTTTTCTCCCAAAATTAATCCCAACCAAGCTTCTGGCCTCTCACTTGCATGTGCTGCATGATAATTTGCTTTCTTTGGCTGAGCATCACAGGCAGCTGAATGTGGTCACCCAGCTCTCTCTCACACCCATGTGGAAGGGTCACTGTTGGTGCTGCCTCCAGCTGGTTTGCCTGGAGTTCCAGTTGAGCTTCTCTCCCTCTCTCTCTTTGCTCTCTGTAGCCATCTCCTTTGACAAGCCAAGTCCACTGACCGAAGGACAGTGCCGTAACCGTCTGGGACCCATGGGCATGAACTCCACTGTGCCAGTTGTGAAGATGACACCGCTTTCTTTCATCCCTGGGGCAAAAATAACGAAATATCTTGGAATCATCAACATGTTCTTTATACGAGAAACCACTTCTCTGCGAGAGGTGAGCTGACAAGTGTATTTTTCCCATGAGTAATTACAGGCATGAACTGAGTTCAGGATGGATTTAAATCTGAAATGTGGCATAGCTCCAGAATATCCGAGGAGCCATCTCACCCCAATGGGATTACCCTGCCCGACTGTCTCCAGTAGAAGGGGTTGCTATTAGATCTCATCTGCTAGTTCTCCTCTAGAGAACTATATAAATTGAATGCTAGTCAAGTTCCAATTTCCTGTCCCCCTTTTGACATGAGATTCTTAATAGATGTTATCTAAATTCTACATTAGCAAAGTAACATTGATGGAAAAGAAGTACTTCATGCTGGTTGTCCTGAAGATCTGAAGGCTCTCAATTAGGAGAGAACATGAATTATCAGTACAGATTTGATTTAAGATCTATAGAATAATTGAAGTTCTGAACTGAACTGTGGTATCCTTGGTGCTGTCTCAATTTGGTGTTTTTCTTGCAGACATTTCATTGCCTTTCATTATTAATGAAACACCTGCAAGAAAACAATGAGCTCAGAGAGCACCAGGGGTCGCACCATTTAGGATCAGTTGTTGTCTGGTGCAAAAGACCAGGATCACACGTGAAATTCCAATTAAATTGATTTATTATTACCCATGTTAATGCATAGAAATCAGCTAACAATTACCACTATTTTGGTGCTAGATAAAGGTCAGTGGAATTCAAGAGGGGTTGGACTTCGTCCATTTGAAGCTACATAGTGATTATAGGCTGATGAGTCTCTTGACTCCACCCTCAGGCTCTGCCACCAATTCTCCCACAGTTATGATTTTCAGTGGTGTGGGAGTCTGTGACCTGCTTGGTATTGTGGGACTTCTCTCTGAGTACTTTTTCATTGTGGTGTAGGGTTTCCTGCTTGAGTGGAGGGTTGGATTAGAAGACCTCTAAGGTTCTTTCCAACTCTGTTGTTCTCCATTCAAACAACTTCTTTGTATATGTTTTATAGGAAGGTGGTGTGAGTGGCTTCCTGCATGCATTTGTTGCTGAAGTGTTCGCGATGGTCCGAGCTCACGTGGCAGCCCTTGGGGGAAATGCTGTAGTCTCCTACATCATGAAGCAGTGTGTGTTTATGGAGAACCCAAACAAAAACCAGGTAAATATGCTAGCCTTACCAAATCCTCTTGGTGTCCATCTGGGGGTTCTTTGTGATAACCCCTAAGCCCACAACTTTTTGCTGAGAAAATGATGACCAAATTAACCCATTTATAACTTGTTTCTGGAATTTTCAGAACCAAAAGGAAGAAGCCTTTGGCCCCTTTGACTTTGCAAAACAATGACCAGTGTTTCAGAAATAATTTGCAAAAGGTGCTCCATAGCATTGCCACACCTTAGATGGTGGTGGTAATTTATAAATTATGTAAAAATCATTAAAAAATGTTCAAGACAGGAAAGTACACAAATGTTACTCCAAAACCTCTTTATCCTGATAACTGCTCTAACTATCTGCTGAATCCCATATAGAACTATTGCTATCATCTATATTTTTCCCCAGCTCTATATCAAGAATTTGTGAAGCTACCGAAAACACATTTCATAAATCTCTGTAAGCTATCAGAAACTGCCAGTTTCAAAGTTCATCATGCATATGATTGAACATCCCTTCTTTGTTGCTGCAGGCCCAGTGTCTAATAAATGTCAGTGGAGATGCAGTTATTTTTATTCGTGAATCTGAACTGGATGGGGTGCCAGCCCAGTTTTCTGCTACTGGTTCCACAAAAGAAACAACATGAAGAACGGAGATGATTTTATTCATGTGACCATATTTCCAGAGGCTCCGGTGGCCAGGTTTTGTTTTTCATGCTCCGTATATGAAGGATAGTTCCATTTTGGACCAGCTTAAAACATCTTTCTCATTTTATAAGATCCAAGAAAGCACCTCAGAGCTCTCTGGACAGATGAAAGGACATCTGTCAGAAGAAAGAACTGACCATCTATTGTTCTTCGGGGTCCTCAGGATATTGCCCTGCATATCTTAAAAGCACTCTGAGATGAAGACGTTGCTAATTCTTTGATAAAGCAGGGAGAGATATTTATATTGAAACTGGAATAACTGGGAAAACTAAATCCACGTTTTCCATAAAATAAGAAAATGGTATTAATATTGCCAGATGCTCATCCTGAACAGAGAATTTACCTGTTGGAATAAGCAAGAATAATAAGCATCCTAACTGGATTTTGTGGCATGATTGTTTCTTTGTTCTCATATTGGTAAACTATAGACTTTTTTAATTGTAATTTTTTTTTAAAAAAATGCAGTTTTGATTACGATGAACGAGTCAATGCACATATGATTGCTATAGCCTGTTTTTGGAACAACAGGATGCAGGAACAATATTTCTCAAGGCACTCAAATCCCAGCTGCGTTGGAAGAAAAGATCAGGATTTCTGATCTTGTTGAGTTGTAAATGCTACCAAAATGGAGAAAACACAGATTCCACTGCCCTTCAATAAACAAAGCCCTCAGCAGAGATTGTGATAAATAAAACTAGAATGTTCCGATAACCCTGGATGGATGTGATAACAAGAATCCAAGAAATTGCTGAGAGTGATTTCATCCGTAAGTTGGAAAGGTAGGAAGGAATTTTGCATCCAGCCATAGATGTTTTGGGTAGAGATAGAGGAAGAGTCACATAATATAAACAGAGGCCACTTAAAAATGATTTTCTTGTTCAGTTTCAACTGGTGGAGCGTTGACAGAATATCCACCAAACGTTCCCCAGATTTTCATCCTCCCTCACCAAACATATTCTTGCGTTAAGAAGAGGCAAGCTGAAATCTTTCAGTGGCTTCCAATATGGGACTTGAAGTACATAATGTAAACTTGAATGTAAATACATGAGAATTTATTGGATTGCAGAAACTTCTAGATTATTCGTCCAATTCAGATATTTCTTTGCAAGGAGAGTGGAAAATGTCACATTCCTATGTACATAATAAAGCCTCTTTATATAAATGTCTGATTTGATGCTGTGGACAGATATTGGGGGTGGGTGGGAATCATACGATGACTTTCTGGTGGGGTTAGGTTTGGTTTTCTTTCTGATCTAGAATTCTGCCCCAATTTTTTTCAAGAGCCATTTAATGTCATAATTTGGGAAGTGAAGAAATACAGGGTATATATTTTTACCTTACCTTATACGTGGTGTTTGGAGAAATGGTGGTTTCCTGCTTTCTTGCACCATCATGGTATTTTTTCTTAACATTTTATTGAACTTAAAATGGGACGCGGTGGCTCAGTGGCTAAGACGCTGAGCTTGTCAATCAGAAAGGTCCGTAGTTCAGCGGTTCAAATCCCTAGTGCTGCATAAAAGGGTGACTTGTTATGCAGCACTAGGGTGACTTGTTATACAGCGCTCCTGTTACTTGTCCCAGCTTCTGCCAACCTAGCACCTTGAAAGCATGTAAAAATGCAAGTAGAAAAATAGGGACCATTTTGGTGGGAAGGTAACAGCGTTCCATTGGCCTTTGCTGTTTAGTCACGCTGGCCATATGACCATGAAAACATCTTCGGACAGCACTAGCTCTTCGGCTTAGAAACGGAGATGAGCACTGCCCCCTAGAACTGGAAACGACTAGCACGTATGTGCAAGGGGAATCTTTTACCTTTACTATACCTAAAGGGCCTGTCACATTGGCCGACAGATGCAAAACGTATTTAAAAAGGACACAGCGGATGAGAAAATGTTCCATCCGTTGTTATCCGCTCTCAAAAGTGCCCCGAATTTGCATAAGCAGAGCAGTGAACAGTGGAAAGGAACGGACGGGGGGAGCACGTAGCCAGGATGGAAAGCGGATGCTCCACGGAAGCCTAGCGGATGGAAGCGGATGGCACATCCGCAGGGTTTCCGGGGGAGCACAGCGAAGTGGACGCGCAGCGGAAAGAGCGGATGCAGAGCGGATGCCGAGCGGATGAAGCGGATGCAGAGCGGAAGCCTAGCGGATGCCTAGCGGACACCTAGCGGATGCAAAGCGTTCACTGCGCATGCGGGGAGGATGCATTGCGTCAGCCCCGTGGATATAAAGGGAAGCAGCTCGCAAGCAGGTCACCATTCAGAGGAAAGACCTGCTGCCAGACACAGCTTCAGCCAGCCAGCCAGCCAGCCAGCAAGCCAGCAAGCCAACAACCATGGGGAAGAAGAGAAAGCCTCTGCCATTTGCTGCCAGCCCTGGCAAGAGGGACAGGGCCACTATCCCACCCCCTGGCCCTGACTCTGCTTCTGCTGGGGCTTCTGCTGCTGGGGCTGACTCTTCTGGTACTGGAGCTTCTGCTGGCGCTGCTCCTGGTGCTGGTGCTTTTGCTGGTGCTGCTGGTGCTGCTGGTGCTTACTCTGCTGCTGCTGATCCTGGTCCTGCTGGTCCTGCTGGCGCTGCTGGTGCTTACTCTGCTGCTGCTGATCCTGGTCCTGCTGATGCTGCTGGTGCTGCTTTTGCTGCTACTGTTGTTGTTGCTGCTGCTGGTGGTGGTGGTGTGGAGGAGCAGCCCCTACAACCTCAAAGCCCCTCTGATGAGGGCCCAGATGGCCCTGCCAGAGGTAGGAAGAGGCATATGCGAGAACGGGAGAGGAGGCAATACTCCATCGAAGAGGAACATGAGGATGAGGTGCTGGAATGGCTGAGGGAGAACGAGTATCTTTGGCGGAAGGGACACAGGCTCTATTGAGACACCAAAAGGAAGCAGGCTGCTTGGAGGGAGAAGGCGGAGAGCCTGGAGGTGCACTTCGGAGGTGCTCCTCGGCTGGTGGAAGCACATGTACACCTGGTACGGGAAGCTGCACCTCAAGAAATCTGGTCAGGCCACGGTCAAGCTCACCGACCGGGAGAACTACATGATGGCCAAGTGCAGCTTCTTGGAGGGTGAAATCCGCCACCGAGGAGCAGCCCTTCTGACAACCCTCTCTCTCAGGCAGCCCGCAGAGAGCCAGTCCTCTTCTGGCCAAGAGTCAGCTCCTGTGTCCAGGCAGGTATCTGTGGAGCGTGCCACAACAGAGACCCCCCCGACAGCTGCACTCCCCATGGCGGAGCACGTGGAGGACCCCCTGATGCAGTGGGAGCAAGGAGAGGGCACTTCCACCAGAGACCAACCCATATCCACCCCCAGCTCCACCTCCACAGAAAGCAGGCAGAGAGCCAGACCGGAGGGGCAGAGCCACACTGTCCTCCTGGAGATCAGGGACACCATCAGAAGCAGCGTAGATCTCCTCTCTCAGCTGGTACACACCGACGTCCCATCCTCTAACCGCAACCCCTTCCTCACCTATGTCAACCAGACCCTCATGAACATGTCCGAATCACAGTACCAGGTGGTAAAGGACAGGATCACTGGTCTTCTTCACAACCCTCCAGACCCAGCTGAACCTGCTCCCACCCAGTCCAGGTCTGCTCCTCCACCCCAGGTGATGTCACTGCCCTTCCAAGGCTTTCCACAGGCCCTCACCTACCAAGGCTACGGTGACCAGGAGTTCCAGCAGCACAGGCAGCCCTTCCCAGTTCAGGCATAGGTACATCGTACGCCACCGATGCCACTGATGCCACCAACGCCACAGATGCCACCCACGCCACAGATGCCACTCACGCCTCACCTCGCTCAACTGCAGACAGGACATCCCCACTACACTCCTCCTTCCTCCACCCCACAGCCCAAGCCCGGCCTGAGAACATCTGTCATCGGTATTGGGGCTGACACCCCATGTCCTGGAGGAAGGGGGTCTCAACATCACAGGACTGAGCCAGCTCTCTTGAGAGCTTCCTGCACACACCGTCCCCTGTTGTCCTCTCGGGGCCAGGCACCCCAATGGTGCCTCAGACCAGCACTCCAGCAGCAGCCACCTCCACAGCACATGGACTCTTCACCCCTGAGACTATGGGCACGTCTCAGAGTGACTGAGAAGAGTGCCAGAGACTGGGTGGCTACCTGTTGACTTTATCTTTGCTTGGGACACTTTGGTCATTTTTCTTTTACAGCTTGTTATTAATAAAGATTATCTTTGCTTCACACACTTGCTTCATTTATTTTATTAAATAAAGTCTTGGTGGAAACTTTTAGAAATGGTTTAAGCCTTTGCATGCTTGTGGGATGGGTAAGGATAGCAGTGGAATGGGCAGGGATACCTTTGGGATGGGTAAAAGCTGTGGGATGGGTAAGGATAGCAGTGGGATAGATAAGCCTCCAGTGCAAGCATAGTGGGACTGTATGGTCCACCCTCCCAGGTGCCACACCTTTGGCCCTTTATTTTCAATAACAATGTAATCATTCATCCGCATATTTCAACATAAACACAACTCTTTATTAAATGCCCTGTTCATTGTAGGCCCACCCAACATACATGGCCCAATTTCATCAGTGTGATGAGACAGGCTGAAGGAAGCATCCATTAATCATCTACCATCCTGTCTTGCCACTCCACTGCTCCAGCTGGGGAGTTGCACCAGTGTTTCAGGAGGTTGCGCTGCTTCTTCCCCTCACGTGAAGCTCTGTTGGGGCATTGCACATCCACAGTATCTATCAGGTTTTGCCCTTTCCTCCATTCACCAGGCTCCATGTCCCCATTGCCTTGTTGGATGTCCACGAGCCTGTTTTGCAACACTGGGTAGTGGGTGCGCATGAGATTGTGCAGGATGCAGCAAGCTTCCACAATCCTCCTCACGGTCTCTGGGCGATGCTGCATGGTGGTGAGAAGCACCTGGAACCTGTTGGCCAGGATGCCAAAGGCGTTCTCCCTGCCTTGCCCTGGACAGCCTGTAGTTGAAGATCCTCTCTTCATGGGTGAGGCATCTGGAGGTAGAGGGCTTCATGAGGTAGGTTCCGAAGGAGAAAGCGTCATCCCCCATGATGAAGTAGGGCACATCTTGTGTGTCGTTGGGCAGGGGGTCTGGATCTGGGAAGCCCATGATGAGGTTCCGTTCCAGCCCTTCCTTGAGGTGACTGGCGTTGTATACCTGGGCATGTGAACATGAGCCGTTGCCTGAAGCATCGATGTACATGAACTTGTAGTCAGCATCGACCATGGTGAAGAGGATGATGCTGAAGAAGCCCTTGGAGTTGAAATAAATGGACCCTGACTTGGCTGGAGCTTTGCAGGCCACGTGCTTGCCATCTATGGCTCCAACGGTGTGTGGGAAGTTCCACTTCTGATACCACTGCTCTGCAACTTTCTTCCAGCCTTCTTCAGTGGAGGGGCACTGGAGGAGCTCCTCCTTGTATTCTTCGATGATGGCCTGAACCACTTCTCTGACCACAATGCTGATGGTGTTGTTTGGCACCCTCCAGCCGTACTGCATGCTCCTGTAGGTGGTCCCTGAGGCCAGGTGGCGCAGAGTCAGTGCCACCTTGAGTCCAGGATCCAGGCTGGGCTGGAAGTTGGTGCTCTGCTTGGTCAACCTGGATCTCAGCCGCACCACAACTTCGTCAAACATGGCTGGCAGCATCCTCATGAAGTTCTGGAATGCACGAGGGTCTTCGTTCCTCAGCTCCACCATCAGCTTGTTATACAGTCCGTACTCTGCTCTTCTGGCGATCCATCTTCGGACCCAGACACTTCTTGGCCGCCTCCTTTTCTTCGCGTAGAACAGGTGAAAGAGCCTGTAGATGGCTTTGTACTGTTGTGGAACGATGGTGGCTACCAAAAGGAGTGTATGATGATCCATGGTGGAGATGATTGGATGCTGTGGAAGAGCAAGAGGCAGATGAAGGCTGAAGAGGTCTGCACCGCAGGGCTGCTGGACTGAAAGTGAGATCCAGGTGAGTTCCTCCCCCTTTTTATGGGAAATATAGGTTTTCCGCTCGGTGTCCTTTTGCATCCTCTAGACATCCTGCAGACACCCTAAATATCTGTGATACGTCCCCTATACGAACGTTTTTTCCGTTTTAATGCTTTGTATGCGAGCTGCATCTGCTTTCATCCTTTCTACGTCCGTGCTACTAACGCTGCATGTGCATTCCGCGTCCGTTTCAGTTCCTCCCTGTGTCCATTTTCTGCTGGAGCAGATGCGAGTTGCGCGGATGCGCAGCAGATGACAACGGATGTCTAACGGATGTTCCCTGTATGCGTAGCAGATGTAGAACGGACGCGTTGGATACATTTTCCACTCAAAAAGTTTTGTGCAGCTCAAAACTTTTTGAGCGGATGAAATCTCAGTAGACAGATGCTGGATGGATAGAGAGGATGCAAAACGGACGCAGTGAGTATAGAACGGAAGCATCGCGTTAACCAACGGATGGCAAGTGTTTCTCTCCGTTTTACATCTTCTTTCCATCCGTTGGTGCTGTGTGACAGGAGCTTAACATTGAGAACATTGTCTCTTTTTTTCCACCAACCTCATTGTATTTTCTTGCATTATTCTAATACACCCGAGAAAATAGCAATCTCTTAGCTCCTATCCACCTCAGCATAGCCAGATAATGGATATATATGTTTTTGTGTCTCTTGTGTTGTGCTAAAAGAACCTGAAGCTTTCTTAAGTGAGGCAGGAAGCTTTATATTCACCAAGGGTGCTTTTTTATGAACTCCAATATTGGGACCCTTGGCATATGTAGTATTTTTAATATCCATTGTGATAGTATGTGTATTTTGGATCCAATCTGGATTAATCAGTAGCATCAAAGGTTTTTGTCATCCGAACTTTGGACTTGTGGGTTTGTATATTTAGCATGTCTGTTTAGACTTTATTTAATCTGTAACAAGTAAGATTGGGTACTGTGAGAGATACTGAGTTAGGTCCAGATGGCAGGGGATGAGAGAAGTTGTAGATAAACATTGAAAGGTCAAACAATTCAACTTATATAACTGTCTCTTCTAGAGCTGGACCAAGTGGTTTGGTTTTGGTTATATATTGGCTCACGATGCTTTGAGGAAGTAGAAATTGTTTTTATCCTCCAACAATTGTTAATATTTTTCTCCCAGGAGGTTTGAGACTCAAAAGCAGCTTGTCATTGCTTCTGGTCTGTTCCTTAGGAAGTTTCTGTTTGTAAAAATTTGCACACCTCGGTCGGCAGGCTGGGAAGATAAGAAATGATCTTCCTTTGGCCAGAGAGACTATTTTGCTCCATGTCTCATCTTCATGTTGAGGTTAGACCTAAAACCTAACATAAAATCTGTAATATTGAAGCCCTATTGCAGTTTTTCCTAATCTTAACCACTTTAAGAAGCATATATTTATTTCCCCTTAAAGGTTTTTTGTTGGCTACTCAGATTTCCAGAACAATTGTAGGCATCTCATTCACTATCTCGAACAGCCACTCAAAATACAAATAAGATCTCTCAAACTTGCCTTAATTCGAAAAATTCTACTGCCCTCTTCAAGATCTCGTGATCATGTGGGGTTTGAATTAAGGGGTAGTAGGGTCATGTGAAACATTACCACTTGTAAAATATTCAACTTTGGTTAAGATTATAGCAGCTGTCAAAGGAAATTAAGGATTCTCTGGTGTCACGGCTCCTGTCTGCGAGAGCTTTTTAAAATTAATTATATCAATGTTTTCTCACAAATTCTTCAGCTACAGAAATGCTACTGATGCGAAGTTGTTTAAAATAGCCACAAGGGAGCAACAGAGAACAAAACGAACTCTGTCCATCTCTTGACTAGCAGCACTGTTCTTAATTGCAAAGATTTCAGCACTATATGCTTTGATGCTGGAAAATCATGATCTGGCGGGCTTGTGTTTCATTTTGCCTAGTCTTGCTTGACTGCAGTTTGTTTGGAAAATATGTAATTACAAGGCATTGCTATGTACATTGTCTAAAGCGATGAGAACCAAAATTGGAGAAAAGTTATTGCTTGCTAGGCAAGATGTCAACCTGTACTCAAGTTAACATGAAATCAGATTTCTTCTAAAGGTAGTCCTATCGGCTGATCCCCTCCCTCACTTCTTGGCCCCCTCCTGCCCAAATCCCAAAGCAATCGATTTAGTTAACAATAAGTTGTCATGGTTTGTTACAGTTACAAATGTTTCCTGAAGCTTACCAACTTTTCAGCCACCCACTTAGGATCTGTTTGTTAGGCACAGAACTTTAAATGTTGGAGGATAGGGGCTCTTACATCATATCCGAATCTTTCACAATAATTATCTTGGTCTCATACACACATGCAATACACATGAATCTCTTTATGGTCCAATTTTTTCCCCAAGGCAATAAACTGAGGCCTGGGTTTACACAATCCTAGATTGCATTAACAGAGGGGTACAATCAAGATCAAGTGAGATATTAATACCACTCTGTAAAGCCTTAGTAAGACCACACAGTTTTGGTCACACTATAAAAAAGATGTTGAGACTCTAGAAAACGTGCAGAGAAGAGCAACCAGGATAATTAGGGGACTGGAGACTAAAACGTGAATGGTTGGCAGGAACTGGACATGGCTAGTCTAATGAAGAGAAAGATCAGGGGAGACAGGATAGCAGCCTTCCAATATTTGAGGAGGGTCTGCCACAGAGAGGAGGGGGTCAGCCTATTTTCCAAAGCACCTGAAGGCCAGACAAGGAATAATGGATGGAAACTGAACAAGGAGAGATTCAACCTGGAAATAAGGAGAAATTTTCTGATAGAACAGTCAACTAATGGAACAAATGTTGCCCTCGGAAGTTGTGGGAGCATCATCACTTGAGACTTTCAAGAAGAGATTGGACTGCCATTTGTCAGAAATGGTGTAGTGTCTCCTGTTTGGGCAGGGGGTTGGACTAGATGACCTACAAAACAATCTGCCAGAATGAGCAGATGGCTGCTCACTCTGGCAACAGAGATGACTGTCATTCTGTCCTCTACCTCTTTAATTTGCAGATAGGTTTTTTTTCTTGTGGGCACAACTGCACCCATCAATGGTGCTGCAGTCGTTCCAGACAGAATGACCCACGTTTGCAAAATGCATATGCAGTAAATCCTTTCCAGACATGAGCCACTTAATCCGGCAGAGCCTACTGTTCATATGAATTCAGCTGCTGGGTTTGTAGAACTGGGTTTAGGGTAGTGTTTTTCAACCTCAGCAGGTTTAAGATCTGTAGATGTCATTGCCCAGAATTGCCCAGCCAGCATGCTTTGCAATATGTGGGGTTCACCTCACAGAATCCCCCAGCCAGTATGCTTTAAGATAATGGGGTTCAGCTCCCAGAATCCCCCCACTAGCATGCCTTAAAATGTGTGGCACCACCTCCCAGGACCCCCCCCCCCCAGCCAGAATGCTTTAGTCCAGAGGTCTCCAACTTTGGCAACTTTAAGCCTGATGGACTTCAACTCCCAGAATTCCCCACCCTGCTTTAGTATAGTTAGTATATAAGCCATAGTGGCACAGTTTTTAGAGTACAGTACCACAGACTATTTCTGCTGACTGCCAGCTGCCTGCAGTTTTGCAGTTCAAGTCTCACCAGGCTCGAGGTTGACTCATCCTTCTGTCTTCTGAGGTGGGTAAAATGAGGACCCACACTGTTGGGGGCAATAGGCTGATTCTTTAAACCACTTAGAGAAGGCTGAAAAGCACAGTGAAGCCGTATATAAGTCATATAAGTCAACCAATGGAACAGCTTGCCCTCAGAAGTTGTGGGAGCATCATCACATGAGACTTTCAAGAAGAGATTGGATTGCCGTTTGTCAGAAGTGGTGTAGGGACTCCCACATGGGCAGGGGTTTGGACTAGATGACCTACAAGGTCCCTTCCAATTCTGATTATCTGTTATCTTTGTGCTAGTAAGGCAGGATATAAAAATATATTAATTTTAGAGAAATAATGATACAAGTTTTATAGATAGTGAAATATGTGGTATGAGCAAGAGAAAGAACAAGGAAGTGTGAAAAGCCAAACCATAAGGATCATCTAAGTCATATTTGCCAAGAAACCTTGTCTCACTTGTAACAAAACCACAAGCTAGGGAGTTTAGCAAGATGGGTTTGTGACATCCAGACATCCTAGCCTAGCAACAGGGGAGGAGGAAAGCTGTGTTTCAAATAACCAATGAATGACTGACAAGTTATATTTCTGTGTTTTGCCCCTTTCTGAAGAAGTATATAGGCATGTGCTGTTCTACAAGAAGTTTGTTCAGAAGTGACTGTCATTAAAATATTCTGAACCTGTTTGCGCAAATAAAACCAGATTATTTTTGGATTCCAAGGTCTGAGTCTCTTAATTTCCTGTAACATTTATGGCAACTCCGTCGGGACTCAGAGCGATATTTCGCTGAGGACGGTATGGACCGACCGATGCCCAGCCAGGGCCGTCTCGCTAACCTTTCAGCCGGTACAGATGATTTATCTGGAAGGGGCAGACAGCACCATAGGGGTATCTGGTGGACAACCAACCAAGCCAAGAACCAGAATGGAATCAAAAATAAGTTATGAAATAATGCCGGCTGTAAAGAAGACACCTGCAGGCAAGTATAAGTATTGTTGAATTGTAGCCCCACTCGTTTGAGAGTGGAAGAAGGGGCCTGATCAACCCCCTGACCCCAGGATCAGTGAATCCTAATGAGGCCCAAGAGTTGTGTGGATGGTTAAGCCATTGCAGTTCCTGTTGGTGACCATTGGAACGTCCGGCATCGCAGGTCAGTGGAAGTGTCTTAGAAATGGGTGGTGAAGGAAGTGTCCCTTGGACACCTCTTCAGTGTATGCTAAGGAATTTTAAGAAGGGTTTTAGTAGAGACTATGGAAATCCCAGATCTCAGGCCAAAAAGGATCAGATTGAAACCAAACCTGTCTTGAAAACTGAACCCTATGAAGAAGATAATCTTCCTCCATATGCCCCTGTGTATCTTCATCCAATGGCCCAAGGCAGGCAAAGACCACCCTCACCCCCAATGTTAATGATGGCAATAATCAAGTTCCCAGGGCAGGAGCACAGGGAATACAAAATAAAATGCCAAAACCAGATCAAGGGGTTAGGCCTCTTCAGCCCCCCCTGAATCCTTGGTCCAAGTGAAGATAGGGGGCATCTAGATCTGTAGTTACTAAATTGTTGGCTCCCTTTTCTGCTGATGTTTTAAAAGTATGCCCAAGTGTCCCATTCCTTTATTGGGCCAGGACATGTTATGCAAAATAGGAACAACTTTATCATTTGAAGTTATGAAGATGACTTTAAAAAAAAATTCTGTGAAAATCGTGGCCCAAGAGGTTTGAGTCAATACTTGGCAGGAGTTTGATGTGCACCAATTATGGGCAAAAGGTAATTCACCAGGATATGCAGTTCACCATGCAAGTAGTCATTCAAGTGAAGCCTCTGGCAATACCTGTTTGTGTTTGTCTCTGGCAGAGAAGTTACCCTCACCCCATTGCACAAGCAATTCAAGATAAAGAGGATCAGCAGTTACACAAGTTGGAAAATCTAGACAAAAATGGGGAATTCTTGTAGTTGTTGCAGCCAACCTTCTTGCTGCAGGAGGTAGAGCGAACCCTTGGGGTGACTCTAACACATAAGGGCATGAAAATACCCATTAGAGCAGTTGAGCCATTAGCCAGTGGAGTGAGGAAAACCTACTTCCCTGGACTAAAAGTTTAAGAACAGAATGATAAAATTTGTTCATTGAAAAATGGCAAAGTACATAATTGAGGGACCACAATACAGGTGGGATCATCTGGGGGAAACAAGCAAATGTTGGTTGTGCAAACAATATTTAATCAAGAGACCTACCTTAAAAATTGAAATACCATATCTTAGACCCTGGTATTTCATAAATTGGGAAACATCTGAGTCCCCAGCAGACGATAGTAAAATGCTTTTGACTAAAGAAGAACAACAAATCTCCTTAAGAACTGAGAAATAGGTAAGGATGGTGTTATATTTGGAAACAGGCATAGGAGTGTCTATCTGGAACTGGTGAGATTAGGGCCGTGTTTTCCATGGAGCCCTTGGGGACACGTTAAACAGTAAAATTTGTCTTTAAAAAGAAAAGTGGAGTTCAAACTTGCTCATGAGAGCCCTCACCCAGGTGCAAATGATGTGTGAACGAAGGTCTCGATAAATCTTGATCTTTAAAAAATAAGCCAGTGTAGTCTGGGAGGTCTAAGATAAGATAGAGAACAATTTGGATGTTTAAAAATAAACCAGCATCGTCTGGGAGATCCAAACTAGAAAGAGAAGAGACAGAACACCCAGGGCAAAGACAGGTAGAAAAATCTAGTGCTTCACAATGAGTGTAACTTCATGTAAAAGTGACAAGCTCACTAAAGCAATAAGAAAGAAAGCCCAATTATTGAAACCCCAAGTTAAACACTGAGGTTATACTATAAGTCAAGGCCAGAAAGTTTTAGGACATAAGAAAAAGTAAGCTGTGTGCCGAATTACAGAACCAACTGACAGGAGAGTTACCTGGTTTTTTAGGAGCAGCAGGATATTGTAGGATATGAATACCAAATTTTGCCCTGCTAGCCATACCGCTCTATGAGTCCACAAAGGGGGAGGAAAGGGAATCCTTTGTTTGGACATGTAAACAAAAACAGGCTTGAGATTTTTAAAAAATTAGGATCTCAAGCTCCTGTTATGAGACTTCCCAATCTTGAGAAATCTTTCAATTTGTATGTGAACTCAAAGAAAAATATGGCTCCTGGAGTCCTGACTAAAGAAAAAGGGAAGTGGCAACAACCCATTCCTAAAGAAAGAAAAAGTGGAGATTTAAAGGGACAAAACCTCCCCAGGTCTGGAAATGTGTGTGTGAATGTGTCTATGTATGATCATTTCCAAACCTGGAGGATGAGACCCTCTAACAAGAGTAAAAAACAAATGGAGCTCATTGGCTTGTGAGAAAAAGCTCTCAGAAAATAAATGTAAGTAATGATTGATTTGCTTGGAGAAAGAATGAAAGAATGAAATGAAATTTTTGTGTAAGGAATTTGTTATGCAATCAGTCTGATTACAGTATAAAGGCCCTGTCACACTGGCCGACGGATGCAAAACGTTTGTAAAAAGGACACAGCGGAGGAGAAAAATGTTCCATCCGTTATTATCCGCTCTCAAAAGGGGCAAAAATTTGCATAACCAGAGCGGACAACACGGAAAGGAACAGACGGGGGGAGGACGTAGGGCGGATGGAAAGCGGATGCTCCACAGAAGCCTAGCGGATGGAAGCGGATGAGAGCGGATGGCACACACTTCCGGGGGAGCGCAGCAAAGCGGACGCAGAACGGAAAGAGCGGATACAGAGCAGACGCCGAGCGGATGAAGCGGATGCACAGCGGATGCCGAGCGGATGAAGCGGATGCACTGGAAGCCTAGTGGATGCCTAGCGGATGCCTAGCGTTCACTGCGCATGTGGGGAGGATGCATTGTGTCAGCCCTGCGGATATAAAGGGAAGCAGCTCGCAAGCAGGTCACCATTCAGAGGAAAGACCTGCTTCCAGACACAGCTCTCCAGCCAGCCAGCCAGCCAGCCAGCAACCCAACAACCATGGGGAAGAAACGGAAGCCTCTGCCATCTGCTGCCACTCCTGGCAAGAGGAACAGGGCCACCCTCCCACACCCTGGCCCTGACTCTGCTTCTGGGACTTCTGCTGCCCGGGCTCGATCTTCTGGTGCTTGAGCTTCTGCTGATGCTGCTTCTGGAGGTGGTGCTCCTGCTGATGCTGCTTCTGGAGGTGGTGCTTCTGCTGGTGCTTACTCTACTGGCACTGCTCCTGGTGCTGGTGCTTCTGCTGGTGCTTACTCTGCTGGCGCTGCTCCTGGTGCTGGTGCTTCTGCTGGTGCTGGTGCTTCTGCTGGTGCTGGTGCTGACGCTGCTCCTCGTCCTGCTGGTCCTGCTGGCGCTGCTCCTCGTCATGCTGGTCCTGCTGGTGCTCCTGGTCCTGCTGGTCCTGATCGTGCTCCTGGTCCTGCTCCTGGTCCTGCTGCTGCTGGTCCTACTGGTCCTGCTTTTGCTGCTACTGTTGCTGCTGCTGGTGGTGGTGGTGTGGAGGAGCAGCCCCTACAACCTCGAAGCCCTTCTGATGAGGGCCCATATGGCCCTGCCAAAGGGTGGAAGAGGCAGACGTGTGAACGGGAGAGGAGGCAATACAACATAGAAGAGGAACATGAGGAGGAGGTGCTGGAGTGGCTGAGGGAGAACGAGTATCTATGGCGGAAGGGACACAGGCTCTATCGCGACACCAAAAGGAAGCAGGCTGCTTGGAGAGAGAAGGCAGAGAGCCAGGGCTACACTTCAGAGGTGCTCCTCGGCTGGTGGAAGCACATGCACACCTGGTACGGGAAACTGCACCTCAAGAAATCTGGTCAGGCCGCGGTCAAGCTGACGGACTGAGAGACCTACGTGATGGCCAAGTGCAGCTTCTTGGAGGGTGAGATCCGCCACCGAGGAGCAGCCCCTCTCACAACCCTCTCTCTCAGGCAGCCTGCTGAGAGCCAGTCCTCTTCTGGCAAAGAGTCAGCTCCTGTGTCCAGGCAGGTATCTGTGGAGCGTGCCACAACGGAGACCCCCCCGACAGCTGTACTACCCATGGCGGAGCACATGGAGGACCCCCTGACGCAGTGGGAGAAAGGAGACGGCACTTCCACCACAGCCCAACCTGCATCCACCCCCAGCTCCACCTCCACAGAAAGGCAGAGAGGCAAACTGGAGGAGCAGAGCCACACTGTCCGGCTGGAGATAAGAGACATCATCAGGAGCAGCATGACATACCAACACCCCATCCTCCAACCACAAGCCCTTCCTCACCTATGTCAACCAGACCATCATGAACATGTTGAAACCCCAGTACCAGGTGGTGAATGACAGGATCACCGATCTTCTTCACAACCTTCCAGACCAAGATGAAACTGCTCTCACCCAGTCCAGGCCTGCTCCTCCACCCCAGGTGATGTCACTGCCCTTCCAAGGCTTTCCACAGGCCCTACCCTACCAAGGCTACGGCTACCAGGAGGTCCAGCAGCACAGGCAGCCCTTCCCAGTCCAGGCACAGGTACATCGGACGCCACCGGTGCTACTGATGCCACCGATGTCACCCACGCCACCGATGCCAGCCACACCACAGATGCCACCGATGCCACTGATGCCAGTCCTCACCCAGCTGCAGACCAGACAGCCCCACTACACTGCTCCTTCCTCCTCCCCACAGCCAAGCCCGGCCTCAGTACATCTGTCATTGGTATTGGGGCTGACACCCCATGTTCTGGAGGAAGGGGCTCTCAACATCACAGGACTGAGCCAGCTGTCTGAGAGCTTCCTCCACACACAATCCCGTTGTCCTCTCGGGGCCAGGCACCCCAATGGTGCTTCAGACCAGCACTCCAGCAGCAGCCACCTCCACAGCACCTGGACCCTTCACCCCTGAGACTAAGCACGCCTCCGAGTGACTGAGAAGAGTGCCAGAGACTGGGTAGCTACCTGTTGACTTTATTTTTGCTTTGGACACTTGACTTGGATCATTTTTCTTTTACAGCTTGTTATTAATAAAGATTATCTTTCCTTCACACACTTGCTTCATTTATTTTATTAAATAAAGTCTTGGTGGAAACTTTTAGAAATGGTTTAAGCCTTTGCATGCTTGTGGGATGGGTAAGGATAGCAGTGGAATGGGCAGGGATACCTTTGGGATGGGTAAAAGCTGTGGGATAGCAGGGATACCTTTGGGATGGGTAATAGCTGTGGGATGGGCAGGGATACCTTTGGGATGGGTAATAGCTGTGGGATGGGCAGGGATACCTTTGTAATGGGTAATAGCTGTGGGATAGATAAACCTCCAGTGCAAGCATAGTGGGACTGTATGGTCCACCCTCCCAGGTGCCATACCTATGGCCCTTTATTATCAATAATAATGTAATCATTCATCCACACATGTCAACATAAACACAACTCTTTATTAAATGCCCTGTTCATTGTAGGCCCACCCAACATACATGGCCCAATCTCATCAGTGTGATGAGACAGGCTGAAGGAAGCATCCATTAATCATCTACCATCCTGTCTTGCCACTCCACTGCTCCAGCTGGGGAGTTGCACCAGTGTCTCAGGAGGTTGCGCTGCTTCTTCCCTTCACGTGAAGTTCTGTTGGGGCCTTGCACATCCTCAGTGTCTATCAGGTTTCGCTCTTGCCTCCATTCCCCAGGCTCCATGTCCCCATTGCCTTGTTGGAGGTCCACGAGCCTGTTCTGCAACACTGGGTAGCGGGTGCGCATGAGATTGTGCAGGATGCAGCAAGCTTCCACGATCCTCCTCACGGTCTGTGGGCGATGCTGCATGGTGGTGAGAAGTACGTGGAACCTGTTGGCCAGGATGCCAAAGGCGTTCTCAACCACCCGTCTTGCCCTGGACAGCCTGTAGTTGAAGATCCTCTCTTCACGGGTGAGGAGTCTGGAAGTGTAGGGCTTCATGAGGTAGGTTCTGAGGGAGAAGGCGTCATCCCCCACGATGAAGTAGGGCACATCTTGTGTGTCATTGGGCAGGGGTCTGGATCTGGGAAGCCCATGATGAGGTTGCGTTCCAGCCCCTCCTTGAGGTGACTGGCGTTGTATACCTGGGCATCTGAAGCTGACCCGTTGCCTGAAGCATCGATGTACATGAACTTGTAGTCAGCATTGACCATGGTGAAGAGGATGATGCTGAAGAAGCCCTTGGAGTTGAAATAAGTGGACTCCGACTTGGCTGGAGCTTTGCAGGCCACGTGCTTGCCATCTATGGCGCTAACGGTGTGTGGGAAGTTCCACTTCTGATACCACTGCTCTGCAACTTTCTTCCAGCCTTCTTCAGTGGAGGGGCACTTGAGGAGCTCCTCCAGGTATTCTTCGATGATGGCCTGCACCACTTCTCTGACCACAATGCTGATGGTGTTGTGTGGTGCCCTCCAGCCGTATTGCATGCTCCTATAAGTGGTCCCTGAGGCCAGGTGGCGCAGAGTCAGTGCCACCTTCAGCCCAGGGTCCAGGCATGGGCGGAAGTTGGTGCTCTGCTTGGTCAACCTGAGTGTCAGCCGCTGCACAACTTCGTGAAACATGGCTGGAGGCATCCTCATGAAGTTCTGGATTGCACGAGTGTCTTCGTTCCTGAGCTCCACCATCAGCTTGTTGTACAGTCCCTACTTTGCTCTTCTCCCGATCCATCTTCAGACCCAGACGCTTCTTGGCCGCCTCCTTTTCTTCCCGTAGTAGAGTTCACAGAGCCTGTAGATGGCTTCGCACTGTTGCAGAACGATGGTGGCTACCAAAAGGACTGTGGTATGATCCAAGGTGGACATGACTGGATGCTGTGGAAGAGCAAGAGGCAGATGAAGACTGCAGAGGTCTGCACAGCAGGGCTGCTGGACTGAAAGTGAGATCCAGGTGAGTTGCTCCCCCTTTTTATAGGCAATATAGGTTTTCCACTATGTGTCCTTTTGCATCCTCTAGGCATCCTCTAGACATCCTTAATATCCGAGATAGGTCCCCTCTGCGAACGTTTTTCCCATTTTAAATGCTTTCTTTGCGTGCTGCATCCGCTTTCATCCTTTCTTCGTCCGTGCTACTAACGCTGCGCGTCCGTTCCATGTCCGTTCCGCTTCCTCCCTGTGTCCGCTTTCTGCTGGAGCAGATGTGAGTTGTGCGGATGCGCAGCGGATGCCTAGTGGATGTTGCGGATGCGTAATGGATGCCGACGGATGTAGAATGGATGTCCCCCGTATGCCTAGCGGATGCAGAACGGACGCGTTGGATACATTTTCTGGTCAGAAAGTTTTGAGCAGCTCAAAACTTTTTGAGCGGATAAAATGTCAATAGACGGATGCTGGACGGATAGAGAGGAAGCAAAACGGAGGCAGTGAGTACAGAACGGAAGCATCGCGTTAACCAACGGAATGGAAGTGTTTTTCTCTGTTTTACATCCTCTTTCCATCCGTTGGTGCAGTGTGACAGGGGCTTAAAAGCATTACAATGACGTGGGATAATACCCGAAGGAAGCTGAACTGCATTCATGTAAGTACCCGTGAAAACTTTTATATGTATGTATGTATGTATGTATGTATGTATGTA
>BLBF01000055.1:8478791-8528702 GCA_015471245.1 Laticauda colubrina | reverse complement strand
CCAATGATTGTATTGCCGAGACATCATAGTCAGATGATTCCACTTCATGACAGCATTGATACCATTGATGTAATATTTGAACTGGAGCCTTGGGTTCAATATGTAAAGTATGCCCTATCTTTATCCAATCCTGTAACCTGAGCATCTTGCGCTCAGGGTCCCAGAGACAAAGCTTTCCTATCTCCTCAATCAGTTTTTTTCAAGCCTCAGGTATTTTTACACCTGATTCATGTACCAGGAATCTAAGTTCCTGAACATGTTCCTGCTGATGCTGAGATAGATTGCAGCCCTGATCAGTCTCATAGGATGTGGTGCGCCCCTTAGGGGTCTGTTCCAGAAGAAGGCAAGTATGTTGGTAGCTGCGTCCCCATAGGGTTCAAGTCCTGTTCGGGCACCAATATGATGGATTTCAAAGACCAGTCATTGTGCTAAGATGTCTGACCACACACGTGGCATTTATTATTTTTATACTATTTTTACAAGCAAAGAAGAGTAACATAATACAGTACTTGGATTGGACAATAGATCCCACATGGGTGAAACCCCATAACCACATTGTAACAACCTCCCAACCAATCCTTAAGAGTAGTGGTGATGTTAGTAAATGAGATTACCCATAAGCCTGGAAAGTACGGGACTTTTCAACCCAGCAGATAGAGGATGAGATCATGCAGGATGAAAAGAGGCCACCAGTGTCACCAACAGGATCTCAATTGCCACTATATCGATAGTATACGTAAACCGCAAAAATGTTTCAAAAAGGAAACAAACTATAAATTGTATTGTTTTATATGTGCAAATGCTAATCTAAGACACCATAAAACTGAGACTTAATTGTTAGACAAAGTCTCAAAGCGGGTAATAACGCGCTGACCTCACCATTTAACCCAAATGAGGAAGATTGGGAGTCTTATATTGATCGCTTCCTGATGTTTCTGGAGAGCAATGAAATGGAAGACATTTCCGATCAGCGAAAGAGGGCTGTCTTCCTAACACATTGCGGGCCAGCCGTATTTTTGATGGCAAAGGCATTGGCGAAGCCCAGAGACGTGAAACAAATGACCTGGTCTGAGCTTAACCGAATGCTGAAAGTTCACTATGCACCGGTTGTCTCGAACCTCATCAAAAGACATGAATTCTATAAGAGAGACCAGAGGGAAGACGAAACCATTGCTGATTTTGTGGCAGCTCTGTGCCATATTGGAGGAGCCTGTGAATTCCAAAATATGGACGAGGCAATGTGAGATCATGTTGTGTTAGGTCTTAAGGACTCTACCCTACAAAGCAAACTCTTAAACAGACCTAACATAATGGTGGCAGAGGCAATCGCGGAAGCAACCACCGTGGAAGCCATAAAGAAATCAGCGGCCACAATGAAGATGATGAACACCAGTGCTGACATGACAGCCTCTCCAAAGGAAAGAAACTCCAGCAGAGGAAGGAAGCAAGCTGCCACAACCACACACCACGAAGACCTAGATGAATCATCAGACACTGATGAAGATGACGATGAGGTCCGCCGCCTTTACGCAAACTAAAAAAGGTGCGAAAGAAGGAAAAATTGGCGGGAATGCACTGGTTGCGGTGGAAACCACCCCCAAGCCGAGTGAAGGTTCCTTGATGCTATCTGTCCGGCTTGCAAAAAAAGGGGACATATTGAAAAAGTCTGCCGAAATCAAGAAACAGCAGCCCTAGCAGACGCGGTAATTCCCTACCAAGAACTGACTCGAGGCAAGCCAACAAAAAATGGGAGCGCAGTAAGGGAACCAGCAACTGAGAAAACACACATCAGAGTGTCACGATAGGAAGCACACAGACGGAAAGCGGGAAAAAGTTCAGAATTATAGTGTCCATTGAAGGAAACCCCTGTGAGATGGAGGTCGACTCAGGATCCTTTCTTTTGATGGTGTCGTGGAACACAATTAGATGTCTAACCCAAACATCAGACAAAACGAACTCAAAAAACAAAAATTAATTCTCAAAGATTACCAGGGAAATAGGATTCCCGTGGTAGGTCTGGGGCACTTCAAAGTAACTTACAGACAACACGCTGAAGTCCTGCCATTGACTATAGTTGACCGAGACCATCCCAGCCTTCTGGGCATCGAATGGTTCGCGCCATTGGGCATCGGGATGACCGGAGTGAGCCGAATAGTCGCGAGAGATTGGGAAGAGAACCTGCCACACGAATTCCAGGACGTCTTCGATGGAACTCTAGGCAGGTACCGGGGAACCCCAATATCCTTTAGCCTAGATCCCCAAATAGCACCGAGAAGACTAAAAGCCAGACGGGTCCCCTTTGCATTAAAACCCAAAATAGATGAGCAATTAAATAAATTGATTGCACAAGGGGTCATAGAACCAATTGACCACGCAAGGTGGGAGACTCCAATAGTAACACCTGTAAAACCAGATGGGTCTGTGCGCATCTGCAGAGACTACAAGGCTACCCTGAACCATGCGCTACAGCAAAGTGCATACCCGGTACCAGTTGTGCAGCACTTAGTGCACTCACTTGGGGGAGGAAAATTTTTCGCTAAACTCAATTTAGCCCAGGCGTATCAGCAACTTCCAGTAGACCCCTTAACAGCCGAGGCACAAACAATAGTAACACATAGAGGGGCATTCAAATGTAACAGACTTCAATTCGGAGTGAGCGTTGCCCCAGGCGTCTTCCAAAGCCTCATGGAACGCCTATTAAATGGAATAAAAGGGGTCATTCCATACTTTGATGATGTCCTAGTTTCAGCGAAAAATGACCCAATTAGAAGCTAGATGAAGGGAAGTGCTCACAAAATTCAGAGAATCCGGCCTGAAAGTTAAAAAAGAAAAATGCTGCCTGGCCACTGACCTCGTCGAATTTTTAGGATATTTGGTTGACAAACAAGGTATCCACCCAACAGAAAAAAAAGTCAAAGCAATTAAAGATGCACCCAGACCTAGAAATAAAACGGACTTACAGGCATTCTTAGGGCTGATCAATTTTTATATTGTATTCCTCCCCCACAAAGCAACGATAGCAGAACCATTGCACCGGTTGCTAGATAAAAAAACTGTTTGGACTTGGGGTCACAAAGAACAAAAAGCTTTTCAAAATATAAAAGACTTGTTAACCTCAGACACCGTTCTTATTCAGTTTAGTAATACTCTACCCTTGACGGTCACCTGCGACGCCTCACCATTCAGAGTCGGTGCCATCCTGAGCCACCAATTACCTGATGGGAGAGAGGCACCCGTCCCTTTTTATTCGAAAACACTATCCAAAGCAGAATGCAACTATAGTCAACTAGATAGAGAAGCCCTGGCAATCGTCGCCGGAGTAAAACGCTTTTATGAATACCTATACAGTAGATCATTCTCCATTGTGACTGACCATAAACCATTACTAGGGATTTTGGCTGGGAATAAACCCACATCGAACATTCTATCCCCACAGATGACTTGGTGGTCAGAATTCCTGGCCGCCTATTCATACACACTGCTGCATCGACCTGGGAAACAAATCGCCCATGCAGACGCATTAAGCCTAACACCTTTACCAGTCTTAGAGGATGAGCCGGCTCCAGCCACCGCCACCCTACAACTAGAAACCTGCCCTGAACTTCCATTGACTGCGGATGATGTCGCCAGAGCCACGGCAAAAGACTCATTGACTGCCCGCGTTTTGACTTGGGTAGGTAGAGGCTGGCCGGAAGGCCAAAAGACTGAAAACTTTAAATCTTTTCGGACTAGACAAACTGAACTGTCAATACAAAAGGGGTGTTTGTTGTGGGGAAATCGGGTGGTGATTCCATCCAAATTTCAAGAAGAGGTGTTAGGCATGTTACATGAGGGCCAACCAGGCATAGTTAAAATGAAAAGCCTGGCCAGGAGCTATGTCTGGTGGCCTGGCTTAGACAAGGACATTGAATGCTGGGTTGCAACATGCCACAAAGGTGAGACAGCTAGATCCACCCCACCACAAGCTCCCATATGGGACTGGGAGACCCCTGAGGCCCTTGGTCTCAAATCCATATGGATTTTGCGGGACTAACTAGGGGCAATACATTTTTAATAGTTGTGGATGCATATTCAAATTGGCTTGAAGTCATCTTAATGTCCTCCGCAACAACCGACGCTGTTATAAAACAGCTAAACAAATTATTTGCAACTCATGGATTACCTGATTTGTTGGTATCTGACAATGGGCCACAACTAACAGCAATACAATTCGAACAATACTTAGCCTCTTTGGGTTTATGCCATGCATTAACCGCGCCGGCCCACCCAGCAACAAATGGTAGGTCCAAGCGAATGGTCCGGTTCACAAAAGAAGGCCTTGAGAAAATGGACCATGGGGATGTCCAGGACAAACTAAACCGCTTACTTACACCACAACACATTACTTCCAGAAGCACAACTGACAAGAATCCGGCAGAATTATTAATGGGGAGAAAACTCAGATCCCATTTAGATAGGTTGCACCCCAATTACACTTGCGAACCCCCCCCCCCGACTCTTCCAGCCGATACCGCACTTTGGACATTGGCGACCTGGTCTATGCAAAGAATTTTACCGGGGACCCTCTTTGGCTTCCAGCCACAATCACACAAGTAACAGGCCCCTGGTCCTACCGACTAACCGTGGACGATTGAAGTGAGTGGAAGCGGCACATAGACCAGCTTCGTTCCCGCAACATTGAGCGCAAAACAACCGTGCAACCTCAAATAATAAATTTTGACGAAAACAAAACCAAGGGGGGAGGGGAAATACAAATCAATAAAAAAGGGTGTGAAAATGAACCATTAAAATCACAACCAGAAAATCTAACCAACCAAAAAGAGCACTTACAGTTAGATGAGACCACCGGAAGAAGTCCTGGCGAAAGGGAAGCCGACCTGGAAGGTGCCAGACAGGCCAGCTCAACCAGCCCGGATGAACCGGGAGGGAGCAGCAGAACCACTTCGACCGGCCTGAGAAACTCAGGCGGGAGTGACAGTGTTGACTCACCCTTCCAGGCGGTTCCATGGAGAAAAGTCAGAGACAACGATCCCGACTGAACCGCTCGAAGTCCTAGGTGAGAATGAGCCGCGCAGGTCAACTAGGACCAGAAAAAGGCCCACCTACCTGCACGACTACGTCACTCATGTAGGACTGAACTAAAGGGGGAGGGGTGTTCTGTATAACTTGGAAGGTTCCAAGTAGTTAATTCTGATTGGCCAAAAAGGCCAATAGTGGATTGGTTCATTAGGTACCAATCCAAGAAGCCGGTCAAAGGTGGCAAGATTAAATAAGTGTCACTGGCTACAAGCCGGCAGGCAAGCCTCTATATAAAGGGCTGCCGCGGCTTGAGCTAATGTTCTGTTACTGTTGCTGTTAACCAAATAGAGAGTTGTTAGTTGGAACCCGGTCTCACGCGCTTCTTTTCCGGACGGAACAAGAACGTTCTCCACGGCTTCTCCAGACCCTGTCATGTCTGTCACATGTGCTCAGTGTGAACCTGCTTTCATCTGTGAAGAGCACAGGGCGCCAGTGGTGAATTTGCCAATCTTGGTGTTCTCTGGCAAATGCCAAACGTCCTGAACGGTGTTGGGCTGTAAGCACAACCCCCACCTGTGGACATTGGGCCCTCATACCGCTCCTCATGGACTCTCTATCTGACCATTTGAGCAGCCACATGCACATTTGTGGCCTGCTGAAGGTCATTTTGCAGGGCTCTGGCACCTCCTGTCCCTCCTTGCACAAAGGTGGAGGTAGCGGTCCTGATGTTGGGTTGTTGCCCTCCTACGGCTTCCTCCACATCTCCTGATGTACTGGCCTGTCTCCTGGTAGCACCTCCATGCTCTGGACACAACGCTGACAGACACAGCAAACCTTCTTGCCACAGCTCGCACTGATGTGCCATCCTGGATGAGCTGCATTCCCTGAGCCACTTGTGTGGGTTGTAGACTCCGTCTCATGCTACCACTAGAGTGAAAGCACCACCAGCGTTCAAAAGTGACCAAACCATCAGCCAGAAAGTATAGGAACTGAGAAGTGGTCACCACCTGCAGAACCACTCCTTTATTGGGGGTGTCTTGCCAACTGTCTCTGCTTTCCACCTGTTGTCTATTCCATTTGCACAGCAGCATGTGAAATTGATTGTCAATCAGTGTTGCTACCTAAGTGGACAGTTTGATTTCACAGAAGTGTGGTTGACTTGGAGTTACATTGTGTTGTTTAAGTGTTCCTTTTATTTTTTTGAGCAGTGTAGTTAATAAGAATATTTCATTCATTCAGATCTAGGATGTCTCATTTTGGTGTTCCCTTTATTTTTTGGGGCAGTGTGTATGTGGGCTTCAGCTCTCAGAATTCCCCAAAGGTTGAAAAACAGCAGTTTAGGCTTTTAACGTGTTGTGCCAATCATGAAGCTTCAGGACCTGATTAGCAGCACAAAACATTTCCCACCACCGATCATTTTTACAAGCCAGAGGTGGTCTACACCATCCAATTTTTCCTAAATCTTCCCCCACGCCAGCAGTTTTCCTCACCTCACCGCCGCGGAACCAAAGGCTTATGTATTGTGCAGGAGATTGCACCTATCAAGGGAGCCCAACCCAGTCAGGGAAGCGATAATGGGGAATCCGGGAAAAGGGGTGGTGGCGGCAACAAAGAGGCTTTCCTTCGTGAGGAAAAAGGGGCTGCTGCGGCCCCTTCTCCTCAGTCGTCTCCCACCCATCTCCTCTCCGTTCCTGTCTCGTTTTATTTTCTCAAACCTCCCCCACCTCTCTTCTCTCCGTTCCGAAGCCCAGCCTGCCCTCCTCCTTTCTTGAGGGGAACCGGGGCGCTTTTAGGCACGGCGGGCGTGCGTTTTCTCCGCGCTTTTCTCCGAGGGGGAACCCTCCCGGCGCCTCCTTTCTCCCCCCCCTCCCCTCAATTGGGCCTTTCATCCGCGCGCCCACCCCTTGGGTTCTCCTTTTTTCCTGGGGGGGTGGGTATGATGGTAAGGGCGGTGGGGAGAGCCAGCAACCCTTCAGCCTTGGGCGAAGGAGACTGAGGCGAGGGGAGCCGAGCGTTCCGAAATGCTCCTCGCGAGCGCCGCCGCCGCCACCACGCCTCTCGCCTCCTCTTTTTTTTCCTCCTCCTCCTCCTCCTCCCCACCAACCCCCATCACCCGCGCTGAAGGCCGGCGCTTTTTCTCCCCGGCTCGCCCTCCCTTCGCCCCATTTCCTCACCAGCCGGGCGCAAGGATGGGCGGCCTAGGTGAACCGCCGCCATCCCTCTAACCCCCGCGCGGCCAAAAGAGACCGGCGGGGAAGCCCCGACGCTTTGCCCGCTGCCCTCGCTTGGGCTTTTAGGAAGTCGAAGGCTGGCCGGCTCCTGCATCCTCCGCGGCGGCGGCGGCGGCAGCAGCATCCTCTCAAGCGTATTGCCGCGCGGCCAGGCGTGAGGTCCGCGGCGCCGGCAGCGCGGGGCCGTCCCTGCATGGGGGCTCTGGGGTCGCCCTCCTTCCTTCCCGCCGGCCCCTGGAAGAGAAGGCGGCGGCGCCGGAGGCGCCAACCGCCCTTAGACTCCCCAGGATTGACGAGTCGGTCGGCGGGGTCCACCAGCGAAGGATGGCGCGGGGACTAGTATCCTGCAAAGGCCCGCGCACGCGGTTGCCGTTGGGCGCCAGCGCTCTGGGCTTCCTGGTGCTTTACTGGCTCTACATCTTTCCGGTCTACCGGCTGCCAGACGAGAAGGACATCGTGGCCGAGGTGCTCCGGCAGCAGGCCAGAGCTTGGCGGAGGAACCTCAGCGCCGCGGCCGAGTTCAGGTGAGCTGCGTCTCGCCGCCTCCCGCGAGGGAAGGGGGCGCGCCGCCGGTTGGGCAGCCGGGAGATGATCCCCGGGCCGCCGGGACGGTCGATTTGACCCACGCGGGGGGACTGGTCCTCAAGAGCAGCGCACGCCCCCTGGCCGGTGTGCGGCGCGCTCGCTCGGAAGCAGACAAAGAGCCCGAGTTGCGCAGTGGCTCCTGAACGGCACAGCCGCTTTTGATGGCTTGGAAACGTGCGTCTCTTTGTCGTGAGAACTGGGAGGCGGCCGTTTTAGGAGGATCTAGCCCCCTCTTCGAAAACCTCTTTGGGAAGGAACTTGCGAGCAGGGTTTTAAAAAGTTGTGTCCTTGCCGATAAAATGGAGGGAGGAAGATTGTCCGCTTAAGCCTTACCAAGCCCAAATATCCTAATGACGAAAGATACTTTTTAAAAAAAGTCTAGGAAAAATAATTCTCTGTTTCAAGGATGGGTCTGTTTTCAACCATTTTACTCTACCGTGGTTTTAATCCCACCTTTTCAATTATTGGGCTATTCAGACAATGCCCACCGGCTGGCTGAATGCAATGTTGCACAAACCGTCTAAGCAAGGTCACACTCATCCCAGTTAAAATACCGACAAAGGTGGTGTATTGGAACAGGAGGGAGTTCACTTAAGTTGAAGGTAAACACCCTGGTGTTATGGATACATGGAAGGGGACCCCTCAGATTAAACACCATTAATGCAAAGGTGAGGTTACCTTAAAGAGATTCATCCAAAGATGTTTTTTTCAAAAGACAACTGGACTTCCTTTGTTTTTTCTTGAAGAGTTTAGCTTCTCATTAAAGAAGCTCCTTTGATTCCAAAGGTGCTTTTTCAAAAGGCAGATGGTCTTACTTTGTTTTTCCTTGAAAATGTTGAAGAAGCTACTTGGAAACATCTTCAAAGAAAAACAAAGAAAGTCCATTTGCCCCTTGAAAAAGCACCTTTGGGAAAACCATGACTGAGAATCTCCATAGATATTTAGTTTTAAGCTTCTTCAATTCTTCTGAAAAAGCCTCTTGATGGGAAGTCTTCAGGGAAAAACAAAGAAAGTCCAGTTGCCTTTTGAAAAGAAAAAACAAACAAACCATGTTTGGGACTGGATGACTGAAAAATCTCCATAAGCATTTAAGAAAAGTCAGGTGTTCTGCAAGACTCTTATGTAAGATTGCAAGAAGTTCCTGCTTTGACTTTTTAACAGTGTTGTGCTTCTCTTAGTTTGAACAGATTGGCTGCAATTAAACAGTGAAGGATGTGGATCAAATAAATATTATTTTGAATTCTTTTAGATAAGGCACACTGCTCAAAAAAAAAGGGAAGACAAAAATAAGACATCCTAGATCTAAATGAATGAAATATTCTTATTAAATACTTTGTTCATAACATAGTTGAATGTGCTGTCAACAAAATCATACAAAAATTATCAACGGAAATCAAATTTAGCAACCAAGGAGGTCTGGATTTGGAGTTACATTCAAAATTAAAGTGGAAAAAACACTACAGGCTGATCCAACTTTGATGTAATGTCCTTAAAACAAATCAAAATGAGGCTCAGTCGTGTGTGTGGCCTCCACGTGCCTGCATGACCTCCCTACAAGGCCTGGGCATGCTCCTGGTGAGGTGGCAGATGGTCTCCTGAGGGATCTCCTCCCCACCTGGACTAAACCATCCCCAAACTCCTGGACAGTCTGTGGTGCAATATGGCAAGAGACATGATGTCCCAGATATGCTCAATTGGATTTAGGTCTGGGGAACGGGCGGGCCAGTCCATAGCATCAATGCCTACGTCTTGTAGGAACTGCTGACAAACTCCAGCCACATGAGGTCTAGCATTGTCATGCATTAGGAAGAACCCAGGGCCAGCCGCACCAGCATTTGGTGTCTGAGACAAGGGGTCTGAGGATCTCATCTCGATACCTAATGGCAGTGAGGCTACCTCTGGAGGGCACATGGAAGGCTGTGAGGTCCCCTAAAGAAATGCCACCCGACACCATTACTGACCCATTGCCAAACCAGTCATGCTGGAGGAAGTTGCAGGCAGCAGAACATTCTCCACAGCGTCTCCAGACCCTGTCACGTCTGTCATGTGTGCTCAGTGTGAACCTGCTTTCATCTGTGAAGAGCACAGGGCACCAGTGGCGAATTTGCCAATCTTGGTGATCTCTGGCAAATGCCAAACGTCCTGAATGGTGCTGGGCTGTAAGCACAACACCCACCTGTGGACATTGGGCCCTCATACCACCCTCATGGAGTCTCTATCAGACCGTTTGAGCAGCCATATGCACATTTGTGGCCCGCTGAAGGTCATTTTACAGGGCTCTGGCAGTGCTCCTCCTGCCCCCCCTTGCACAAAGGCGGAAGTAGCGATCCTGACGCTGGGTTGTTGCCCTCCTACGGCCTCCTCCACATCTCCTGATGTACTGGCCTGTCTCCTGGGAGCACCTCCATGCTCTGGACACAACGCTGACAGACACAGCAAACTTTCTTGCCACAGCTCGCATTGATGTGCCATCCTGGATGAGCTGCATTCCCTGAGCCACTTGTGTGGGTTGTAGACTCCATCTCATGCTACCACTAGAGTGAAAGCACCACCAGCGTTCAAATGTGACCAAACCATCAGCCAGAAAGTATAGGAACTGAGAAGTGGTCACCACCTGCAGAACCACTCCTTTATTGGGGGTGTCTTGCCAACTGTCTCTGCTTTCCACCTGTTGTCTATTCCATTTGCACAGCAGCATGTGAAATTGATTGTCAATCAGTGTTGCTACCTAAGTGGACAGTTTGATTTCACAGAAGTGTGATTGACATGGAGTTACATTGTGTTGTTTAAGTGTTCCCTTTATTTTTCTGAGCAGTGTATATTATGTATAACAAGGGGGGTTCGATTGGATGACCAACAAAGTTCCGTCTTTGCTAAAATGCATGCTTGTTTAAGCTGAAAAACATGGAACCACAAATATTTCCTTCCTGGCTGCTTGCTGTAAGGTTTCCTATTTTCTAGAATACTTAAACCGCAAGTTCAAAAGGACAGTAACTATAAATTGTATAAAGTGCCTTGCTCTTCTGACTCCAATTCACCAGAGAGGGATTTAGAATCACCTGCTTTTGCAAAAGTATAATAAAATTCTTGTTTGTTGACTTTATCTTGTCCCAAAAATTTGTTAAGAATTTTGGGTCACTTAAATCTGACAACAGTTCTGGCTAAATTAGTAGTGTCTTGGGCCAGTGAAATCTTTGCTCAAAAAGCATCCCTCCCTTTGGGCTTTCTTTTTAAAGAAAGTTTACCTCAGCAATCCTTTTTGTAGGTGAAGCAATGTACTATTTAGATCAGTGGTCCCCAACTTTTTTTGTACGGGGACCAGTTTCACGCAGAAACACCTTTTCAAGGACCGGCAAAATCAATTCTTCCCCAATAGTAAAGGGCTTCTTTACTATTTCTTTACTAAAAACATATTTCTATGTATATTTTAATCACGCTTATTCATTCTTTGTGGCCTGGTACAAAATGATCCATTGACCAGTACCGGTCCAGGTCCCGGTGATTGGGGACCCCTGATTTAGATGACTGGTTTGGTTGGTGACATACAAACACCATTTCTCAGAAGATAATCTCCATAGCTCAGGGATTATTTGGGGAGGTTATTGGTGCTCTGAACTTGATTGTTTGCTCAAAGTTTCATAAGGTTGATAAAGGGCCTGTCACAAAGGCCGACGGGTGCAAAACGTATGTAAAAAGGACAGGATGAGAAAATTTTCCATCCGTTGTTATCCGCTCTCAAAAGTGTCCCAAATTTGCATAAGCAGAGCGGACAACAACGGAAAGAACGGATGGGGAGAGGATGTAGCGAGGATGTAAAGTGGATGCTCCACGGAAGCCTAGCGGATGGAAGCGGATGGAAGCGGATGGCACATCCGCAGGGCTTCCGGGGAGCACAGCGAAGCGGATGCGCAACGGAAGGAACGGATGCAGAGCGGATGCCTAGCGGATGAAGCAGATGCATCACAGAAGCCTAGCGGATGCAAGGCGTTCACTGCACATGTGGGGAGCATGCATTGCGTCAACCCTGCGAATATAAAAGGATGCAGCTCGCAAGCAGGTCACCATTCAGAGGAAAGACCTGCTGCCAGACACAGCTCCAGCCAACAACCATGGGGAAGAAGAGGAAGCCTGTGCCATCTGCTGCCAGCCCTGGCAAGAAGGACAGGGCCACCATCCCACTCCATGGCCCTGACTCTGCTTCTGCTGGGGCTTCTGCTGATCGGGCTGACTCTTCTGGTGCTGGGGCTTCTGCTGGCGCTGCTCCTGGTGCTGGTGCTTCTGCTGGAGCTTACTCTGCTGGTGCTGCTCCTGGTCCTGCTGGTGCTCCTGGTGCTGCTGGTGCTTACTCTGCTGCTGCTGATCCTGGTCCTGCTGGTCCTGCTTTTGCTGCTACTGTTGTTGTTGCTGCTGCTACTGGTGGTGATGTGGTGGAGCAGCCCCTAGAACCTCGAAGCCCCTCTGATGAGGGCCCAGATGGTCCTGCCAGAAGGAGGAAGAGGCATACGCGAGAATGGGAGAGGAGGCAATACTCCATTGAAGAGGAATATGAGGATGAGGTGCTCGAATGGCTGATGGAGAACGAGTACCTCTGGCGGAAGGGACACAGGCTCTATCGAGACACCAAGAGGAAGTAGGCGGCTTGGAGAGAGAAGGCGGAGAGCCTGGGCTACACTTTGGAGGTCCTCCTCGGCTGGTAGAAGCACATGCACATCTGGTACGGGAAGCTGCACCTCAAGAAATCTGGCCAGGCCACGGTCAAGCTCACCGACTGGGAGACCTACGTGATGGCCAAGTGCAGCTTCTTGGAAGGTGAGATCTGCCACCGAGGAGCAGCCCTCGGTGAAGATCACCGATCTTCTTCACAACCCTCCAGACCCAGCTGAACCTGCTCCCACCCAGTCCAGGCCTGCTCCTCCACCCCAGGTGATGTCACTGCCCTTCCAAGGCTTTCCACAGGCCCTCACCTACCAAGGCTACGGCTACCAGGAGCTCCAGCAGCATAGGCAGCCCTTCCCAGTACAGGCACAGGTACATCATACGCCACGGGTGCCACCGACGCCCCACCTCGCTCAGCTGCAGACCAGACATCCCCACTACACTTCTCCTTCCTCCACCCCACAGCCAAGCCCAGCCTCAGAACATCTGTCATTGGTCTTGGGACTGACACCCCATGTCCTGGAGGAAGGGGCTCTCAACATCACAGGACTGAGCCAGCTGTCTGAGAGATTCCTCCACACACCATCCCCTGTTGTCCTCTCGGGGCCAAGCACCCCAATGGCGCCTCAGACCAGCACTCCAGCAGCAGCCATCTCCACAGCACCTGGACCCTTCACCCCTGAGACTATGGGCACGCCTCAGAGTGACTGAGAAGAGTGTCAGAGACTGGGTTGCTACCTGTTGACTTTATCTTTGCTTGGGACACTTTACTTGGGTCATTTTGCTTTTACAGTTTGTTATTAATAAAGTTTATCTTTGCTTCACACACTTGGTTCATTTCTTTTAATCAATAAAGTCTTGGTGGAAACTTATAGAAATGGTTTAAACCTTTGCATGCTTTCGGGATCGGTTAAGATAGCAGTGGGATGGGCAGGGATACCTGTGGAATGGGTAATAGCTGTGGGATGGGTTAAGATAGCAGTGGGATGTGCAGGGATACCTGTAGGATGGGTAATAGCTGTGGGATGGGTTAGGATAGCAGTGGGATGGGCAGGGATACCTGTGGGATGGGTAATAGCTGTGGGATGGGCAGGGATACCTGTGGGATGGGTAATAGCTGTGGGATAGATAAACCTCCAGTGCAAGCATAGTGGGACTGTATGGTCCACCCTCCCAGGTGCCACACCTTTGGCCGTTTATTATCAATAACAATGTAACCATTGATCCACACATTTCAACATAAACACAATTCTTTATTAATGCTCTATTCATTGTAAGGCCACTCAACATACATGGCACAATCTCATCAGTATGATGAGACAGGCTGAAGGAAGCATCCATTAAGCATCTACCATCCTGTCTTGCCACTCCACTGCTCCAGCTGGGGAATTGCACCAGTGTTTCAGGAGGTTGCGCTGCTTCTTCCCTTCACATGAAGCTCTGTTGGGGCCTTGCACATCCACAATATCTATCAGGTTTCGCCCTTGCCTCCATTCACCAGGCTCCATGTCCCCATTGCCTTGTTGGTGGTCCATGAGCCTGTTCTGCAACACTGGGTAGCGGATGTGCATGAGCTTCCACGATGTTCCTCACGGTCTCTGGGCGATGCTGCATGGTGGTGAGAAGTACCTGGAACCTGTTGGCCAGGATGCCAAAGGCGTTCTCCACCACCCGTCTTGCCCTGGACAGCCTGTAGTTGAAGATCCTCTCTTCACGGGTGAGGCATCTGGAGGTGTAGGGCTTCATGAGGTAGGTTCTGAGGGAGAAGCGTCATCCCCCACGATGAAGTAGGGCACATCTTGTGTGTCGTTGGGCAGGGGATCTGGATCTGGAAAACCCATGATGAGGTTGCGTTCCAGCCCCTCCTTGAGGTGACTGGCATTGTATACCTGGGCATCTGAAGACCCGCTGCCTGAAGCATCAATGTACATGAACTTGTAGTCAGCATCGACCATGGCAAAGAGGATGATGCTGATGAAGCCCTTGTAGTTGTGATAAGTGGACCCTGATTTGGCTGGAGCTTTGCAGGCCACGTGCTTGCCATCTATGGCTCCAACGGTGTGGGGGAAGTTCCACTTCTGATACCACTGCTCTGCAACTTTCTTCCATCCTTCTTCAGTGGAGGGGCACTGGAGGCACTGGAGGTATTCTTCAATGATGGTCTGCACCACTTCTCTGACCACAATGCTGATGGTGTTGTGTGGCACCCTCCAGTCATACTGCATGTTTCTGTATGTGGTTCCAGAGGCCAGGTGCTGCAGAGTCAGTGCCACCTTCAGCCCAGGGTCTAGGTAGGGACTGAAGTTGGTGCTCTGCTTGGTCAACCTGGATCTCAGCCGCTCCACAACTTCGTCAAACATGGCTGGAGGCATCCTCATGAAGTTCTGGAATGCACGAGTGTTGTCGTTCCTCAGCTCCACCATCAGCTTGTTATTCAGTCCGTACTCGGCTCTTCTCGCGATCCATCTTCGGATACAGACACTTCTTGGACGCCTCCTTTTCTTCCCGTAGAACAGTTGAAAGAGCCTGTAGATGGCTTCGCACTGTTGTAGAATGATGGCGGCTACCAAAAGGAGTGTGTGACGATCCATGGTGGAGATGACTGGATGCTGTGGAAGAGCAAGAGCCAGATGAAGGCTGAAGAGGTCTGCACCGCAGGGCTGCTGTGCTGAAAGTGAGATCCAGGTGATTTCCTCCCCCTTTTTATCAGAAATATAGGTTTTCCGCTAGGTGTCCTTTTGCATCCTCTAGGCATCCTCCAGACATCCTAAATATCCGAGATACATCTCCTATATGAACGTTTTTTTCCGTTTTAATGCTTTGTATGTGAGCTGCATCCGCTTTCATCCTTTCTACGTCCATGCTACTAATGCTTTGTGACTACGGACGTATAACAGATGTATGCGTAGCAGATGGAGAACGGACGCGTTGGATACATTTTCCGCTCAAAAAGTTTTGTGCAGCTCAAAACTTTTTGAGCAGATGAAATGTCAGTAACGGATGCTGGACGGATAGTGAGTATGAAAAACGGACACAGTGAGTATAGAACGGATGCATCACGTTAACCAATGGATGGCGAGTCTTTACATCCTCTTTCCATCCGTTGGTGCTGTGTGACAGGGGCTTAAGCAAACAACTGAGTTCAGAAGAGCACCAAGGACTCCACAAACAATTTTTTTCCCTGCGTTCTTTCCATATTGGGCAAAGTCCTGAACATTGTGGATTGAGTCCATTTTGAATAGAAAGACCTGGAAATCTAAATCATGAGACTTTCTGTTCAAATGTTGAGACACATATTTAATCGACCCTTTTCTGAACACAATATATTGCATCATAAATTAAGCAAACAGACTGAGTTTGTACAGCATGCTAATTCTCAACCTCCCCATTTCCCCTCCTTTTTTTGTTGATAAAAATCCTTTCTAAAATTTCTTACGAATTGTGTAGTTTGTTACACTCTGCGCTCACAAATCCCTGTAGAATAGCTGTTTAAGCTATCCTGGGAATGCAGCTAAAAGATCTTTAATTGACTTAATTTAAGCTTCAACCCTAAGAATGTGTTTAGGGTTAAAAAGAGTTCAGCCAAATACTAATTAAAAATCACTGTGTTTCACTTTTGCTGCTGTTAATTTGTAGAGCATAATCTACTTGGACTCTGACATGGGAATTAGTTGTAAAATAATTATATAATAAGCAACTACTATCATGTCTGCATCTGTCTCCCTTTGGCTATTGGTCCTCATATTTGGTTTTCAATTCAGCTTCTTGTTTTCATGTATTCCAGGTAGGATACAGATGATGTGTTTGAGGACAGTTACCACTTTATGTAGCTCATATAAGTGGTCCTCGACTTACAACCATAATGGAACACAACATTTCTGCTGCCAAGCGAAACATTTGTTGAGTGAATTTTGTCTCCTTTTTGTCCTGTTTATGCCACAGTTGTTAAGTGAGTCACTGCAGTTGTTAAGTTAGTACAGGTAATCCTCAACTTAGGACCACAGTTGAGCCCAAAATTTATGTTGCTAAGTGAGAAATTTGTTAAGTGAGTTTTGCCCCATTATATGACTTTTCCCACCACATTTGTTAAGTGAATCCTTGCAATTCATAAATTAGCAACATGGTTGTTAAGTGACTCTGGTTTCCCCATTGACTTTGCTTATCAGAAGGTTGCAAAAGGAGAACACAGGATTTCAGGATGCTGTAACTGTCATAAATATGAACCAGTTGTTAAGCATCTGGATGTAAATCACGTGACCATGGGGGTCTTGCAATGGCCATAAGTGTGAAAATTGGTCTTAAGTCACTTTTCCCAGTGCTGTTGTAACTTTGAACCATCACTAAATGAGCTGTTGTAAGTTGAGGACTACCTGTAACAAGGTTGTTAAGTGAATCTGATTTTCCCATTGTCTTTGCTTGTCAGAAAGTCACAAAAGATGATTGTGTGACATGGGACACTGCAACTTTCATAAATATGACCCTGTTGCCACTGTCTGAATTTTGATCAGGTGACCTGCAACCATTGCAATTGTGAAAAACGGTCACGTCACTTTTTTAGTGCTGTTCTGACTTCAAACAGTCACTCATTCAATGAATTTTGCATCCTTACTTTTTAATAATGGTTCCCACATTGTTTTTCATTAAAGAAATTAAATAGCGAAAGTAGCCTTTGGACCTATGCTGAATGCTTGGAAAATATAAATATGGAAATGATGTAGGAGATGGGCAGGTGGAGACTGAGGGTGTGGTCAAACAAGTCATCACTTTGGAATGGCTGCACTCCCCCAGAGATTTAAGTCCAGCTCCCTGTGAAAATTGTTGACTCTTATCCAGCGCCATTTTGTCTTGACCATTAGTAGACTAGTTTCTTGTAGCATGAAATAAACTCTTAGTATTTTTGAAATCTATTTCATCTCCTGGTTTCTTGCTCCTGACACCTGGCCACAAAAACAAAAGTGCCAGCTTCCCCAGGCAGGGTGGCTTTGATTTAAATCACTAGTAAAAAGGCTTGATTTAAATCAACTCACTTTAAATCATAATTTTTAAAGAGCAGCTGTCATCTCTGTCCCACAGCAGCTCCTCCTCCGTCCTGCTGTTGACTCACTGACAGTCCCAATATTGCAGAATATTTATTTATCCTCATGCTACATAACTAAGCTCCATTTCATGCTGAATAAATTGAATTAATGTATCTTAAGTATCTTTAGATAGATTTTTACTTCAAAAGCATTTTAATAAAATAAATTTGATAAAAATATCAATTTAAATTTTAAAAAATCTGATTAATGTTTTTTTTTTAAAAAAATCATTGATTTTTATCTGCCCTGTCCCCAAAAGAAATTTTCAAGAAAAAAAAATCTGGCCCAATTTTGTTATGTTTGGAATCATACATAATTGAAGATTTTGGTTAAAGATTTTTACACAGATGAAAGGTAAACATGAAAATATAAAATGAAAAGTTAGAAAGATGAAAAAAACAGGCAAAAAGCAATATAATACATAATGTGGAGTCCTCAATGGAACAGCATCTACATGGAGGGAAGTATGCAATGGGGTACCCCAAGGCTTTGTTTTAGGCCCAGTACTCTTCAACATCTTCATCGATTATTTGGATGAGGGGGATAGATGGGGAACTCATCAAATGTGCAGATGACATCAAGCTGGCAGGAATATGCTTAATCAGAGGAACAACTTGGCCTCCAGAAGTTGGGAATGCTCCAACACTGGAAGTTTTTAAGAAGAGACTGGATAACCGTTTGCTTGAAGTCGTGTAGGGTTTCCTGTCTAATCAGGGATTGGACTAGAACAGTGGTCACCAACCAGTGGGCTGGGGACCATTGGTGATCCATGAGAAAAAAATTGGTGGTCCACAGAGAAATGTCACCCCCAAAGCACACCCCAAAGCAATTCATCAAGGCTGCATGGGAACACAAGGCTGTGCTGCCCACATGGCCTGCAGGAACAAAAGGTTTGCGTTGCTTGCATTGTGAACATGAAGTAATGAGGGGAGGGGGGAAAGGGCAGAGGGGGGATCTTTCCCCATTCACCCCCACATGCCTGGCCTGGCCACCGGGCTGCTTCTTTCCGCTTCTTTCTTCTTCTCCTTTTGGCTGCATGCAAGAAAATCAGCAAAACTCTTTCTTTCTCTCCCCCAAACTCCACCAGAAATGAGTCTTTGGGGCCCTGCAAGGCCTTCTGCTCCAAGAAGTTCCTTGAATACTCTATTGGAATACTATTCTCTATTGGAATACAATACTCTTGGAATACTATTCCAAGAATACTCCTCCAGGTATTCTTCGATGATGGCCTGCACCACTTCTCTGATCACAATGCTGATGGTGTTGTGTGGCACCCTCCAGTCATACTGCATGTTTCTGTATGTGGTTCCAGAGGCCAGGTGCCGTAGAGTCAGTGCCACCTTCAGTCCAGGGTCCAGGTAGGGACAGAAGTTGGTGCTTGGCTTGGTCAACCTGGGTCTCAGGCGCTCTACAATTTCATCAAACATGGCTGGTGGCATTCTCATGAAGTGCTGGAATGCACAAGTGTCTTCATTCCTCAGCTCCACCATCAGCTTGTCATACAGTCCAAACTCCATTCTTCTCCCGATCCATCCTCGGACCCACACAGTTCTTGAACGTCTCCTTCTTCTCCTTGTGTAGAAAAGGTGAAAGAGCCTAAAGAGGGCTTGGTTCTGGTGTTGAATGATTGCAGCTACCATAAGGACTGTGTTATGATCCATGGTGGAGAAAAATGGATGATATGGAAGAGCAAGAGCAAGGCTGAAGAGGTCTGCACCGCAGGGCTGCTGGACTGAAAGTGAGATCCAGGTGATTTCCTCCCCCTTTTTATAGGAAATATCGGTTGTCTGCTAGGTGTCCTTCCACATCCTCCAGACATCCTAAATATCCGAGATACGTCCCATAGACAAATGTTTTGTCCGTTTTAATGCTTTATATGCGAGATGCATCCACTTACATCCTTTCTATTTCCATGCTACTAATGCTGTGTGGACATTCCGTGTACCTTTCGTTTCCTCCCTCTTTCCGTTTTCAGCTGGAGCGGATGTGAGTTGCGAGGATGGTCAGAGGATGCCGAGAGGATACAGCGGATGTTTAATGGATGATAACGGTCATAGAACTTTTTTTGCCCGTATATGTCGCGGATGTACATTGTACGCTGCGGAAAGTTCATCCACTCAAAAAGTTTTGTGAAGTTCAAAACTTCTTGCGCGGATGAAATCTCAGTGGACGGATGCTCGATGGATAGAGCATATGAAACACATATGCAATGAGTACACAACGGATGCATCGTGTTTTCCAGCGGATGGCAAGCTTTTTTGTCCATTTTACACCCTCTTTGCATCCGTTGTTGCAGTGGGACATGGGCTTAAGACATGCTAGAACTCACAGTCTCCCAGCTTCTAAATTAGCTAATCAACCACTGTACAAAACTGGTTTTGCAGTTTAATTGTGAGGTGAAACAGGTTGGTAGATAGAAAGCTGGCTGGACATTCAAAAGAATTGAGTGATTCAGGGCTACTTGAGATTATGGAAACTGAAAGAGAGATAAATGAAGACTTGGGTGTGAGTTCAAGAGAATGTTGAAGGCTACATGAAGCCTTGGAAAAGGCTGTAATGCCAGGAAAGATGGAAGAAAAGAAACGAAAAGGACAATCGGCAACCTGGTGGATGGACTTGAGTTATGGTGGTGATGAGTCAAGTATTGAGAGACGTGAAAAAACAGGGGTCGATCATCTTGGAGAATGTGGTCATTAGGAGTCAAAATGACTTGAGTGGATCAAATGAAAGGTAAAAATTAGGATGCCAGTGGCAAACATTGTCTTTTGCTGAAGAAATTGGACTTAGCTGGAGAAGGAAATGAGTTTGTGATTCAAAGAATAAAAGAGTTTTTTCACCGGGAAATAAAGCAGATCGGACAATGTGCTGGGTTGGGATTCCCTCTGGAGAAATCTGTACTGGATTGGAAAATTTCAGAAAACGGTTCATTAAGACTGATTGGTGAGTCCTTGCATGCCCCTGTTGTTTGTTACCATCCAATTAAAAAAAGAAAAGAGGAAACTTAAACCTCCACCACCACCACTGGATTATGTGAGACATTGAAAGTATTGTTGTGCTGAATATATTGTGCTTAATATGGATAGACGCTCTGAAAATAGAATGGTGTCAGCAAGGAAAATATTTTTTTAGAATTAATTTTTATTAAGTAAAAGTTCTACAGATTAAAAGCACTTCAAATTTGGGGAGGTGAGGAGAAGAAAAGTAAAGAAAAGGGCTGAGTAAATAAGGCAGAAAGAGTAAAGACAGAATTAACGTGGTTCTTACACACGATTTGCACTGTGGATGTTGTTAAAATGTAATCATTACAACTATGGATCAGTGATAAAAGATATCTTTCAGCTCAGTTGCTGCACCTGCTATCAGAACTGCAAAATGTCATGGAAAACTTCCTCTTTAAGCTGCTTTCAAAATAAAATCCTTAATTGCTCTCTTTTCCCCTTTTCTAAAAGATGATCTTTTTCTTCATCTTCCTCCTCCTCCCCCTCCCCCTCCCCCCTCATGTTTCCCTCCCTGTTTTCTCCTTTTTCTTCCTCCTTCTCCCAAATTCCATTTTGGCTGAGCAGTCAAGCATATTCTGGCACAAATGTACTTGAAATTTTCATTTGCTGCAGACTATGGGTGTGAGGTTGCTGAAGAAATGACTCAAGAAAACACTGACAAGCTATCTTGTGCCAGGGGAAATGAGAGAGGCTATCCTTTTCTTTTAATTCTAGCAGCATCCAAAACCTTTACTAGAGGCATGCCATCAATTAATAAGAGAGAAACAGAAAATAAAACAGGTCTTTGTAAGGACACCACAGGACTTAAGATATGGATTGCCATCTTGTGGAAAGATAGACGAGAATCTTGCTAGAATGTAAAGCCCATGTCACACTGCACCAACGGATGCAAAGAGGATGTAAAACGGACAAAAAAGCTTGCCATCTGTTTGAAAACGCGATGCATCCGTTGTGTACTCACTGCATATGTTTTTCATACTCTCTATCCATCCAGCATCCGTCCACTGTGATTTCATCCGCTCAAAAAGTTTTGAGCTGCACAAAACTTTTTGAGCGGATGAAGTATCCAACGTGTCCGTTCTACATCTGCTACGTATATGGGGAATATCCGTTATACGTCCGTCATCATCCATTATGTGTCCACTATATCCGCTAGGCATCCGTTGCACATCCGTGCAACTCAAATCTGCTCCAGCAGAAAACGGACACAGGGAGGAAGTGAAACAGAGGCGGAACGGACACACAGCATTAGTAGCACGAACATAGAAAGGATGAAAGTGGATGCAGCTCGGATATAAAGCATTAAAACGGACAAAATGTTTGTATATGGGACGTATCTCGGATATTTAAGATGTCTGGAGGATGTCTGGAGGATGCAGAAGGACACCTAGTGGAAAACCGACATTTCCTATAAAAAGGGGGAGGAAATCACCTGGATCTCAGTATGAGTCCAGCAGCCCTGGTGTGCAGACCTCTTCAGCCTTGCTCTTGCTCTTCCACAGCATCCATTCTTCTCCACCATGGATCATTGCACACTCCTTTTGGTAGCCGCCATCATTCAACACCAGAATCAAGCCCTCTTCAGGCTACGGTAAGAAAAGGAGGCAGCCAAGAAGTGTCTGGGTCTGATGATGGATCGGGAGAAGAGCAGAGTTTGGACTCTATGACAAACTGATGGTGGAGCTGAGGAACGAAGACACTCGTGCATTCCAGAACTTCATGAGGATGCCGCCAGCCATGTTTGACGAGGTTGTGGAGCGTCTGAGACCAAGGTTGACCAAGGCGAACATCAACTTCCGTCCCAGCCTGGACCCTGGACTGAAGGTGGCACTAACTCTGCGCCACCTGGCCTCAGGGACCACATACAGAAACATGCAGTATGTCTGGAGGGTGCCACACAACACCATCAGCATTGTGGTCAGAGAAGTGGTGCAGGCCATCATTGAAGAATACCTGGAGGAGCTCCTCAAGTGCCCCACCACTGAAGAAGACTGGAGGAAAGTTGCAGAACAGTGGTATCAGAGGTGGAACTTCCCCCACACCATTGGAGCCATAGATGGGAAGCACTTGGCCTGCAAAGCTCCAGTCAAGTCAGGGTCCACTTATTACAACTACAAGGGCTTCTTCAGCATCATCCCCTTTGCCATGGTCGATGCTGACTACAAGTTCATGTACATCGATGCTTCAGGCAACGGGTCAGCTTCAGATGCCCAGATATACAACACCAGTGACCTCAAGGAGGGGCTGGAATGCAACCTCATCATGGGTTTTCCAGTTCCAGACCTCCTATTCAATGACACACAAGATGTGCCCTACTTCATCGTGGGTGATGCCGCCTTCTCCCTCAGAACCTACCTCATAAAGCCCTACAGTTCAAGATACCTCACCCGTGAAGAGAGGATCTTCAACTACAGGCTGTCCAGGGCTAGACGGGTGGTGGAGAACGCCTTTGGCATCCTGGCCAACAGGTTCCAGGTACTTCTCACCACCATGCAGCATCATCCACGGACCGTGAGGAGCATCGTGGAAGCTTGCTGCATCCTGCACAATCTCATGCGCACCCGCTACCCAGTGTTGCAGAACAGGCTTGTGGACTGTCAAGAAGGGAATGGGGACATGGAGCCTGGTGAATGGAGGCAAGGACGAAACCTGATAGACACTGAGAATGTGCAAGGCCCCAACAGAGCTTCACGTGAAGGGAAGAAGCAGCGCAACCTGAAACACTGGTGAAACTCCCCAGCTGGAGCAGTGGAGTGGCAAGACCGGATGATAGATGCTTAATGGATGCTTCCTTCAGCCTGTCTCATCACACTGATGAGATTGTGCCATGTATGTTGAGTGGCCTTACAATGAATAGGGCATTAATAAAGAATTGTGTTTATGTTGAAATGTGTGGATCAATGATTACATTGTTATTGATAATAAAGGGCCATAGGTGTGGCACCTGGGAGGGTGGACCATACAGTCCCACTATGCTTGCAATGGAGGCTTATCTATCCCACAGCTATTACCCATGCCACAGCTATTACCCATCCCACAGGTATCCCTGCCCATCCCACAGCTATTACCCATCCCATAGGTATCCCTGCCCATCCCATAAGCATGCGAAGGCTTAACCATTTTCTAAAACTTTCCACCAACACTTTATTAAGTGAAAGAAATGACCCAAGTGTGTGAAGCAAAGATAACCTTTATTAATAACAGTTAAGTAAAGTGTAGGACTTTATTTAAAAAGCAAAAGGAATCAAGAAAAGTGTCCCAGGCAATGATAAAGTCAACAGGTAACAACTCAGTCTCTGGCAATATTCTCAGTCACTCTGAGGCATGTCCATGGTCTCAGGTGTAAAGGGTCCAGGGGCTGTGGAGCTGTCAGTAGCTGGAGTGCTGGTCAGAGGTGCCATTGGGGTGCCTGGCCCTGAGAGGACAACAGGAGGTGGTGTGTTCAGAAAGCTCTCAGAAAGCTGGCTCAGCCCAGTGAGATTGAGAGCCCCTTCATCCAGGACATGGGATGTCAGGCACAGGACCGATGACAGATGTTCTGAGGACGGGCTTGGCTGTGGGGTGGAGGAAGGAGGAGTGTAGTGGGGATGTCTGGTGTGCAGCTGGGCGAGGTGAGGCATCTGTGGCGTGCGAGGAAACATCTGTGGCATGGGTGGCATCTGTGGCGTCTGTGACATCGGTGGTATCGGTGGCACCTGTGGCGTGCGAGGAACCTGTGCCTGGACTGGGAAGGGCTGCCTGTGCTGCTGGAACTCCTGGTATCCGTAGCCTTGGTAGGTGAGGGGCTGTTGAAAGCCTTGGAAAGGCTGTGACATCGCCTGGGGTGGAGAAGCAGACCTGGAGTGGGTGGGAGCAGGTTCAGATGTGCCTGGAGGGTGGTGCAGCAGCGCCGTGATCCTCTCCTTCATCACCTTGTACTGGGGCTCGGGCAGGTCAATGAGGGTCTGGGTCATGTAGGTGAGGAAGGGCTTGTGGTTTGAGGATGGAATCTCAAAGTGTACCAGCTGAGAGAGGAGATCTGCACTGCTCTTGATGGTGTCCCTGATCTCCAGCAGGACAGTGTGGCTCTGTCCCTCTGGTCTGCCTCTCTGCCTGCTTTCTGTGGAGATGGAGCTGAGCGTGGCTGTGGGTTGGTCCCTGGTGGTCGCTGCTTCTTTTTGCTCCATGTGCGTGAGAGAATCCTCCACGTCCTCCGGCATAGGGTGTGCAGCTGTCAGGGGGGGGTCTCTGTCGCGGGGCGCTCTGTGGACACCTGCCCGGACACGGTCGCTGTGTCCTGGCCAGAAGAGGACTGACTGTCTGTGGGCTGCCTGAGAGTGAGAGTAGACAGAGGGGCTGCTACTTGGTGGTGGACCTCACCCTTCAGGAAGCTGCACTTTGCCATGACATAGGTCTCCCGGTTGGTGAGCTTGACCGCAGCCTGGCCAGATTTCTTCAGGTGCAGCTTCCCCTACCAGGTGTGCATATGCTTCCACCACCTGAGGAGGACATCTGAAGTGTAGCCCAGGCTCTCCGCCTTCTGTCTCCAAGCCGCCTGCTCCCGCTTGGTGTCTCGATAGAGGCTGTGGCCCTTCCTCCACATATACTCGTTCTCCCTCAGCCAATCCAGCACGTCCTCCTCATGCTTCTCTGTGATGGAGTACTGCTTCCTCTCCCCTTTCTCCTTGCCTTGCCTCTTCCTCCCTCTGGCAGGGCCTTCAGCATCAGGGCTTTGGGGCTGGTCCACCACAGCAGCAGCAGGAGAAGCAGCACCAGCACCAGCAGCAGGAGAAGCAGCAGCAGCAGCAGAAGAAGCAGCAGCAGCAGCAGAGTCAGCGCCAGGGGGTGGGATGGTGGATCTATCTCTCTTGCCAGGACTGGCAGAAGATGGCACAGGCTTCCTCTTCTTCCCCATGGTCTCTGTTGAAGATGTCTCTGGCAGCAGGTCTTTCCTCTGAATGGTGACCTGCTTGCGAGCTGCCTCCTTTTATATCCGTGGGGCTGATGCAATGCATCCTCCCCGCATGTGCGGTGATCCTCTAGGCATCCGCTTTGCATCCGCGTCACCCGCTACGCATCCGCTCTGCATCCGTTTCATCCGCTACGCATCCGCTCTTTCTGCTATGTGTCCGCTTTGCTATGCTCTCCTGGAGGTCCTGCGGACGTGCCATCCGCTTCCATCCGCCTTCATCCGCGAGGCTTCCGTTGAGCATCCGTTTTACATCTGCGCTATGTCCTCCCGTCTGTTCTTTTCCATTCTCTTTATGCAAATTTGGGGCACTTTTGAGAGCGGATAACAACGGATGGAAAATTTGCTCGTCCGCTGTGTCCTTTTTACATACGTTTTGCATCCGTCGGGCGATGTGACCTAGCCTTAAGAGAGAAGTCTTTGCTTATTTCTTTCCCCCTCCTCAAAATTAATCCTTCCTCAGAAAAAGATAAACATAGATTTATACGATGTGAAGGCAGGGGACCATGGGCCACTACTATTCACAACCTGGTCACCAGATTCACTTAACAACAGGTTCCTAACTTAAAAACTTCCGTGATTCACTTCACAACTGTGGCAATTATGGACATAAAATGGGGCAAAACTTACTTAAAAACTTAGCAACAGAAATTTTGGGCTTAATTGTGGTGTAAGTTGAGGATTACCTATATTGTGTTTTTATCTTTTTTGTTGTTTGTTTTGTTTTTATTGTTTATAAGCCACCTAGAGTCTCTGTGAGCTACTTTATAAAATTTATATCAATAGAAAATTTATATACATTTTCTAAATAAATTAACAACTCCCTTTTGATAAACTGAAAAGATTTCCCTGGTTAGTGCTGAATTATGACACTGTTGCATTCTACGAAGGAGGTCATTCTTGAATCCAAGAAATCCACTCATTTTACATTTAAATAATTTTTTAAAAAAATCTGAACTCGGTGAAAATTAGGCTAATTATGGGAAGGAAATGACTTCTCCGAATCAAACTTGTTGGCATGCATTTGATGCAACATTCTGGGATGTCCTTATGTACCATCCATAACTCTAATTTAGTTTAGTTTACTTTTTTGTCATTGCACCTTGTGCAATTAAATCAAACACCATCTTCAGTGCACATCACGACCATGAAAATAAACATAAGCACACATCCTTCACATTCCACACATTGAACCGAAAACCCCCGACACAACACCAACACTGCACTATACAGTACAATTCAAAAGAGCTACTGCCCTGGGATAGAATCTGTTTTTCAGCCTATTTGTCCTTGTTTTTATTATTCTGTACCATCTGTCAGATGATAATAGTTCCAAAAAATGGTTCCCAGGATGAGATGGATCTTTGAGAATGTTTTGAACTTTCTTAAGGCAGCAGGAGCTATAAAGCTCTTCCAAAGAGGGGAGAGTGTTGTAACTATGTATCATTTATGTGTTTGCAAATGGGTATCAATACAACTATGTATCATTCAGGCATTTGCAACATTGTATCATTCACGTGTAATCATTGAACTTCTGTCTCCTCAGTGACCTTTTACAGGGCACGTACAGAGACAAGGAGTCAAGCATTCACTTTGTGATTACATCGACTGGCATGCAGCTTTGTAAGGAATGTCTTGATCAAATTGTAGATCGTGCCATCTTGTCTGACTTGGTATTTTGCCTTATCTAAGCCTTGCATATCCTGCCTGACCTGGGCTTGACCTAGGCTCTGAATAACAATGATAGTGACCCCCCCTTTTGAATGGGCATAATAAAAGAGCTTGTACCCAGCCATTCTGGGCGCACTCATCCCGAGAAACTTCGTCTCCTGTCGTTTTTCTCTCCTTCGCTCCCTATCATGAGACGCCCATCTGATGCGGGATAGCAGATACCGCAGGAGAGGACAACCAATGATCCTCTGGGCAATGATGTTAGTGCTGTCCTATCTGCCACTGTGCAATTGGCAAACCATACAGAGATGCAGTAAGTTAAAATATTATCTATGGTCTCGACCACAATTACGACCGGCAATTCGGTTAAGCAAAGTGTTCAGTAAGTGAAACTACAACTGTGCTTAGCATCTTTCTTCAGCTTTCAGCTGTCTTTACATGAACTGAAAAAGTTGTAAATGCAAGGATGGGTCCCACGCTTATTCAACTTTCCTAGGCAGCAGCTCTTTCCCTTGTTCCCCGGGGTCCTCCATATACTCCATTCCATAACCTTGGAGCTGGAAGCATACTCTGGTTAAAACTCTGTGCTGGGCATCTTAGACTGGGCAGGACAAAGTAGATTTCCCTGTGGATGCAAATGAGACATTGCTGGGAAGAGCAGGGGCAGATGCTCTGAGTAGGCTATCTGCTTTAGAAATAATCAAACCTTGCTGGTTCCATGTCAACATTAAGTGCTTTAGGTGTTGCCAGGTAGAATAATTTGTCTTTCCACTATAACTGTACTGTGCAAACAACACTGCCCCAAGAGGTCTTCACAGGCCCCAAATGTCATAAATATACGTAGCTGCACATGGGTTAATCTCACACACGGTTGGCATGAGAATGCAGGAAGAGCTAGTCCAAGTGTCCCTCAATCTTAGCAACTTTAAGATGTGTGGATTTCAACTCCCAGAACGTGCCAGCCAGCTATGCTAGCTGGGGAATTCTGAAAATTGAAGTCCACACATTTTTAAACTAGCTAAGGTTGACAAACACTCATCTATAGTAGCTGATTCTCTTGAACAATATAGAAAGTCCATTTTGGGTGCAATTTCTGTCTAAAGGCATCCCCCCCCAAACCACCTAATCATCAACCTCCACGCCAGCCGTGGAGACCCAAGAAAGCAAGAAGGGATGCTGCATCCCTGAACTACAAAGGGGAGGTAGACAGGAACAAACCAAATATGATCATTCAAGTCTGGTTAATGTTTAGTTTAATTAAATGCATTAAACTGAAAATCGGTTACAGCATCTCTGGTGAATTATAGAATTTAAGTATTGTAAGATACTTTGGGGATCATCTAGTCCAAGTAGTATGAATGTCAGGGCTCCAGCATCAACACTATTCAAATCATGAGTCTCTAGCCGCATCTCAGAGTTAAAAAAAAAAAAACTACCAAGATTTATTAGGAGTGAACATGCTGGTGCTACCTGGGTGCAGCCGTCTCTGAGCCATATCATTCATTTCATCCTTGACCCTGGTCTTCCCTCCACCCCCTGGATGTATATTCTCCAATGGGACATATCTGTAGCCAAGAGTCATCAATCATGCTCTCCAGTAATAATCTTGCACGCCAAAAGCTTCAGTCACCTAGAAATTATCTAAGGAATGCACTATTTCCCCCACTATCTTTCTGCTGGCAATTCTAAAATACCAGATAAATATTTGTGAGTTGACAGTGAAAATTCATTTTTGAACCTCCTTGTCAGATAGTGGGGCGGTGTGATGGCACAGTGGTTAAGACACTGGGCTTGTCAGCTGGAAATTTTTGACAAGCTGACAAGCCATCACAACCGCCCCACTATCTGACAAGGAGGTTCAAAAATGAATTTTCACCTGGCAGCCCAGGTTTGAGACTTGAGCTCCACATGACTGGGTAAGCTGTCCTCACCCAGGCCCCTGCCTACATAGCAGTTTGAAAGCATACAAATGTGAGTAGATAAATAGATACCACTTCAGTGGGAAAATGACAGCACTCTATCTAGAAATTTCTCTGGACAGCACTGGCTCAATTGCATTGAAACAGAGATAGCTAACACTTTCTGTGTTCAGCAATGACAAACAAAGTAAACTCCGTGGGGACTTACTTTGTCAAGATTGTAGATTGTATCTATGAAAGGGGAGTGGTGTGATGGACTAGAATAGGGGTGTCAAACTCAAGGCCTGGAGACCAGATTAAGCCTGCAGGATACTTAGATCTGGCCTGTGGGGCTGCCCTAGAAACAACGGACTGGCCCATGGTGCTTCTGCAAGCGAAAATGGGCTCCCAAACTCCGCTTTCGGCTGCCACAGCTCAACTCTCTGCCAGTGAAAACGGAGCTTTGGAGGGCCGCTTGCAGGAGACTGTGGCAGCCAAAAACAGAGCTTGGGAGCCCATTTTCACTGGCAAAGCACTCGGGCCAATACAAGTGCCCCAACACAAGTGATGTCAAGATGGCCATGCCCACCCTGACCCCCTGAGGTCAAACTCTACCCTGAATGAAATCAAATTTGACACTCCTGGATTAGAGTAATGCAGCAGGTTCTTAGGAAGGGGACAACACCTACCAGGGATAGGCAGGAAAATAAGAGGCAGCACATCCTAGAACTGGATGAAAGAGAAAGCGATTTAGGATAGCCTCTCCGAGTGTATATCCATCAGGATTAGACTAGTATAGTCAGTTTAGTCTGGCAAAGATTCTATCTGTATGGTGAAAACAAATACAGGTAGTTCTTGAATTAGCAAATAGTTCATTTAATGACTGTTCGAAGTTACAGCAGCAGTAACCATTTTTCACATTTACAACCACTGCATCATCCCCATGGTCATGGGATCAAATTCAGGCGCTTGGCAACTGACTCATGTTTATGACGGTTGCAGTGTCCCAAGATCATTTGATCCCCTTTTGCAATCTCCTGACAAGCAATGTCAATGGAGAAACCAGATTCATGTAACAACCATGTTTACTTACTTAACAACTGAAAGTGATTCAATTAACAACTGTGGCAAGAAATGTCGTAAAAGGGGGCAAAACTCACTCAACAAATGTTTCACTTAGCAGCAGAAATTTTGGGCTCAGTTGTGACTGTAAGTGAAGGACTACCTGGAATGAGCTGAACTTTGGTTAGATTACTCTCCCTCTTCTTGGGCTGAGCCTAATTAATGACTATCCTTAATATGTCTCTTTCAACATCCCCATCTGAGGAGTATTGCCGCCTTCCAAGTGATGTCAGAAAATTCTTCTTGGTGTCTGCTCTGGTTAAATCTGCTGTTCCTTATCCTGTTTTCTGGAATCATTCTGAACATTTCTGCCTTGTCTTTTAATGACAGGCCTTCACATATTTGAAAAGGGATACCCTGTCTCTTAGCAAACTTCCCATCTCTAGGCTAAGCACATCCAGTACATCCAACTATTCATTGTACATTTTTGGCTTCCGGCTCCTGATCCTCTTAAATGTTCTCCTTTATGTATGCTCAGGTTGAAGTCCTGCCAAAATGCAGTGCCCATAATTGGATGCAATTGCATAGGTGCAGCCTAACCAGCACAGAAAAGGGAGAAATTATGGGTTATATTGATTTGTAAGGGATTACAGGGTTATAGAAAGGATTTAATACTATCTCATCATTACCTCTAGTCCCAGCTCATGCATCTCTCTGGAATCCTTTGATTGGCCCCTGCTGGAGATATCTTGGAATTGGAAATACCTTTATTCTAAACTATGAAGGCTGGTATATGCAGTGAATATTTGGCTAAGCAGGAAGATGGGAATAGATAAGTTGCTATTGGCAATCCTCAGAATATATATAGGAGTTTTGAGTTTTAATTATGGAGGTAAAATTGACAAGGGCTACCTAAAGCTAAGGGAACTTTCAAAGTGGCAGTTTATGTGGGTATGTGCGAGGAAGGGGGAGAGAGAGAAATGAAAAAAGTACAGGAATTCCATACTCAGCTTGCTGAATTCTAGGCAATCTGACTATTAACTAATCTACCACAGTGCTCATATGAATCTGGGGACCTATTGCATAGCTGTATTCATACCTCATACTTAACTTATTTATTAAATACAACTGGTTTTACACAATACCTCAAGGGTAAACCAGATCTGTACAAAATATTAACCCAGAAAAATACACCAATCTTTGCATACTCACTTAATCATTCTTTGACATAATTACATGAATCTAAATACTTGCAGGATTCACCTTCAAGGAAGGGCATCTTGTGTCCACTTAAACTAAGAGTCAATCCCATTGAAGTCAGTGAATCTTTCTTTCAGGAAATGCTGTTGAGAGCATAAATCAGCATTAGGTAGGACTCCTATCTTCTGCCCTGAAACATTATAAGGTTGGATAATTTTGCAATTCTCCCCTCCTTTCCCCTAAGCTCACGTGATCCAAATTTCTGCCTATTTCCTTCTTCAGTGTTATTTTTGTGATCTCCAGGTGCTTTAATGCAATCCATTTTTAGGAAACATATGACACCAAGAAGGCTTAGAAGCAAAAAAGAAAAAGAAAGAAGGGAAGGATGTATCAGCTGTATGATGAATCATCCCTTTAGTCACAGATGTCAGGAATTGGCTAAGGTCGTTGGAGGCATCTCTTCCAAGTTGCTTAGGGCCCAACCTCTAGAATTATTTTAGATGAGGACAGAATGAGTGCCAAGTGGTTCACCTTTTGTGTTTCTATTTCAAAGCAGGGTCACCTTTATTTACCAGAAAATTTCCGCTTCATAAGTCATCTCAAAATGGAGACTGATTGCTGCCCAATCCTTTACCAGGAAGTGAGCCCATCTGCCCAGGAAGAAGAGACAGAGGGAAGCTAAGAATGGTATAGGGCAGGGATGTCCAACTGTAGCAACTTGTGGACTTCAACTCTCAAAATTCCTTCTACTTGGACTTTGGAAGTATAAAACCGATGCAGCAGTTGACTTCCATTATAACATCCATACATACTTGGGCAATGTTGGGCAGCTAAAGGCCATCTCAAGATTGCAGACATTCAGAAACCTTTAGATCAGCATTTCTCAATTTTAGCAGCTTTAAGATGTGTGGATGTCAGTTCCCAGAACCCCCCAGCCAGCATGTTGGCTGGGGAATTCTGGGAGCTGACATCCACCGATCTTAAAGTTGTTGAGTTTGAGAAGCCAATAAGCTCAGGGTTGAAATGAATGGCCCTTGGTGATCGCTGAACTTGGCTGTTTTCTTGTAGACATTTCATGCTAGAACTGATGAGGTTACCTAGTTTGGATAATGAAATGTCTGCAAGAAAACAGCCAAGCTCAGAGAGCAACAAGAACCCCTCAAACACTGCAAACACATGCAGATGTAACTCCTCATACAGCTCTGGAAGGAGAGATTAGCGTCCACACACTATCTTATAAAAATAACATATCTGGATCTTGCTCCTACCATCAGTTTTGGGTTGAGAATTTGCCTGACTGTGCTCCAGAAAGCTTACAAATGCAACCTTACCATAACGTCTACCATGGTGGTTTCACTTTCTCTCCTTCCTCTTTCTGTTAGGAAACTTCTCAAAGATTGTTGCAATCCGAGCCATCTCTTTGCAATGACGAAACAGAATTCGCTAGTGGGAAAGAGAGTCTGGTACGATGGCGAATTTCTGTACTACTGGACAATTGACAACAAAACCTTCTCTCTGTTTCCAAAGGTTAGTGATTTGGATGTATTCTTGTTGTAGAAAGCCAGTTTGTTTTTCCCAATATGCTCTGTGTACATGCTTGCTGAACACGTTACCGTTGTCAGGACTGCACATCATGGCTTATTTAAGTTGTTGAGTATTAAGATTAAATTAGATAACAGAGTTGGATGGGACTTTGTAGGTCTTCTAGTCCAACTCCACACCCAAGCAGGAGACCCTACCCTATTTCTGACAGATGGCAGTCCAATCTCTTCTTGAAAGCCTCCAGTGATGAAGCTTCCCCCAACTTCTAAAGGTAACTTCTATTCCATTGGTTGATTGTTCTCATTGTCAGAAAATTTCTCCTTATTTCCAGGTTGAATCTCTCCTTGATCAGTTTCCATCCATTATTCCTAGTCTGGCCTTCAGGTGCCTCTGCCAGTGAAAACATAACTCCGTTTTTGCTGGCAGAGGGTTGCAGGAGGCCATCACAGCAGAAACTGAGCTCAGGAGCCTGTTTTCGCTGGCAGAATGCTCGGACCACCACAGGCACTCCCCGACACGAGTGATATCAGTCTGGCCATGCCCACCCCAGCCTCCTGAAGTGAAACACAACCCTGATATGGCCCTCAGTGAAATCAAGTTTGACACCCCTGCCGTAGATGGTTGATAGAATAAAAGTTATCAAAGCATGAAAACATCAAGTAAGTCGACAAGTGACCGTTTACTAAATACAACAAGATGGAAGAATGATGGTCTTCTGCACATAGCAAGCATGCACATAAAGAAAGCACACAAACACACACACACACACACACACACACACAGTGGTGGGCTACTGAGGGTTCGTGGGGTTTGGGAGAGCCCCTAACTAAGATTCTGTGCAGTTCGAAATCCCACTCCCACCCCCAAATCCCACCCCCAAATCTCACTCCTGGCTGGCCCTGCCCACCCCGCCCTGCCCCTCCCAAGAGTCCCCAGGTGGTCCGTTTTGGATGCAGGTAAGTGCAGGGCCCACATGGAGGCTCAAAGAGGATGAAAAATGGGCCTCCCAGAAATTTGGGAAGCCAGAAATGGGCCAGTTTCTGGCTTCCAGAGAGCCTCCAGAGCCCGGGAAAGCCATTTTCGCCCTCTCAGAGGCTCAAGGAAAGCCTCTGGAGCCCGTGGAGGGCAAAAATCTCCCCTCCCCACCGTGATGCAGGAGGATGACTAGGCCCACACCCATCATGGCCACACCCACCCAGTAACCGGGCAAGAGAATCCCTTGCTAAAAATTTTGAAGCCCACTCAACACATACCTCTTCTACTCTCCATCTTTTGTTCCCAATGAGTAACTGATCACATCGTTTTGCATATTCAGCTGACTGTAGGATAATCATGCACAGTACAAGGACACTTTGAAGGAATATGCCATGCAGTGATTAATAGTGAGTGATTCATGACTGTGTTCTCACAAGATCAGCACAATACTGTTTCAGAATCCTGAGTGCTGTTGTGGTTATTTCCCTTAAGTGCTATGGGTAAAAATAACCTGGTTATGGGGCCATGAGAAATTGCTAATTTCAGTTTGGAGAAGTCTACAATTTTGTCAGCCCCCTGGTGTAGGCCAAACCAAGAAATCCACTATACTTGGAGGTTAAAATGCTGTTAATATTGACTCTATCATTTATCACTAGCACTTAGACTTATATCAGTCTAAGACTTAGACTTAGACTTATACAGCACTTTATAGTGCTTTACATTTTACCGATCTTGGAAGGATGGAAAGCTGAGTCAACTTTGAGCTGGTGAGATTCAAACTGCTGGCAGTTGAAAGAATTTGCCTGCAATTCTGTATTCTAACCACTATGCCACCACAACTATAATAATAACCATCCAGTCTAACTGTGCTTTACCCCCTCCTCTTACCCCCCTTATGCTCATGTGAATTAGGGAGTTGTCTGCCTGACCATTTCCAAATGCCGTTCTTTTGTTTTGGACTTAAACTGTATGTTTCTTGTTATCACCTTAATAACTGATCTAGCTTGTCTCTTGTCAAGGCCATCTTCCTTACTCTCTACACATTCCATGGTTGAGTTCCTTTCTTTCATGCTGTTCTTATTACTGCTGTTTCCTCTTGTTGTGACACAATTGGCCAGAAAAGGGGAGAGTAAAAAGGAAATCCCTTTGCCAGTTCGGCTTAAGGTGTGTGTGTGGACACAAGCAGACAATAAAAAACATTCTTATACTGAGAGAAATATATATATATTTGTAGTGTCCTTAACAAATGGGAGGCTAGTGGTTTGTTTGTAAATGAGCCTTACAGGTGAAACTCAAAAAATTAGACTATCGTGTAAAAGTTCATTTATTTCAGTAATGCAACTTAAAAGGTGAAACTAAGATATGAGAAAGACCCACTCCATGCGAAGCAAGATAGTTCAAGCCATGATGTGTCATAATTGATATGATTATGGCTTTACAGCTCATGAAAACTCCAAATCCGCAATCTCAGAAAATTAGAATATTGTGAAAAGATTCAATATTCTAGGCTCAGAGTGTCCCACTCTAATCAGCTAATTAAGCCATAATACCTGCAAAGGGTTCCTAAAGCCTTTAAATGGTCTCTCAGTCTGGTTCACTAGGAATCACAATCACGGAAAAGACTGCTGATCTGACGGTTGTGCAGAAAACCATCACTGACACCCTCCATAAGGAGGGAAAGCCTCAAAAGATAATTGCAAAAAAAGTTGGGTATTCCCACATTAATAGAAAGTTATGTGGAAGGGGAAAGTGTGGAAGAAAAAGGTGCACAAGCAGCAGGGATGACCGCAGTCTGGAGAGGATTGTCAGGAAAAGGCCATTCAAAAGTGTTGGGGACTTTCACAAGGAGTGAGACAAGGGGACTTTCACACTGAGGCTGGAGTCAGTGCATCAAGAGCCACCACACACAGATGGATCCTGGACATGGGCCTCAAATGTCATATTCCTCTTGTCAAGCCGCTCCTGAACAACAAACAACGTCAGAAGCGCCTTACCTGGGCTGAAGAAAAACAGAACTGGTCTGTTGCTCAGTGGTCCAAAGTCCTCTTTTCTGATGAGAGCAACTGTTGCATCTCATTTGGAAACCAAGGACCCAGAGTCTGGAGGAAGAATGGAGAGGCACACACTGCAAGATGCTTGAAGTCCAGTCTGAAATTTCCACAGCATCATTAAGTCCAGGGTCAACACAACCGTCTGCCAGGAGATTTTGCAGCACTTCATGCTTCCTTCTGCAGATGAGCTTTATGGGGATGCTGACTTCATTTTCCAGCAGGACTTGGCACCTGCTCACCAAAACCTGGTTCAATGACCATGGGATTACTGTACTTCATTGGCCAGCAAACTCACCTGACCTGAACTCCATAGAGAATCTATGGGGCATTGCCAAGAGAAAGATGAGAGATATGAGACCAAACAATGTGGGAGAGTTGAAGGCCACTATTGAAGTATCCTAGTCTTCCATAACTTCTCAGCAGTGCCACAGGCTGATAGCTTCCATGCCACGCCTCATTGAGGCAGTAATCGCTGCAAAAAATATTCTAATTTTCTGAGATTGTGGATTTGGGGTTTTCATGAGCTGTCAAGCCATAATCATCTCAGTTTTGACAAATCATGGCTTGAACTATCTTGCTTTGCATGTAATGAGTCTATCTCATATATTTCACCTTTTAAGTTGCATTACTGAAATAAATGAACTTTTGCATGATATTCTAATTTTTCGAGTTTCACCTGTATATGGCTACCGATCTTATGTGTCCTAACTTTGGGTGATACACAGCAGCAGAGATAAGAACATAAACAATAGTAATATTTGGATAAGTAAACAAAACCTTAAAGCAACACTCCTAATATATTAAAAACATTACAATCACTAGACTCTAACCTCATTATTTCCCAAAACCTGGAAGAAAAGTAGCTTATTTATTTGTTCTATTTATTTATTCAGAGCTGCCCATTTCACATTCATCTCAACTCCACTCTATGAATGTGATGTCCCAGGGCATGGCACAAAGGCAACACAGTCAGATAATCAATAAGAGTCCCTTTATGAGCTCCAACTTTGCCCCCAGTGTCCAGGTTACCTTCTAGCTAGAGAAAAACTTTCCCAGGAACAGCCTTTGACTACAGAGAATTAAGTCCAAAATATGGTCAACACAAACTGTAACTATAAATCCAATCAAGCCAAACTGAGGTAATTAGTTTGGCAGGGCAGAAGCAAGAATTCCAGACATGAAGGCACAGCAAAACTCACATGGTTGGGAAGATGCCAGGAACACAGATAAGCAAAGACAATACAGAATAAAGTCATGTTTGCTCCCAGCAGCTGCCATAGTCAGCATTCAGTTCTTTTAAACTTTCATTCCCAGCTGTGGCTAATGAAGTGAATCAGGGCCCCTTCCTCCCCCATAAGCCATGCAACCCACATTGCTCTCTTCTCCATTCTGCAGGATTCTGCATGTTTTGCAGGCCGAAAACTAACCCTGTTTAGTCACTTCCTGTTTTTCCAAAAAGATCAGAAGTGATGAAACGGGGCTAGTTTTCGGCCTGCAGAAGCCTTCCTAAAGCCTCTGGGAGGCCGAAAAAGGCCTCAAACCGGCTGAAAATCAGCTGTGAGGCGCAGTGCAGGTAAGGGGGCAGCGGCAGGGGTGGGTGGGGATTGTGCGCACATGTATAAGGGGCGTGGGGAGGCATGCATTGCCTTATGGGTGCTGGCACGTGAGCGTGAGTGTGCAAGCGCGCACACAATTTTTGGCACAGGAGCCCAAAAAGGTTAGCCACCACTGGTATAGGGTTTCCTGCTTGAGCAGCAGATTGGATTAGAAGACCTCTAAGGTCCCTTCCAACTCTGTTATTCTGTTATTACCATGGTTTTCCATTTCTGATTACATGATGTATTATGGAATCCTTTTACTTGATGAAGTGTATTACTCATTCAAAAAGTCTTGAAAGTCTTATTTGCAGTGACTTTTGAATGGAATATATTATTTTCCTAGCTCTCTTTATTTCATTTTCTAAAATGAAAAAGCAGATTAAGGCTGTTGAAACCTGCAGTTGCCAAATAACACCCATCCATACACTATCCCACTGTAAGTGGGTATTTGCGGGAAGATAAGTATTACTTTCCAAAATTGGTCAGGAGTTTGTTTTTTAACAACTCTTATTTTGAAAGCTTCAAATGATGTAGTTCGTTTTTCAAATAACCATAGTTTATTGACCTAATGCTTGGTATTCCTGGATAAAGAATTTTCCTGAAAAATTATGTCTGCCTTTGCTGTCGGGATGATTTTTACCTGCCATTAAAGTCAGGATCACCTCACTTGATCCTAGCACAGCGTTCCATCATGTCTCTATAGAGACCACAACAAAACTGAGCCATTACCACCTTGATGGCACATCATCGGGCTTAATGTGTAAACTTAATCTCAACTTTTGAAGGCAGGACTTTGGGGAGATGTCTCTTGCTTACAGTGCCACTAGCAGCTTCCCAGCCAGGAGAAATCACGAATTTATCACGCTTTCAAAACTGAAATTGTGCCTGTATCATGAGGCTGAAAGCAGCATCCTTCAGGGCTAAATCTACCCAACACTCTCCAGTTATACAGGTTGTCCTCAACTTACAGCACTTCATTTCGTGACCATCACTGAAAAAAGTGACTTATGGCCATTTTTCATGCTTACGACCATTGCAACATCCTCATAGTCACATGACCAAGGGTTGGATGACTACAAAGAAATATGATTCTTCCAGCTCCCCAAAAACCAATGAAGCTTCTTGCATGAGAAGTGAAATAATTATTCTTCTCCTTTTCCTCTTCTTCTCCTTCTCCTTCTCCTCCTTCTCCTGCTCCTCTTCTCCTCCTCATCTCCTCCTCTTCTTCCTACTACTCCTACTATTCCTCCCCCCTCCCCCTCAAGGCAATAATAAACCACTTCTCTTTTTTTAAAAAAAAAACAAGAAAACCAGTTAGATAGAAAATATAGACAACACAGTGCCAGATGATGGCCCCTCTGGTCTGATGGCACGCCACATATTGCTAGAGAAAACTATGGATCTTTCAGAGAATTAATGGTGTTTATGATGTGGCTAGGCTGAAACCTTGGGGATATCTAGTTGGTGATGTTATCAGGCGGGGAGAAAAAATCTGAAGCTGCAGAAATTTACAGCACGAACAAGGAATGTAAGAAGCCTGAACACAGGAAGGCTCAACAAAATGAAAGATGAAATGATTATAAATTGACCCCTAAAAATCAGCAACAGCTTGATAGTACATAAACAATCAATCAGTCAATCAATTATATGACACCAGAAAATAGATCAGTTCAGTTAATTTAGTTAAATGCAGGTAGTCCTTGACTTACAACTATAATTGAGCCCAAATCCTCTGTTGCTAAGCGAGATGGTTGTTAAGTGAGTTTTACCTTAATTTACAATCTTTCTTGCCACAATTGTTAAGTGAATCACCACAATTGATCAGTTACTAACACGGTTGTTAAATGAATCTGGCTTTTCCCCATTGACTTTGCTGGTCAGGAGGTCACAAAAGGAACACTACAATTGTCATGAAAGTGATTCATTTGCCAATTGTCTAAATTTTGATCACCTGGCCATGGGGATGCTACAAGGGTTATAAATATGAAAAACGGTTATAAGTCACTTTTTTTCAGTGCTGTTGTAACTTTGAACATTCACTAAATGAATGGTTATAAGTCAAGGACTATCTGTGTTTAGTTGGAATATGACTGGTATAGTCCAGGACGTACTTTCTCTAATCCAATGTTTCTCATGTCAGGATTCTGGCAGTTACTCCAATTAAATCATGAGCCTCAAGCCACACTCCCCAAATTAAAGAGAACTTATTTGAAGTTAAGATTCTACATCAGGCACTAACCTGAGATACCGTATATACTCATATATAAGCCGATCTCGCATATAAGCCGACCCTTAAAAAACTGCCCCAAAGTGAGGAATTTTGCAAAAACTCGCATATAAGATGACCCCCAAATACCATGGTGTTCAACCCCTGATCTGTCAAGCTATCCTGTTCTGAGCAACATGGTGGCGATCAACCGCCGAGCTCAACGCCCTGCAAAGATGGACCAAAACCAAGGCTCACCGTCAGAAAGATTCTGGGAGGACAGGGTTTTGGGCGCGACTTCCCTGAACAGCAGAAGTGAAGCCCGGAGGGAAAAGGTGGCAGGGCAAAAGTTGCGGCTCATCGTCCATCCAGGGAGAAAAATGGCCGATTTTTGCGCATGTTTTACTTGAGGCGAGGGCTGCTAAGGGCCAGCTGACAGGGAATGCGAGAGCCAAGACTTTCATCGTGGGAAGCCACCACTCTAAGTCGCTGCTCCGGCGCAAATCGAGGCATGGCCACCGATAAATCAGATTTATGCGCGTATAAGCCGACCCCCAAATTTGGAAAAAAAAAAAAGTGTTCTAAAGTCGGCTTATATGCGAGTATATACAGTACATAATTCACTATCACCCTTGATCCTGTTTTCCCCCCCACCCCTCTGGGTGTGCATTCAATGAAAAATGTCCATCATGCTCTCCAATTAAATTTTTTCCCAGCAGAAGCTTCAACCATCTAATCTATCTTTGAAGAAAATATGAATGGAATGTACTTCCAATTCCACGCTGTTGCCTGCTCTTTGAAACTCCCCCCCTTCTTTTTGTTGTCAACTATAAAACATATATAAAAAATGTTTTATGAGTTGACATCTCAAACTTTGCAACTTTAAGACAGGTGGACTTCATGTCACAGAATTCTCCAGCCAGCTGATTTCTAATCATCGTTTTAAATATATGTCTTTTTTTTAATAGAAGAAATCTAAGCATCTAAGAAGAAAGGATTTTGAATTCCTGCACTTATGCCCCCTTATAAATTAATCCTAGGAGGAAAATTACTTTATTACAAGCGGGGACAGGATTGAAAGGTTATTGTTTGCATTAGAAAAACAGAAAAAATCCCTGGTGTTTCCCACGTATTAAAGCAAGCACAAAGGGCATTATCTTTCCCCAATATATCACTGTAAATAATTCAGAAAACATTTCCCCAGGTTTCTTGAAACAGAAAACAGGTTTTCAAAAGATGGCTATGAAATCACCATGGATACCAATCTTAGTGCCCTCTAGGCCTCTTATCTCTCTTTTTTCTAAATAAAATACAATAAACAAATAAATGCAAAAGTCCTGATTTTTACAAAGAGAAGCACCAGCCCTGATTTTATTGCAAAATTACATTATCTAACCAGGACAGGTTTGCCACAAGTAATTTCTTTCATGTGGCAGGGACATTTATAGGCTCAGCTTCCAAAAGATGACAATTACTCATTTACTTGCTTATTAATTTAGATTTATATATGTTGCTCTCCCAACTCTGGGCAGCTAACAACAAATAACACAATAGAAGTGACAACATAACACAAGCAGTCCTCAACTTACGACATTAATTGAGGCTAAAATTGATGTTCCTAAGTGAGGCACTTGTTAAGTGAATTTTACCCCATTCTAGGATCTTTTTTATCACAGTTGTTAAGTGAATCACTGCAGTTGTTAAGTTAGAAACATAGTTTCCTATGGAGTTTTTCAGTCATCCAGGTCCTGGTTGTCCCAAAGGTGCTTTTTCAAAAGGCAATTGGACTTTCTGTTTTTTCTTTGAAGAAGTTTGTTTATCATCCAAGAAGCTTTTTGATGGGAAGCAAAATGTTTTCTTCTTTCTCAAGGTAAAAACCAGCCCAGTTGTCTTTTGAGAGAAGGAAAAAGCACTTATGCCCTGGATGACTGAGAATCTCCATAGACATTTGTCTCGCCTAAGGTCCTTCAGGTTTCTCAGTGTAGACCTATATTGCCACTGTGACTGAGTTCATTGCTTTGCTGCTGATCATTCTCTTTTTCCCTTGCCTTCCTTCCATACCTATCTGGTTTGATATACCATACTTCCTTCCACACTCCTTCATCTACTGCCTTCTCACCTCTCCCTGGTTGAAAATCTAAGGAGCAGCCATTGAATTATGATGTTCTTTAACATTATAATAATAACAGGGATCCCCAAACTTGGCAACTTTAAGGCTTGTGGACTTCAACTCCCAGAATTCCTCCTCCTGTCTTGTTAGCTCAGGAATTCTGGGAGTTGAAGCCCACAAGTCTTTAAGTTGTCAAGTTTGGAGACCTCTGGTAGGAATTGAGTTTGGGGTCAGTGGAAGAACATTAGCTGCTACTCAGTGGCAGCACAACTGAACTCAGTGACCCAATGGCTGACTTATAGAATGCAGCTTCTTATGAGATTACTTCTGCAAAAGAAGTGTCTGTCCTGAGCTAGAATTCCTGAGAAAAAGCATTGCAAAAGATCTACAAATAAGATGATTTTTTTGGCCTATAGAGAGTAAGTAGACTTAACCAGCGGAATGGGGGGGGGGGGAACAGGTTTTTCCCAAAACTGGACAAGCAGTTTGGCCATTTCACAGTCCAGATGGAACATGTTGGGTGTCCCTCGTTTTTCTTTAGCCTTCATTTTCCTCTCCTCTCTGAACTTTGAAGAAGTTTATCCAACATTTTTAAGGAGGAAATAATAATTAAAACCCCACGACTGTGGGCTCCCCACATGAAGCCACAGAGCCATGTTTTAGCCCCTTTTCAGAAGGCGAGAAGAATGGGGGGGCTGCTTTATTTTCAGGGGTCGAATATTCCATAGGGTGGGAGCAAGAGCAGAAAAGGCTGTCTTCCTAGACCCCATCAGTCTGTTCTGACCCAAACCCTTTTCCAATAAAACAAACATGAACCAAAGGAAACAAAAACCTTTTAATGATTCTTATGAATCCCCAGTTAAAAGGCTGCTGCAAACTAATTCACTTTGATAAGCACTGTTAGGGATAACATTGTTCACCCTAACTGTTTTAGGTGAAATACTAACTATGAATCATAGTTAGTGTATGCAGCTTTAAATGTAAAATAGCAATTGTGGGTGTGGTTATGAAAACCATATAAAAGTAGCAAGGCTACAGCTTGCTCTCTCTCTCTCTGGCTTTGATGATCCCTGATTACTGCTTGGAAGCAAGACTGCATTGCTCGAACGGGAGAGACAACAACGGACTGATTTATGTGAACTGACAATAGGATATTCTACATGGACTTTGCTAACTGAATATCCCTGAATGGACTGACTACATGGTAAATGAATATTGGACTGTTTTTGACTATGCTATAAACTTATACTGGAATAAAATATATTCTTGATAGCACAAGCGTATCTGTTATTTTTACTGTATGTTAATAAACATACAAGCTTAGCTCACTCATTTATCTGTGTGCCTATCTGACTAACGCTGCACATTCTGTTTAGCTTGTTTACCTAACCCTGTTGGGGAACCCAGGCTTAACAAGCACAAACTTCAACAAAACTGTGCAAGGCTGCCAAGAATAACAGATAAGAAATATTTTACAACACAAGAGTCTTCAAATACCAACTTAAGATACTGCAATGTCCACGAGGCTGAGTTTCAAAACATATTTGCTTCCTGCAAAGAATGTCCGATTCACAGCTGGCTTTTATCTTCTTGAAGGAGGAGCCATTACTGTAAGGCCATTCAGCCTTACTCCTGAACCGCCCATGCTGCTGCAGCTGCTCCTTCCTAAGAGCAACCCTATGCATATGCATACTTGGCACAGGCTCCTTGGGAACCTCCTCATCGCTGCTGCCAGCCCCCACAATCTCTGAAGGCAGCAGTCCACTCCCTAATGGTCCTGGTCCCTCATCTGAGTCCTTGCTCTCCTCAGCCATCTGCACCTGTGGCCGGCTAACCACAACACAGTCAATTTTTTAACTGATGGGATCGGTTAGGGTGCACAAATGTAGAAAAGAAGAGCAACCTTCTAACTTGATATAACAAACAAGCACAGGCACGGTCTTACCAAATTTAACAAGGACAACTGTATTGTAATCTACTTGTCATTGATATACAAGCCATTGTTGTTGTTGTTCAGTCCCTAAGTCATATCTAAATCTTCACAACCCCATGGATCATAGCATGCCAGACTCTCCTGTCCTCCATGGTCTCCTGGAGTGTGCCCAAATCCACATTTGTTGCATGGATGACACTATTTATACATCTCATTCTCTGCTGTCCTCCTTCTCCTTTTGCCTTCCATCTTTCCCAACATCAAGGCCTTTTCCAAGGAGTCCGCTCTTCTCATTTGTTGGCCAAAGTATTTGAGCTTCAGCTTCAGGAACTCTCCTTCCAAGAACAGGCAGGGTTGATTTTCTTTAGAATTGATTGGATCTTCTTGCAGTGTCCAAGTGACTCTTCAAGAGTCTTCTCTCTACAGTCAAAAAGCAATACAAGCCATTGTGTACAAATATATCTGTATCTACCAAACAGATTCAGGAAGGACCTATTCGTACTTCAGCTGTTAAGCCTCAATGAAGTCTAGCAAATGGAGAGTTAGTGCACGATTGCTGTTTTTCTAGGACATCCTTCCCATGATAAAAAAAATCTCATATTCTCCATTTACTACCAAAATTGGATTATAGATTTTGAGGCCGAATCCCTGAGGTAGCAGACTAAAAGCTGTGGACACCACTGTGAGGATAACATGTGATAGCTCCAGATTCATACAGAGCACAGCAGGGAGGTGAAACTGGAAGGCTAAAAGAAAAGCACAGAGCTAAATTATTGAGTCACCCCCCCTAGAATTATCTTTATATGAGCAAAGAAAAGAAAGTCACATAATGGGAGGTTTGGAATTTTTTTTTTTTTAAAAAAAAAGTCAGGGCTACAAGTGATATGGGTCTTTCAGAATTATTTAATAGGGATGCAGACATTTTTTTAAAAAGATGTATTTGTATTTTCCAGCAGCCGCTGTAGTTGTTTGTGGATGTGGTTGTTTTTTTTAATGCATGGTGGGGGAAAGACTACGTGCTCTTTCATAGGAAAGGTCTTAGTTTAATCTATGGATCACTGGTTAAGCCGCCTGGGAAAGACCTTAGCTAGGAGATTGGAAGATTATGCTGTACGGGCTACACAGAACTAGAATTAAAGTATGAAATTGTGTGTCTTGGGAAAAGGAAGATGAGTGGGGTTTTGTTTTGTTTTTTTGAATCTTTCAAAACATCCGGGCAGTGTCTTTCAAACTTGGCAACTTTAAAATGTGTGGACCTCAACTCCCAGAATTCCCCAGCCAGCATTCGTAATGAAGCACAGGTACCAAGCTAATTTAAGTATGGTTTAGCTCACTACATGTGATTTTGCTGTTATGTCATAAGTTCAGTTATTTTCCTACATACTAGGAAAGAAGGAAATAATTAAAATGTGTGCATCCAGCTGCAGCTATCATCTTTCTCATTTCCTCTAAAGTGGGCATCCTGTGCCATGTGTGAGGTTTATTTTCTGACCTTCAAAGGCTCCTTGTGATTCAAATTCTACTCCGGCTATGGTTTTAGGAAATGTTGGAAGTTCAGAAATCCATAGAAAATATTAAGAATAGAAATGGTGACCTTCTGGATCACACCTGTCCCATTTTTGTCTGAAATAGTACAGGGTTTCCTGCCTAAACAGGAACTGGGATTAAATAAGGAGAACTGCACACCAGAAGAACTAGACATCAGGACAGTTTTTTCCCCAACGCCATCACTCTGCTAAACAAATAATTCTCTCAACACTGTCTAACTATTTACAAAGTCTGTATTCCTATTAATCTTCTCATCACTCCTTATCACCCATCCCCTCCCACTTGTGAGTAACTTTGCCGCTTGTATCCTAATGATTTATATGGACTGTTTCCTAGTATGATTTAATTGCTTATTGTATCCTATGACTATTATTGTGTGGCACCTGATGATTCCTGACTCTTGACAAATGTATCTTTTATGTACACTGAGTGCATTTGCACCAAGACAAATTCCTTGTGTGTCCCATCACACTTGGCCAATGAAGAATTCTGTCTGTCTGTCTGTCTGTCTGTCTGTCTGTCTGTCTGTCTGTCTGTCTGTCTGTCTATCTATCTATCTATCTATCTATCTATCTATTTCCCACAACTCTCCTGGTGAGAAGTGTGATTGTGGCCCCTGTTTTCTCTCGCCAGGTGGTTCCATTCCTGCTGCCATTGAAGAGATGCTCTGTAGTGGGCAATGGTGGGATTCTCAAAAATAGCCGCTGTGGCAAGCAGATAGATCAAGCGGACTTCGTCATGAGGTAAGCCGCCATTTTGGCCATGCTTCCCTCTCCTCACCTTCACCGTTTTTTCACAGTACAGGTAGTCCTTGGCTTACAACAGTTCACTTAGTGGCCATTCGAAGTTACAATGGCACTGAAAAAGGTGACTCGAGACCATTTCTCACAGTTATAGTCATTACAGCCTTCTCATGGTTATGTGATTTACATTTGGAGGCTTGACAACTGATTCACATTTATAACAGTTGCAGTGTCCCAGGGGTTCATGGGTCTGCTTTTGCAACCTCGGACAAGCAAAGTCAATGGGGAAACCAGATTCACTTAACAACCATGCTTCTAATTTAAGAACTTCAGTGATTCACTTAACTGTGGCAAGAAAGGTCATAAAATGTAGCAAATTCACTTAACAAATGTCTTGCTTGGCAACATAAATTTTGGGCCCAATTGTGATCATAGGTTGAGGACTACAGTGCAGTAAAATTGTTCCACTTGATTATCTCCTTCTGTCATACAAATATCTCTTGACTTAAAACCACCATTGGAACCAGAATTTCTGTTGCTAAGCAAGCTGGTTGTTAAGTGAGCCGTGCCCAATTTTATGACCTTTTTGCCCTGATTGTTAAGTGAATCACGTGTCTTTAAGCAAATCTAGCTTCCTCCAGTGACTTTGCTTGTTTCAGTATGCTGAATGGCTCCCAGAGGCTGCAACCATTGTAAATATATGCCAGTTGCCATGGGGATGCTGGGATGGTCATAAGTGTGAGGAGTGGTTGCAAGTTACTGTTTTCTGTGCTGTTGTAACTTTAACTGGTTGCTGAAGCAATTGTAAGTTGAGGACTATATGTATTACAATTGCAGTTTAGTAGACTCCTTCAGGATGTGTTCTGAGGTCCATCCCAAGGCAGGATAAGCGCCCCACCCTTCATATGGACTAGTAACTGAAATTTAGGAGTGTCCGATCTGTGCTGTTCTTCCACAAAGCTTTTGTTGTTTCTCCAGAGTGATAGTTATATTAGAAATTTTGTCAATGAAGTCGTCAAATGTTTACAATAACAAACAGAGGCAACTCTTTATCTTCTCTTTGTTTTCAGTCTAGGATGCTGCTGTGAACATTTCACTTGCTAAGATCCAACGGATTTTGATTGCATTGCTTTTCTGGCCCACAATACTCCAATTATTGAGTTGATTTCCAACAGAAAAAGGCCCTTTTATCTACTGCAATATGTTCTTCAAAGCAGTTGCAATTCCAGGGCATGCATATTTGACACACACTATGGGATAATCATGTTACTTATTTTATGGATTAGATTTTATCTCCTTTTTATTGTCTTGAATGCATTTTTAATGTGCCCAGACTGGAGAAGGGGAGGAGGAAGCCAACATAAAAACAAGCTCTTTTCAGAGCACATTAAAATAATTTTTAAAATGCACAACAAGCTACAGATTTGGGGCTGCTGTAGAGTTGTCACAAAAATGGTAATAACTCCAGTATAGTTAGTAATATAAATAGAGGGCAAACCCCACCCCTCTTCTAGCCTGATGATGTTATCTAGTTTGGCACTGAAACATCTGTAAGTTGTCTCTTACTGACCGCCTGTGTTCTGACCCATGCCTTTTCCCAACAAATCAAACACAATTCAGAGGGAACAAAAACCTTTTAATGCTTCTGCAAAATAATTAGCTGTGACAAGCACAAGCCTTGCCAAACTGTGCGAGACTGCCAAAAGATAACAGGCAAGAAGTAATTTGCAATACAAGAATCTTCAAATGCAAACTCAGGATACTGGAATGTCCACGAGGTTGGAGTTTCCAAACGTCTTTGCTTCCTGCAAAGAATGTCCAATTCACAGCTGGCTTTTATCTTCTTGAAGGAGGGGCCATTACTGTAAGGCCATTCAACCGTACTCCTGAACCGCCCATGCTGCTGCAGCTGCTCTTTCCTGCGAGCAATCCTGCACACATGTGCACTTGGCACAGGTTCCTCGGGAACCTCCTCATCTCTGCTGCCAGCCCCCACAATTTCTGAAGACTGCAGTCCACTCCCTAATGGTCCTGGCCCTTCACCTGAGTCCTTGCTCTCCTCAGCCATCCACACCTGCTTCCGGCTAACTACAACAGCCAGTTCAGTGACTGTTGAAGCTTTGACAGTGCTGGAAAAGTTGGTTTATGACTGTTTTTTTTTTAAAAATTTGTAGCTATTGCAGTGTTCCCTTGATCACATAATCACCCTTTTGGGTGTTTTGCAACTGGCACATTTTATGATCTTTGTAGTGTCCTGAAATCATACAGGGTTACCATGTACGAATTTCAATTACTGGTTTCCAACAAGCAGAATTCAACAGAGAAGCCAGCAAATCATGGTCATGTGGTGTGGCTGATTCACTGAACAGCCACAGTGGAACCAATGTCACAAGTCCAGCATTTCACTGAACGGCCACTTGGCTTAGCCACGGAGTTGCCAGTCCCAGTTGTGGTAGCAAGTGTACTTGGCTCAATGGGAATAATCTTTTTTTAAATAGATTTTTGATTTTGAATTTTTGATGAAATAGATTTTTGATTTTAAATAGATATATGAATACTAATAAGGGAGAATATTTGTAGTTCAGGGTTGACATGAAGGGGTCCTTGGTTCTCTGAGCTTGCTTGTTTTCTTGCAGATATTTCATTACCCAACTAGGTAACATCATCAGTGTTAGATGGAGTTTGCTGTCAGTTTATATTCTAGTGGCTTACCTGTCAATTTTGGTGGGGATGGTCTTAGAGATTCTTCAATTGGGCTGTTTGCTTTCGGCTTCTTTGGCAGTTTCTTGATTGTTTTCTTGACTGTTGGTCTGATGTTAACATTGGAGTTAATCTATGCTGATTGCTGGTATAGCTTTCCTTCCCTTTTGGACTGGATGATAGCGCGGGTGGGCTGCTGAGGGTTCGCAGGGGTTCGGGAGAACCCCTAGCTAAAATTCTGTGCAGTTCGGAGAACTCCCAAATTCCAATCCTGGCTGGCCCTACCCACCCCTCCCAAGAGTCCCCACGTGGCCCATTTTGGATGCAGGTAACTGCAGGGTGTGCATGGAGGCTCAAGGAAGGCAAAAAAATGGGCCTCCTGGAAGTTGAAGAAGGCTGGAAATGGGCCCGTTTCCCGCTTCCAGAGAGCCTCCAGAGCAAGGGAGCAGGAAGGGCAAAAATGCCCCCCTCCCCACCGTGGTGCAGGAGGCCAACTAGGCCACGGCCACCCAGCAACCAGGCAGAGAACCCTGTTGCTAAAATTTTTGAAGCCCACCCCTGGATTATCTCTTTTGCATAGTTTGAAGATGTTTTCTAGTTTGGGTAATGAAACATCTGCAAAAAAACATGGTAAGCTCACTCCTCAAATACGTGAAGGAACATAAAAAGTATAATTTATTACAGTTTCGCTTTTCTTTTTTCTTCCCTTCAGATGTAACCTCCCTCCACTAAGCAATGCATACAGCAATGACGTAGGATCAAAAACTCAACTGGTAACAGCGAATCCCAGCATAATTAATAAAAGGTAAGGAGACGATTGTCTGTTTCTTTTTCAATTCCTAGGCTGAGTACATAAGGGAAAAAATGAGGCATGTTGGGGGTAGGATTTAAAAAAAGAAAGAAAGGAAAAGAGACATGTTAATGTCCGAATGTTGTGAGCAGAATTGTCTTTCTAGCAGTCTGTGCACAATCAATAACAATCTTGTAGGGCAGGGGTCCCCAAACTTGGCAACTTTAAGACTTATGAACTTCAACTCCCAGAATTCTCCAGCCAGCATAGCATTAGCTGGCTGGAGAATTCTGGGAGTTGAAGTCCACAAGCCTTAAAGTTGCCAAGTTTGGAGACCTCCATGGTAGGGTTAAGAAATGAAGAGACTC
>BLBF01000055.1:8456000-8478781 GCA_015471245.1 Laticauda colubrina | reverse complement strand
TAATAATAATAATAATAATAATAATAATAATAATAATAATAATAATATAGGAAATACTAATGCTCTGATGGTCATTTAGAAAAATCCTTTCTCAGTGAGCGCCTAGAAGCCAAGAGGAACATAGGTGCCAAATTTCAAGTTTGTAGGCTTTACGGTTGTGGACATTTTGTGATGATGTGTGAGTAGTATTTCACTTTTATATATCCAATAAACCATTACTTTTAAGAAGTTATAATAATAATCATTACATCTTTTCATTTGGGTTCCGCAGCATATTTCCCCCCCTTGATTTTTAATAAGAGTTATCAATATCTATATTACCCTATTATCTAAATATTTTTAATTGCAGAAATATTCTTATTACCTTTGTCACCCTGCAAAATCCCCTTTTTTATTCATCAACCATTATCTCTGAAAAAACAATTTCTTTTCAACATTTTACTATTTCCATATTTCTTTATTTCGTGCACCTGTTTCTTACTGTTTCTCCTCCCCCTCTTTTCCCCATAGCTTTTCTCATTCCAGTTTATATCCCTTTCTTCCTTAATATCTTCCTTTCCCCTTTTCTGCTGGGTCTTTCTGCCTTTCCTGACTTCACAGGTATTCCCTCCCCTTTTGATTGCCTTCTTAAATTTCAACTTTTTAATCTTCCTTCTTTCCCCACTTCTTTGTAGTGTTCTTTGTGTTAATTGTCTATTTAAGATGTCTTCTCCTTGAGTCGACTCCTCCTCCTCCTCCAAAGCTCTTTCTTCTTGTTCTTCAATCGCCATTTCCATTTTTTTCTAACACAGAGCAAAGTGATTCGCCTCTTTCCTGTAGTAATTATCTCATATTTTTAAGTTCCATTTTTAATTCCCGAAGAGATATCATCATTACACACTCTTATATTTTACGATCGTTAAAATCCACAAAAAAACCCACTTTTACTTTCCTTCTTCTTTCAATTTTCTAAAGTTCTCAGTTATTCCAGCCGAGGGTCTATACCAAAAACATCAATCAATCCCACAGTCAGTCTTTCCTTACTTTTTTCTTTATTTTGATTCTGCTTTTACTTTCTAAGATTCTTACTTTGTTTCAATATTTCTTTAATGTTATATCCACACAAGTTCATTCAGAAACAGGATGCTTTCCCTTTTGTTTGAGCTCAAGTTTTTGTCAAAAAGTGGCACTCTCCATTATACAAAGTCTTCACCTTTCCCCCCTATTTTTTTATTTAGGGTTTGTCGAAACTCAATATTCCAGCACAGTCCAGTCTCCAATTTGTAAACTTTATTATTATTATTTTTTGACAATCTTAAATCCATCTTTATTTTATACCTGTTTATTCCCAAAATATTTTGGTCCAATTTAGTTAAATCTTTAGTTCCAGCTTCTTCCTTTCCCAGTTCGAAGCCCTGCTTAGCTGTCAAAAATATTTTCTTTTTTTTCCCCTGTCCCTTTGTAATTTTGCCGCTCACCTTTCTTTTCTTAAAAATTCCATGTTACCTTAATCCCAGGGTACTTTTGTTTAGTTTTATTGCCCAGTTGCCCTGGTTCAGATGTTATCCACCTCTTTCTTCCCTCCTGCACAAATCTTTATCCAGCTGAGTCCTCCTCTTTGGGGTGGCCATTTTAAACCACCGCTGCAATCATCTTCAAGGGGAAAAAGACCAAGCCCAGGGGGGGAGATGCGGCTCCCCTAAACCTGGCTTGCGGTTTCCCCTTACTCCACCAACCCTCCAAGGCAGCTTCAGCCCCTAATTGTAATGATTGGGGCTCTCCAACAAAAGAGCACGGACCATAGCTTCAGAGAGTCACGATCTACAGTCCGTCAGCATATATTTTAATTGAGGTGTCACACTCAAAACAGTAAAGTAACTATACTTTTTTTTTTTTAAGTGTTAAAATTTGTATTAATCTAGAATTTATAAAAAGAATGTGTAATGGATAGGAAATATGACTGACTAAAGAACCAACTAAATTATAAGTTAATATAGACTATTAAAAGCAAGGAGAGAAATTGGTAACTTTTTTATTATCATTATTATTATTAGGCAAACACATATTGTTTATCTGTATTTTTAAAATAAACATTAAAGGATTATATTTGAAATAATTGAAATGAAACAAACATGTTTCGATTGAGATTAATGAAAGAGGCTAGAATTAATGTGTTTGTTTCTCTCCTTACTGAAAATTTGGAATGGAAAAGGTAATAATAGAATTAAGTATGCATATATGAATGTATAATTGCTGTCATATTTGTATGCAAAGGTGACAACCCAGAAATATGTTGTCCTCGAAAAAGATTTTTTTTTTAATGTGAAAAACTGAATAAAATTTGTTCAAAAAAAAAAAAAAAGAACGAAGGAGTTATTGTAACAAGGCAGATCACGTCAATGATAAGGATAAAGAAAAAAAAAAAACCATTGCTCAATATATGCTGTAAAATGTATATATATGTATATATATGTGTGCTGTTCAGCTTCCTTCCGGTATTATCCCACGTCATTGTAGTGCTTTTAAAGTTGTAGCAACGTTTCAGCAGAATCTCATCTGCCATCATCAGGCTTCTGTATTGAGTTTGTATGTGGGTCAGGGTCTCACAGCCGTTGGTTTTAAATTTGAGGCTAACCTATTATTGTGGCAGGATGTTTTTTTCTACATCCTGATTGGTTGGGAGTCTTGGTCTGTGTTTATTGGACTTGGAGTTTGTTTGATTGGTGTTTCTTGTTTCTTCTGTCTGTTTTGTGGCTTTGATTGGCTGGCAACACTCTGTTCCTGTATTGGAGGCTTTCAGTACAGCTTGGCTTTGCGTGAAAGGATGGCTATTATCTATTAGGAAGCTAGGTTACATCTGGATGCCTGGTTGGGGTGTGTTTGAGCTGGAGGCATCAGAGGGAGTCTGTTTGTGTCCAGGTGTTTGCCTGGCTTGTGGTGTGCAGATCTTTCTATTTGAGAGTGCAGGCTTCCAAATGATTGACAGTCTGCTGGAATCATCTCTTCTATTCATGCTTTCAGGTCTTTTTTCAATCTCTATGGCTTCTCTGATGATTCTGTGGTTAGGGTTTTCTATAGTGGCTAGGGTTTTGGTGCCATTGAAGTTGATGTTGTGACCTGTGGTTTTAATGTGTTGGACTAGTGAGGAGGTGTGTTCCAGCTTTTTTACTGCATTTTTGTGTTCATCCAGGCAGGTACTTATTCTTCTATTGGTCTGTCCGATGTATGTGGCCGAGCATGATGCACAGGGAACTTCGTATATGCCTTGGTTTTCCAGGTCAATTTTGTCTTTGGGGTTTTTAAGGATGGCTGCTATTCTTTTGTCTGTTTTGAAGGCAGTCTTGATGTGATGCCTGTGTAGTATCTTACTGATTTTGTCTGTAGTACCTCTTATGTAGGGCAGGACAGCTGTTCCATAGGTGTGTTCTTCTAGGTCTCTATTATGTCTTGGTGTGTTTTTGTGGATCAAGCTGATGATTTTGTTTTTGTGGAAGCCGTTGGCTGTCAATACTTTAGTCAGGGTGCATAGTTCAGTCTTTATATGTGTCTTGTCTGCCAGGCAAGCTTGTCTGTCTGCCAAACACCTGGCAGACAAGACACAAATAAAGACTGAACTATGCACCCTGACTTAAGTATTGACAGCCAACGGCTTTCACAAAAAATAAAAACACCAGCTTGATCCACAAAAACACACCAAGACAAAACAGAGACCTAGAAGATCAACAGACCTATGGAACAGCTGTCCTGCCCTACATAAGAGGTACTACAGACAAAATCAGTAAGATACTACACAGGCATCACATCAAGACTGCCTTCAAAACAGACAAAAAAATAGCAGCCATCCTTAAAAACCCCAAAGACAAAATTGACCTGGAAAACCAAGGCATATACGAAGTTCCCTGTGCATCATGCTCAGCCACATACATTGGACAGACCAATAGAAGAATAAGTACCCGCCTGGATGAACACAAAAATGCAGTAAAAAAGCTGGAACACACCTCCTCACTAGTCCAACACATGAAAACCACAGGTCACAACATCAACTTCAATGGCACCAAAACCCTGGCCACTATAGAAAACCCCAACCACAGAATCATCAGAGAAGCCATAGAGATTGAAAAAAGACTTGACAGCATGAATAGAAGAGATGATTCCACCAGACTGTCAATCATTTGGAAGCCTGCACTCTCAAATAGAAAGATCTCCATGCCACAAGCCAGGCAAACACCTGGGCAAAAACAGACTCCCTCTGATAGCTCCAACCCAAACACCCCCCCACCAGGCACCCAGGTGAAACCCAGCTTGCTAATGAATAGCAGCTTGCTAATGAAGAGCAGCCGTCCCTTCACACGGAGCCAAGCTGCACTAAAAGCCTCCAACACAAGAACAGAGTGTTGCCAGCCAATCAAAGCCACAAAACAGACAGAAGAAACCAGAAACACCAATCAATCAAACTCCAAGTCCAATGAACACAGATCCAGGCTCCCAGCCAATCAGAATGGACCAGCCTCAAATTTGAAACCAGAAACTAACTCGATACAGAAGCCTGAGGATGGCAGATGAGATTCTGCTGAAACGTTGCTACAACTTTAACAGAACTACAATGATGTGGGATAATACCTGAAGGAAGCTGAACAGCGCGCGCGCGCAAACCACACACACACACACACACACACACACACACACACACATATATATGTTGATTTGTCTGTTTTAAATGTATATCAAATAAATGTTTTTCTAGAGTATTTTACTTTTATCTATATAGATTACATACATACTTACATACATACATACATGCATACATATATACGAGATTATATATGATTTTTACATGCACACACACACTCCAGAGGTGGTATTCAGCAGGTTCTGACCTGTTCTGGAAAACCAGTAGCAGAAATTTGGAGTAGTTTGGAGAACCGGCAAATGCCACCTCTGACTGGAGATTTTACATTATCTTTCCCCTGCCACCCCCACCAAGCCACAGAATCTGTAATAAAAAAAATAGAATCCCACCACAGACAGATAGATAGATAGATAGATAGATAGATAGATAGATAGATAGATAGATAGATAGATAGATCGATCTCACAACAATTCACAATTGTGGCAAAAAGGTTGTAAAATGGGACAAACTCACTTTACAAATTTCTTAGCAACATAAATTTTGGGTTCCATTGTGGTCATAATTTGAGGACTACCTATACTATATATCAGTGTTCCCCCAACCTTTTTGGCTCTGTGGACCTGCAGCGAGGAAGATGGGGTGATTTCATGCATGCGCCTGCCACTTATGCAAATGGAGCTTTGCACACTTGCTCGCTGCTTGTCCAGCCCAGTTCCCAATGGGCCACAGCCTGAAATCAGGCGAGGGTCTCCAGGAGGTTGGAAGACCCCTGCCCCATTCCGCATGTACATAATACTAGATGCCTTTCACATCTCTGAATTCTGGAATAATTTCCCTGCCTAAACAAACGAGTTCAAAACATCCAAATTAACTATCAAAAACTGATTTTGGAGGAGTGAAGTGCAATAAAGTAGCTGAAATCCTGAAGTTCTATACACTGAAAGAGATTGAGATAGCACCCATATTTAGATTCCTCTTTTAAAAACAAAACCAACCTGAAACTATCATTTGTACTCACAATGTGTTATCTTTGAGTACGAAATGAGTCATCTTCTATATTTGTAAACCTTCATTTCATTCATATCTGCGCATTATTTGGTTAGAGCGTTTAGGAAATTACAGGTCCTTTGCTTTTATTATTGTCTGGAATTGTGGTTTTTTTCAGCATCAGTGTCTTAAAAATTATGTAAACTGCCTGGGTTTGATTTTTCCAAAAGTCTCACAGGTTTTGGTAAGCTCACAGACAGAGGAACCAAGATTTATTATCTGCAGAAAGGTTTATGGCCACCTCCCATACAGCAGAACTGTTAGGAGTTTGCACCAGAAATTCAAGTCTGGAAAACACACAGATGACTGATTCATCAGGATCATTAACTTCTTTATAAACATAATAATATGAGTAAAGTTTGCAATATCATTTGTAACAACAGCAAAAACACAAGCAGCAGCAGCTCAGAGCAGATATCAGTTTCAACAAGCAAGCAAGACTAGTTTCAGTTTAGAGCTGAGAGCAGAGACTACAGCCATGTTGGCGAACCTATGCCACACATGCCGGAAGTGGCACGCAGAGCCATTTCCCCCGCACGCGAGAGGTCGCCCGAAAGAACCCTACTGCGCATGTGTGTGCACGCCTCTGGCACGCATGCAGAGGGGTGTGTGTGGAACATATGTGTGCATGCACAGGGATTAGGCGCATGAGGGGGGAATCGTCCGCATGTGCAGGGCGCATGGGGAGGCAGCATGCATTGCCTTCTGGGTGAATTCCTTCAGAATTCAAAGGAGTCCCTGCAGATTTTACTACAGTCATGTGGTCACATGACGTCACAGAGTGATGTTACCTTCCCACTAAAGTTGTACCAATTTATCTACTCGCATTTCATGCTTTTGAACTGCTAGGTTGGCAGGAGCTGGGGCAATGACTGGGAGCACACCCCGTTGCATGGTGCTGGGGTCTCAAACATGGGCTGCTAGCTTTCCAAATGAGAAGCCCAGCGTCTTAAAATTCTGAATTCATACCCCGCAAAATCTTAAGCTGATAAGCTGCAGGACAGGTTGAAACCCACCAGGTCTAATGAAAGATGAGATGGGACTGGTACCATTTGGCACTGCCAAATTTCAACTGCACCCGAAATCCTCGAAATATCCAGCCCATCCTTTGCATTACCCAACCAGGCGTCTACTTGTAGTTGTAAGCTAATAGAGCAGTACCCAAAAAAACTTGGAGAAGGAATTTAACAGTCAATAATGTGTGAATGAACCCATAAAATGTGTTAGGAAGAGACTATAAGGTGACCCCGCGTTGATTCACTTTGTGAAGAAGGATGAAGGGAAAACTTTTGAGATTCTGTTGTATCAATATAGCTCCGGGATTTCTTGTGAAGCCCTTCCTGGAAGGGTTGATCTCTTGAAAGACATTTTCTCTTCCTAATTCTCAAGCTGAGCTTTGACCCTCCAGAGTAATTCCAGGGTTGCTACCAGTGTTAAGTGTTTCATTGGACTGAAGGGGAAACTATTCAATGCAAGGAGAAAGATGTATTAATTGTACTGAATTAAGTAAACTACTTCTTCCAACTTTAAACTGTCAGAATGAGGCAACCTTTCTGGCTTTGTTGTTGGCCAAAAATAAGTCCTTGTCAGTACATGTTTTTGGAAGTAGCCAACTAGCAGATAGGCTGGGCTCTGCGTCTCTCCATATTCACATGTGTTGTTATCTGCTAAGAGCTTCTTATTTCAGAATATTGGTTTTACATTTAGGCATTCCCACTCTCAACCTACTCAGAGTCCTCCAGGTAGAATAAGGGAGATCAGATCCTTCAGCTAGATCCTCCTTCAATGTTATTTCTTGCTTGATGGTCTCCTTCCTCCATCTCTTAATCAGTTTTGTTCTTGCCCTAAAGGCTGTTCTTGCTATAAATTAAGTAAATTAAATTGGAATAATTTTAAAATGCAAATTAAAACAAAGCTAGCCCTTTCCTATTCGTTCTTTCTCCTCTCCTCTCCTCAGCTGTTTTTTCCCCAGAGTGTCGTGAAGATACCATCAGAACAGCCAGTGTGGGCTTTGGTCCAAAGAGATTGATATACGCTGTTTTTTATCACTGTAAAAAAATTGCAGTCCTTGTGAACATTAAAGTCTTCCCCCTCACACTGATCAAAATATTAACATCTAGATACACCCAACCATTTTTCTCTTCTGCCCTCAATCTGTTTCTCTTAACTTTTTTTTAACTTCAAGCACCACATGTGTGCATTTATACTTATTTTCTAAATAAATGTTAATTTTTTTCTTGCAAAAGAAGAGTCCCTTGACATACCCCTGACTGCTTCTGTTTCTATAAATATGTACTTTTCTCCCCTGTACTTAAATACTTCATCTTTTCATCATCTACTATGTCTATGTTGGTAGGGGTGGGATCCGACCCTGTGTAACTACCGGTTTGGTGATTTGCATTTTGCGCTTCTAATTTACATGAAAACTGGGACATGACCACAGAAGTGAAGACAAGGATAGAAAAAGCTCGAACAGCATTCTTCAAAATGAACAGGGTATTCTGCAGTCATGACATAAGGCTAAGATTGAAGATCAGGTTTGTCAGATGTTCCATCTTTTCTATCCTGCTCTAGTAGAGAGTTGGTGTCATGACCTCTACCCACCCAACACCCATCTCCAGTCGGAGTCTGAATCTGGGGGAAGACGAACAGCTGAACAGCTGACAGAGAGTGGGAGAATGGCTCCCTTGGCTATGGAGGAAACTGGGGAAGGGCAAAGTCAGGCTGGGCAGAGCAGGAGAGAGCTAGAACAAGGGAGAGATGGTTCAGATGAAGACCAAGGTCCACCACCTCCTCATCCTTGGGCATGCAGGGAAGAACGCAGAAAGAGAGCAACATGGGTTGTGTGGCTTATGAGGAAGGAAAGGGCCCCGATTCCCTTCATAAGGCACACCTGGGGATGGAGTTTAAAGGAGAGGCAGTTGGGAGGGGCGTTTGTCCTGAACAAATGCTGAATTCATCTAGTGTTGTGAGTTTTAGCCTGCATTCCTGGACAGAAGCAAAGAGAAACAGGAAATTCTGTCTAGATCTAGGAACCCTGGAGATTTGAGATACTGGATGAGGAAAGATTCCTCTTTTTTCCCCCTCCTTTCTTCCCCAAGGCAGCTGTTCCTTTTTCACTGCTTTTCCTGTTTCTCGGCTTGTTGTCACCTTCTGACATTCCTGGTGGGAAGAGATCTGTGTTCTATTGCAAGCTTTCAAAGCGAGATAGTTTCTCTGGGTGGTTGAGGGAGGGCCCATTCGTATGTCCTGTTAATTTAAAATCTCTTTTTGAGGAGAAAGCTCTTTGTCCAGAAGTATTTTTGCACATTACAGTCAGAGGACATTTGACTTAGAGGGCTTTCAGTAGTATAGAAAGTTCGCATCCACTTCTCTCTCCTAGAAGAATGAAATATTTTGAGAAATATTAAAAAGGCAGAATATTATATTTCCCTGAAGGAGAAACATGCGCTCGGAAAGTGCCCTCCACCTTTCTTAACAGCCCCATAAGGACTGAGCCAGCCTATCTACAAGACAAAAGATCTTCAGCTCCAAGGTGATGATATTAGCTCACTCAAGATCCAAACCAGGCAAAGCCATGAAGACACAACAGGAATTGCCCAACACCCTTTCAGAACATAAGCCTCTTCATTACATCATCACCCTCAAAGTTTCAACTAAACTTATCTCAGACAACCTCAGCTATGACCCCTCCATAGCCCCATGGGAATCTGACAGCAGCCAATAGAATAAATTTTCTTCCACAGGAACAGGAAGCTCAAGTTCAAAGCCCAAGAGAAAGTATAAAAGCCACACTCTTCTCATCTCCACTGCTGCACCAGTACCATTGTGCTTGATAGTTCTGCTTCATCAGCCTCCATGTTTCCAGTGTCTTGGAACTGAATCAGGTGGATATTTCTTCCAATGCTAGTTACGACACAAAGGCTTGACCAGTGTTTTGGATGAGAAGCTGTGAAGGGGTGTGTGGATGGGTGTGGGTGTGACTATTTGCTCACAACTTCTTTCCCTTCAGTATGAAAAGGGGGGAAATCATGGGTCTACCTCCTTCCTCTAATAACTCCCATACCTTCTGTGCCTCCTGATCCTCAGCTACCATCCCTATAGTCATCCTTCTGCAGTGTTTCTCAACCTCAGCAACTTTAGGATGTATGGACTCCAACTCCCAGAATTCCCAGCTGTGAAATTATAGAAGTTGAAATCCACACATGACTATGGAGGTTGTGAAACATTGTCTTCCTTAGTGTAATATCTCTGATCTTCCCAACAAGCAATTGGGCATTCATGCCCTGGTAGAAGATGGCCCTCCAAGAAGGTAGGTTCATGACTAAAATATTACAGCTCTTGACCCTTTTGTCCCCAAAATGATGAGGCTGAGATAACTTTCTAGCTAATTTATTTAAAACAGGAAACTCAGAATCAATTGCTAGCTGATACAAGTTTCTTGATAAGGAACTCAATTTTAGGACTAGGATTTGAAGGCCAAAGAGAAATCCTCTAAAAACAGAAGTGAGAAAAATAAAAGGTTTTCAACAAAATGGGTTTTTAAAATCAGCTATACGAGTCCTACAGTTAGCTGGAAGAGTATTTGAAATATGCAATATGTCCATGGAAAGTGAAAATGAAGTTGAAGTATCATGGCATTGATTGATTGATTTTTATCCTGATTTTCTTTATTACTTTATAAGTAAAAACACAGTGAACAGACTTAATGCTCCTTCCTCTTCCTGTTTTTCCCTCAACAACAATCCTGCAAGATGCAGAGAAGAGAGAGAATGATTGGCTCAAAGTCACCCAGCTGGCTTTCATGCCGAAGATGGACTAGAACTCACAGCCTCCTGGTTTAAGAATCTGCTTTGATGGGGTGCATCAATCACAACATTATGCAATCCCCACCACTAAAGTTTGGCTCAACTGTAGCGTACACAAGAATGTGCATTTTATTGTGTTGGTTCTCAGGCTTGGATGGCTTACCAGATGCGATTATCAGATTATCCATGCCATTCTGTCCCAATGGTTGTGTCACAAAGTTTGACTTAAAAGTGATTTAATGAACAAAAAGGTTCTTAACAATGAATGTTCAGTGCTAGGCCGTTGGCTTGGGCTACTGTTTCTCACAACAGCTGCACTTTGAGGTCAAGATCCAGATAGCTTTTATGAAGCCCCAGCACTCTCTACCAGCATTTCCCCCAACATGAGTCATTTTACACATAGGCAAATCTTTGTAGCAATTCTTGTGCTGCAGCAATTTTGGGTGATAGCACTCATACCACATGCTAGGTTTATTTTCCCCTAAGATTCTCTCATCTTGAATCTACGATGATTTCAGTGTGTCTTCCTGGCATCTCTGCAGCTTCTTTAAGAAAGTTGGGTGAGCCACAGAAATGCCACCTATTGATTCTGCAGTATGACCGAGATTGACTCTGGGCTTTTCTAGCTGACAAAGAGAAGGGAATGTAGAGATGAGAGATCTTGCCTGCCAGCTGCTCTTCTCTGCAGCAAATTGAGTCTCTCTCTTTCTTCGCATTCTGGAGGAGGCCAGGCCATCTCAGGTGACTTTTTCTCCAAGTGCTTTGAAGGAGATGCTTTGTAGATCTCCGTTAATTTCCTCTGCAGCATCTGAGGAACTTCAGATAGGAATGTAATTGTACAGGGAAGAGGATAAATTTTGGAAGGTGCTTATTTTGTAAGAAGTAGAGCAGCGATCTAATGGTTGAATCAGTGACATTTAGTAGAGTTACAGAAAACACAAGGCGTTAGACTGTGCTGGGATTGGATTGCAAAATTTTCACTTTGGCAATTGCAACTACTTACGGTATGAACAGGAATTGCAATTTTAATCTACAATGACTTAGAATAACTTTATTGTCACTTTAAATGTACACTAATTGGCATACATTAAAATGAAATTTTGTACAATGTACAGGTACTCCTTGAGTTACAACAATTCATTTAGTTAGAAAAACAGAGATGGAAGGGACCTTGGAAGTCTTCTAGCCCAACCCCTTGCTGAGGCAGGAAACCCGTTGTCCAATCTCTTCTTAAAAACTTCCAGTGTTGGAGCATTCATAATGTCTGGAGGCAAGTTGTTCCACTGATTTATTGTCCTGTCAGGAAATTTCTTCTTAGTTCAAGGTTGCTTCTCTCTTTGATTAGTTTCCACCCGTTGCTTCTTGTCTTGCCATCTGGTGCTTTGGAGAATAGGTTTCTTCTTCTCTGTAAAAGCCCCTCAAATACTGGAAGACTGCTATCATGTCACCCTTAGTCCTTCTTTTCATCAGACTAGACATACCCAATTCCAGCAACCGTTCTTAATATGTTTTATCCCCCACTCCCCTAATCATCTTGGTTGTTCTTCTCTGCACTCTTTCTAGAATCGCCACCTCTTTTTTGTATTGTGGTGACCAAAACTGGATGCAGGATTCAAAGTGTGGCCTTATCAAGGCATTTTAAAGTGATATTAATACTTCATGTGATCTTGATTCTATCCCTCTGTTTATGCAGCCTAGAACTGTGTTGGCTTTTTTGGCAGCTGCTGCACATGGCTGGCTCATATCTAAATGGTTGTCCACTAGGACTCTGAGATTCCTCTCACAGTTACTACTAATGAGCAAGATACCATCTATTCTGTGCCTGTGCATTTGGTTTTTCTTCCCCTAAATGTAGAATCTTACTTTTTTCACCACTGAATTTCACTGCAGATAGCACCAAGTGCTCAAGTCTGTCAAGATCATTTTGTATCTTAAGCCTGTCTTCGGGAGTGTTGGCTATTCCTGCTAGCCTGGTGTCATCTGCACATTTGATGAGTTGCCCGTCTACCCCCCTCATCCAAATCATTGACCTTTCAAAGTTACAACATCACTGAAAAAAGTGATCAATGACCATTTTTCACACTTAAGACTGTTGTAGCATCCCCATGGCCACATGATCAAAATTCAGACACTTGGCAACTGACTCAAATTTACGGCGGTTGTATCCTGGTCTCATGTGATCACCTTTTGTACCTTCTGACAAGTGAAGTCAATAGATAAACTAGACTCTTTTAACAACTGTGTTGCTAACTTAACAATTGCCACGGTTAACAACTGTGGCAAGAAAGGGTATAAAATAGGACAAATCCATTTAATAATTTTATTGCTCAGCAATGGAAATTTTGGGTTCAGTTGTAGTCGTATGTTGAGGACTACCTGTATTTCTATAGCAATTATCAGGAATTCTAGCAATTCTTCACTCTTCTGCCTCTCCTTGGTTGCATTCTTACAACATGAAAGTCTAAAGTCCTAAAGTCTATGGAGTTTGCACCAATCAGGTGACTCTGAGGACACAGATAAAACCTCCAAGCAGCCTCATTGACTCCCTAAAAAGGATGCAAATGACCAGCTGTCTGCAAGAAATTATAAATCCTTCCATCCCCCCACCATCCAGTCAGAGCCAAAGAAACTTCTTGGATGAGAAGCGAAATGTCTTCAAAGAAAAACCAGAAAATCCAATTGCCTCTTGAAAAAACACCTTTGGGATAAGCCCTAAAGCTAGTTTTAAAAACCTGTTATATTTTCATGGCATGCCATGTCCAAAGAATACTCCATTGATCCAGCCATTCCCTCTTAGCCCTAGGAAGAAGGCAGTGGCCAACCATTTTCAAAAATGTGGCTTGGAAAACTTCAAGATCTTTTCGGGATAGTTGCCAGGAGTCAAAAATAACTCAGAGACGCCCACAGAGAGACAAGTTATCTTAATGTGGTACCCCAGCTAGCCTGAATCTGTGACTTTCACCCCTTGAAATAAATGCTTCCCAAATTATAAATGTTGCTGTAATTAAATTTGACAGCTATTAATTCTCAGAGAAGCCAGAACAGACAGCATATTTCTGTACACTATCTAGGTTTAATTCATCATTTAAAAATAAAATGACAGTATTGTCAAAAATAGGAGGAAGTTATATACATTTAATAGCCTGACATCTGCTATCTTTAAATAGATCACAGACAGATAGGAAGGGATATAATTTCATTTTTAAACTTTTTTTGTTAAAGTTTCTGTTATAATTTCTAGTGATATTTTTCACCTTTTCCTATTTCTTAGGGTTTTTTCTCTTTGTTTTTTTTCTCTGTTTTTTTCTAGATAGTTAAATATTGTTTTTTTTTCCCTCTGTCTCTTCAGTACAGTATATTTTTTATACAACAAGGATTTTTTAAAAAGCAATGTCATAATAGATAGAGAGGTAGATAGAGAGGGATAGAGATAGAGATAGATAGATAGATATAGATGTTGATATTTACTTTATACATAATGCAACAAACTACAATAATAAGGAAAGTGTAAATGTTTCTGACATTAAATTAAAAAATAACAAATTTGACATAATCACCAGTTCAAAACACAATAAAATAATGTTAATGCTGGATGCAAACAATGACTTAGAAACTTAAAGTAAATCACAACGATCTTTAAATAAGATCCACATATAACAAGCATCTAGAATTTACATAGGAAAAATTGGGTCCATTGCTTTCTAAACTGCTACATGCTACAGATCCTGCACTGATTATATGGCTCTTTAATTTTTATTTCATGTAAGTTGTACTACCGTCAAGTACACCTTTTTTTTTTTAGTTTTTAAATCTCAGTTGAATAGACAGATCTGGCTGTAAAGCAGTTTCCTCTGGCCTGATATCATCCTAATACATTTTTGAATTATAATTGCCACAAGCCTACAAACTCCAGCTCATTTACTGTTCTATATTGTCCTTCATTCCGTTGATAAGCAAGGGCTGGATATCTGATCTGTTCTTTCTATAGTCCACTATCAGCTCCTTGGTCTTATTGGTGTTGAGGACCAAGTTATTGTCTCCACACCACGAAAGCAACCGGTCCACCTCATCTCGGTAGGCAAACTCATCCCCTGGAGATAAGTCCCACCACTGTTGTATCATCTGCAAATTTAGTAATAGTATTACTAGCATCAGTGGGAATGCAGTCATGTACATAAAGAGTATAGAGTAAAGGCCCGGTCCCACTGGCCGACGGACGCAAAACATATGTATAAAGGACACAGTGGACAAGCAAAATTTCGGGGGTGGCTCCATCCGTTGTCATCTGCTCCAAAAAGTGAAAATTTGCATAAACAGAACGGAAAAGAACGGACGTGGGTAGTATGTAGCGGGGATGTTAAACAGAGGTTCATAGGAAGCCTAGCGGATGAAAGCAAATGGAAGTGGATGACACCTCCGAAGGGGTTCCAGGTGAGAATTTCAAAGTGGACGCATAGCAGAAGGGGCGGATGCATAGCGGATGAAGCAGATGCATCACGGAGGCCTAGAGGAAACAAAGGGGATGTTGCGTGGATGTATATCGGATGCAAAGCGTTCACCGCATGCGGGGAGTATGAATTGCATCAGCTCCGCGGATATAAAAGGATGCAGCACGCACGCATCAGCATACAGGGGAAAGACGTGCTACAACATACATCTTGCAGGAACACCATGGTTCGTCAGTCAGGCAAGAAGAGGAAGCCCGTGCCTACTTGTTCAAGCCCTGGCAAGGTGAAGAAGGCCAGAAGCAGCATCCCACCCCCTGGCACTGACTCTGAAGCTGCTGCTGCTGCTGCTGCTGTGGTGAACCAGCCCCAAGGCCCTCAAAGCCCTGCTGCTGAAGGCCCTGCTGCTCAAGCCCCTGAAGGCTATGCTGCTCAAGCCCCTGAAGGCCCTGTTGAAGCCCCTGCCAGAGAGAGGAAGAGGCAAGGGAAGGAGAAGGGAGAGAGGGAAACAGTACACCGTTTCCAAGGAGCATGAGGATGAGGTACTGGAATGGCTGAGGGAGAACGAGTACCTCTGGAGAAAGGGCCACAGACTGTATCGGGACACCAAGAAGGAGCAGGCAGCTTGGAGAGACAAGGCAGAGAGCCTGGGGTACACTGCAGAAGTACTCCAAGGATAGGAGCCAGCGAGCCTGTCCAGGCAGGTGACTTCAGAGGGCCCCACGGAAGAGACCCCCCTGGCAGCTGCACTCCCCATGCCAGCAGACTTGGAGGATCCCATGGAGGATGACGCCCTGCTGTCACAAATGGAGGAAGAAGCAGCAGCCACCAGAGGCCAACCCCCACCCCCAGCTCCAGAGGATGCAGGCAGAGAGGCAGACTGGAGGGCCAGGACCACAGTGTACTGTTGGAGATCAGGGACACAATGAAGACCAGCACATAACTTCTCTCTCAGCTGGTCCACTTGGACAGAGCATCCTTGGGCTAGAACACCTTCATCACCTACATAAGCCAGACCCTGAGGGACCTGCCCGAGGCCCAGTACCAGGTGATGAAGCAGAAGATCACAGCACTTCTGCACAACCCTCAAGGCCCAGCTGAAGCTGCTCCTACCTAGTCCAGGTCTGCTCCTCCACCCCAGGTGATGTCACAGCCCTTCCATGGCTTTTAACAGCCCCTCACCGACCAAGGCTACGACTACCAGCAGAAACAGAACTTCCCAGTCCAGGCCCAGGTTCTTTGCACACCACAGACGCCACTCCTCACCCAGCTGCAGACCAGACAGCACCACTACACTCCTCCTTCGTCCACCCCACAGCCAAGCCCGTCAACGGACAATCTGTCATCAGTATTGGGCCTGACATCTCAAGTCCTTGATGAAGGGCCTCTCAACCTCACGGGACTGAGTCAGCTCTTGGATAGCTTCCTGAACACACCACCACCTGTTGTACCCTCGGGGCCAAGCACCCCAATGGCGCCTCAGACCAGCACTCAAGCCACAGCCACCTCCACAGTCCCTGTCCGCTTAACAGCTAAGACCATGGACATGCCTCAGAGTGACTGAGAATAGTGTCAGAGACTGAGTTGTTTACTTGTTAAGTTTATCTTTGCTTAAGACTTGCTTACTTGGTTCATTTTGCTTATTTAATAAAGTCATAAAGTTTACCTAAGAAAGTTAATAAAAATTATCTTTGCTTAAGACACTTAGGTTACTTGGTTCATTTTTTTTACTTAATAAAGTGTTGGTGAAAACTTTGAAAAAATGGTGAAGCCTTTGCATGCTTGTGGGATAGATAAGGATAGTTGTGGGATAGATAAACCTCCAGTGCAAGCATAGTGGGACTGTATGGTCCACCATTCCAGCTGCCACACATATGGACCTTTATTATCAATAAAAATTTATTCATTGATCAACACATTTCAAAATAAACAAAACTCTTTATTAATGCCCTATTCATTGTAGGGCCACTCAACATACATGGCACAATCTCATCAATGTTATGTGACAGACTCAAGGAAGCATCCATTAATCATCTATCATCCTGTCTTGCCACTGCACTGCTCCAGCTGGGGAGTTGCACCAGTGTCTCAGTAGGTTGTGCTGCTTCTTCCCTTCCCGTGAAGCTCTGTTGGGGCCTTGTACATCCACAGTGTCTATCAGGTTAACGTCCTTGCCTCCATTCACCAGGCTCCATGTCCCCATTCACTTGTTGATGGTTGACAAGCCTGTTCTGCAACACTGGGTAGCGGGTGTGCATGAGATTGTGCAGGATGCAGCAAGCTTCCACGATCCTCCTCACAGTATGTGCCTCATGCTGCATGGTGGTGAGAAGTATCTGGAACCTGTTGGCCAGGATGCCAAAGGCTTTCTCCACCACCCGTCTTGCCCTGGACAGCCTGCAGTTGAAGAGCCTCTCTTCACGGGTGAGGTATCTTGAAGTGTACGGCTTCATGAGGTAGGTTCTGAGGGAGAAGGCGTCATCACCAATGATGAAGTAGGGCACATCTTGTGTGTCATTGGGTAGGGGGTCTGGATTTGGAAAACCCATGATGAGGTTGCGTTCCAGCCCATCCTTGAGGTCACTGGCGTTGTATACCTGGCCATCTGAAGCTGACCCGTTGCCTGAAGCATCGATGTAGATGAACTTGTAGTCAGCATCAACCATGGCAAAGAGGATGATACTGAAGAAGCCCTTGTAGTTGTAATAAGTGGACCCTGAGTTGGCTGGAGCTTTGCAGGCCACGTGCTTCCCAACTATGGCTCCAACGGTGTGGGGAAAGTTCCACCTCTGATACCACTCTTCTGCAAGTTTTCTCCAGCCTTGTTCAGTGGTGGGGCACTTGAGGAGCTCCTCCACGTATTTTTCAATGATGGCCTGTACCACTTCTCTGACCACTTTGCTGATGCTGTTGTGTGGCACCCTCCATGCATACTGCATGTTTCTGTAGGTGGTTCCAGAGGCCAGGTGCAGCGGAGTCAGTGCCACCTTCAGTCCAGGGTCCAGGTTGGGATGGAAGTTGGTGCTAGGCTTGGTCAACCTGGGTCTCAGACGCTCTACAAGTTCATCAAACATGGCTGGTGGCATCCTCATGAAGTGATGGAATGCACGAGTGTCTTCATTCCTCAGCTCCACCATCAACTGGTCATACATTCCAAACTCCATTCTTCTCACGATCCGTCCTCGGACCCACACAGCTCTTGAACGTCTCCTTCTTCTCCTTCTGTATAAAAGTTAAAACAGTATGAACAGGTTTTGGTTCTGATGATGAATGAGCGCAGCTATCATACGGACTTTGTCATCATCCATGGTGGAGAACAATTGATGATGTTCAAGACCAAGACCAAGGGTGAAGAGGTCTGTACACCACGGCTGCTGGACTCATACTGAGATCCAGATGATTTTCTCCCCCTTTTTATAGAAAATATCAGTTGTCCGCTAGGTGTCCTTCTACATACTCTAGACATACTCCAGACATCCTAAATATATGAGATACATCCCAGATACAAATATTTTGTCCGTTTTGAATACTTTATATACGAGATGCATACGCTTACATCCTTTCTATTTCCATGCTACTAACGCTGTGTGGATGCTCCGTGTACCTTTTGTTTCCTCCCTTTTTCCGTTTTCAGCTGCAGTGGATGTAAGTTGAGGGAATGGCCAGAGGATGCAGAGAGAATACAGCGGACGTTTAACGGATGATAATGGACATAGAACGTTTGTTGCCCATATATGTCACGGATGTACATTGTACGCGACGGAAAGTTCATCCGTTCACAAAGTTTTGTGCAGCTCAAAACTTCTTGGGCGGATGAAATCTCAGTGGACGGATGTTCTACGGATAGAGCATATGAAACATGTATGCAGTGAGTACACAACGGATGCATGGCGTTTTCCAATGGATGGCAAGCTTTTTTTAACGTTTTACATCCTCTTTGCATTCGTAAGTGCAGTGGGACCGGGCCTTAAGGGACTCAACATGCAATCCTGTCATGTACCAGTGTTAAGAATAAGGGCTGAAGAGGTATGATTACTTAATCTGACTCTCTGTGAGCATCCAGACAGGAAATCCATAATCCAAAGGCAGATTTAATAAGAAAGTCCAAGGTCCAGATGTATAGACACCAGTCTATGTGGAAGAATTGTGTTAAATGCAGAACTAAAATCTACAAAAATCACATAACCCCCACCCTCGCTGTTCTCCATGAGTCAGAGCAATGTGAATAGTGATGGCTATAGTGTCCTCTGTAGATTTATTTTTTCTGTGTGCAAACTGGTGTTTATCAAATGTATGTGGAAGACCAGAAATGATGTGCTGGCAGATCAATTTCTCAAAGCACTTCATGCTGATAGGAGTGAGTCCCACTGGTCTGTCATCGTTGAGGTTATTGATAGGGAACTTCTTTGGCAGCGGAACAGTGGTGAAAACTTTCAAACAAGATGGAATGGTGGACTGGGTTAAAGACCGATTGAAGATCCTTGTAAAGACTCCAGCCAACTGATCTTTTTTTTAAAAGACAGAAAGCAGATTCAATCTACACACATACCCCCAAAGATATTTTTTGCCCATTAAGAAAGACTGGGCCAGCCTTTCTATAAGACAAAAGACCTCCAGCTCCAGGGTGATGGGATTAAGACATGACCTTCCAGGACATAATAGGATTAACCCATCCAGCAGCAGAACTCACCACATGGCAAAATCAGCTGGGGGCATTGCATCACCCATCAAACTTTAACCAAACTAGCTCAGACAAATGTGATCCCGAAATGGCCCCTTGGGAGTCTGACAACAGCCAATAGAATATATGTTCTTGCATAGGAACAGGAAGCTCAAGTTCAAAGCCCAAGAGAAGGTATAAAAAACCCTCACTCTCAACTCCATGTGGTCAGCTGCCCAGGACCTCAAACCCATGTAGTTCTGCTTCATCATTAAACCATCTTTCCAATCAGCCTCCATGTTTCCAGTGTACGTTTCTACACATCCATCTCTTTCAGATTGCGGAGAGAAGACAGGATAGGGAGAAGAGTTTATTTCTTGGCTCCAAAAGTCCTGGAACTGACCTAGACAAATTCTATCCCAATATTAAAATGCGAGCAGAATTCAAAAATGATTAGATAATGAAGAAACAGTGGAAGATATCTCTCCTTCTCCCAACCCTACTAGAGGCAGCCATTTGGAGTGAGAGAACCAGTCTAGTGATTAAGGTGCCAGGGTAGAAAACAGAAGGCTGTGAGTTCTAGTCCTGCTTTAGCCATGAAAGCTAGCTGGATGGCTTGAAGCCAATCACCAGGAGGCAATGATTTCTAGTTCTGCCTTCACCATGAAAGCCAGCTGGGTGACTTTGGGCCAATCACCAGGAGGCAATGAGTTCTAGTCCCGCTTTCGCCATGAAAGCCAGCTGGGTGACTTTGGACCAATCACCAGGAGACATTGTCATCATTCAAAGTTAAAACAGCCCTGAAAAACATGACTGATGACCATTTTTCACACTCACGACCATTGCAAGATCCACACGGTCACATGATCAAAATTCAGATCTTTGGCAACTGGGATGTATTCAATGGGGGAGCCAGATTCACTGAACAAACGCATTTAACTGTGTTAAGAAGTCATAAATTGGGACAAAAATCACTTAACTGTCTTGCTCAGCAATGGAAATTTGGGGCTCAGTTGTGGTTGTAAGTTGAGGACTAGCTGTTAGTTGCCATTTTATGGAATGCTTATGACAACCTAATAATCAAAGAGTTAACCACCAGCATTGATTTACATTAACCTGTTTGCTTATTGCGGTGTTTATCAACCGTGGCCACTCGAAAATGTGTGGACTTCAACTCCCAGAATTCTTGGAGCCCAGGTATCTTAAAGTGGCCATGGTTGAGAAACACTTAACTTATTTCTTTGAACCTTGTTGCCTGAGACCCTAAATCTTCACTAACTTTACAGTTTACTCTTGTCAATATTTTGTTGGCCTTTTCATAGTACGTTTTCGTGTAATTGGTAAAGCACGAACTTACCATCTAACTTACTTGTCTTCTCCTTTCTTCTTTCCTCTCCTTCCTTCCTTCCTTTTTTTGTTTCTCTTCTTCTCCTCCCCTCCCCACTTTCCTCCTCCCTCCCTCCCTCCCATCCTTCTATCTTTACGTTATCCTCCCCTCTCCACCTCTCTCCTTCCTCCTTCCCATCCATCCATCTTTCCTTTCCCCTCCCCTCTCCACCTCCCTCCCTCTCATCCATCCATCTTTCCTTTCCCCTCCCCTCCCCATCTCTCTCCTCCTTCCCTCCCTCCCATCCATTCATCTTTACTTTCTCCACCCCTCCCCACCTCCCTCCCTCCCATTCATCCATTTTTACTTTATCCCCCCCTCTCCACCTCTCTTTCCTCCCTCCCATACATCCATCTTTCCTTTCCCCTTCCCTCTCCACCTCCCTCCCTCTCATCCATCCATCTTTCCTTTCTCCTCCCCTCTCCACTTCCCTCCCTCTCATCCATCCATCTTTCCTTTCCCCTCCCCTCTCCACCTCCCTCTCTTTCATCCATCCATCTTTCCTTTCCCTTCGCTTGTCCACCTCTCTCCTTCCTCCCTCCCTCCCATCTATCCATCTTTCCTTTCTCCTCCTCCCCTCCCCTCTTCTCTGCTCTCTTCTTTTTTCTTTTCTTTTCTTCTCCAGGTTCCAGGATCTTCTTTGGTCCCGAAAAGCCTTTGTGGACAATGTCAAAGTCTACAACCAGAGCTACATCTACATGCCGGCTTTCTCCATGAAAGGCGGGACCGACCTTTCTTTGCGAGCATACTACACCCTCACTGACGTCAAAGCCAAGCAGAAGGTGATCTTCGCCAACCCTAACTTCCTACGGGACACCGGCAAGTTTTGGAAAAACAAAGGGATTCACGCTAAACGGCTTTCGACCGGCCTCTTCTTGGTCAGCGCAGCTCTTGGTCTTTGTGAAGAAGTGACGATTTACGGCTTCTGGCCTTTTTCAATGGACCTCCGTGGGCAGTATATTAGCCATCATTACTACGACAATGTCTTGCCGGATTCTGGCTTCCATGCCATGCCGGAGGAATTCTTACAGCTGTGGTTTCTCTACAAGAAAGGGGTCTTACGAATGCAGCTGGAGCATTGTGAGGAGGACTCTTGAGGTTTTGCTCTACGAGGAGCACAAAAACATTGTGTTTTATGGTTTGCCAGTGGTTGCTTCATTCGCCATCGGCATAGTGAACAAATCAAATATTTCTTGGGGCGGGGCAGGAGAGGTTTGCGGGAACAAAACAACCTTTTAACAAACAAGTGCATGGACTTCATTCAATAGCTGAGCGTGAACCCGAAGAACTTGGAGATTTTATGGCACTGATGTCGCAGCTCCCTGGTGGATGTTTTGCAAGAAATGCAGAATGCAGTGGGGGGGCTTTTCAATAAGAACTGAAGAGGACGTTTACAAAGCGCTTTCAACAACTGAATACTTCCTGTTGCTCAGATATACAACTGATCCCCAAAATTACTGGGAGGTGTTGTTTTATTCGCTTTTTAAATTTGTTCCCAAGGCTGGATTTTCAAAATGTGCCTGAGTTATTCATTTTCAGTTCCCTCAAAAAAAATATTGAAAGTATAGCAGAAGGGGCGAAGTTCTCCTCCTCCTGCTGCTACTGCTGAAAACAGCAACTTACTTTCAATAGTGTATTGAAAAAATATTGAAAGTATAGAAGAATGGGCCAAGTTTTCCTCCTCCTCCTCCTCGTCCTCCTGAAAACAGCAACTTACTTTCAATAGTGTATTGAACAATGTATTGAAAAAATATTGAAAGTATAGAAGGGGCCAAGTTCTCCTCCTCCTCCTCCTCCTCCTCCTCCTCCTCCTCCTCCTCCTGAA
>BLBF01000055.1:8405888-8449209 GCA_015471245.1 Laticauda colubrina | reverse complement strand
ATTTCTGAGGGAAATTAATTCATTGATTATCAAACTCATTTCTGAGGGAAAACTCTTAATTTCTGAGGGAAATTAATTCATTGATTAGCAAAGTCATTTCTGAGGAAAACTTAATTTCTGAGAGAAATTAATTCATTGATTAGCAAAGTCATTTCTGAGGGGAAACTTAATTTCTGAGGGAAATTAATTCATTGATTATCAAACTCATTTCTGAGGGAAAACTCTTAATTTCTAAGGGAAATTAATTCATTGATTATCAAACTCATTTCTGAGGAAAACTTAATTTCTGAGGGAAATTAATTCATTGATTAGCAAACTCATTTCTGAGAGAAAACTCTTAATTTCTGAAGAAAAAAGGTTCAGATAGTTTTAAGGGGTCTCTTAGAGCTATCTGAACTTTTTTCCCTCAGAAATTAAGAGCAAGGAGCTACTAAATATCCATCTGCTTAACATTACAGGTAGTCTTTGACTTACAACCACTATCGAATCCCAAAATTTCTTTTCCTCAGCAAAATAGTTGTTAAGTGGGTTTTGCCTCATTTTGCGACCTTTTTTGTCGTGATTAAGTAAACCACTGCCATGATTCACTTAGCAACATGGTTGTCAAGTGAATTTGGCTTCCCCACGGACTTCGCTTATCAAAAGGTTGCAAAAGTGATTCATAACTTTGGGACACCACAACCATCAAATACAATGCCAATTGCCAAGCATATGAATTTTGATCGTACTGGATCAGGATACTGGAATAGCCATAGATATGAACAATGGTCATAAATCCCTTTTTTCAGTGCTGCTGTGACCGGTCACTAAAGAATGGTTGTAAGTTGAGGACTGACTACCAGTATTGATATTTCAAGGTTCTATTTTTTTTTCAACCTCAGATTTCTTTTACAGTTGCCAATCCCAAGGGGACACAAACATGGAAAGGAAAGGAAACTCTCAACTTTGGCCTGAGAGTCAAATGAAAGAAAATGATATTAGCAAGCCACTTCTATAGGTGTCCCAAGAAAAACCATGCAGATGCATTTCTGAGTCAAGTTCAACTTGAAGGAATTTTGTCTTGTCGATGTTGTGGTTCACCGGCAGCCTGTGCAGACGGCAGTAGAATCAGATAGTGGGGAAGAACAAGGACCAGTCCAGGAGTCTGGAGAGGACTCAGATGAGAGTCCTGCTTCCAATGCAGAGATGGAGCCAGGACCATTTGGGAGTGGGGTGCTGCCTCTGGAGCCTCCAGAGTCTGAAAGCAGCAAGGCAGAGGAACAAGGGGAGCCTGTTACTAGTCCACATGTATGCAGAGCTGCCAGAAGGCGAGAGCAGCTGAAACAAAAGGAGCGACTCAGGAATAAGGTTGGGAGGTGATTGCCCTTCCCATAAGGTATAAAGGACAGGCGAAGATGATGAAACCTTTGCAGGAAGCAAAGTAGTTCATTTGGTTCAGACTCATTATTGAAGCTCTTTGTACTTCAGTTGTTTTTCTTTCTAGTTTATTGGACACTTCTGTTATTGGCAGCACTTCTCAGGAAAGAAAGGTGGGTGCTTATTTCGAGAGACAGTTTGAGATTCATTACCGGCTGGGAATAAAAGTTCCCAGTGTTGCGTTGCAATAAAATAAGACTTGTTTTTAAAATAAACATGTGTGTAATTATGGTCTCAGAAGCCTTGGTCAGAACAGGCAACAAAAAAAAAATGTCAATTGCAACTGCCCCCATTTTACAGATGGAAAATTAAAGGTCCAGGCATGGCTTTATTATATCCTGTTTCTAGAAGGTGAGTTGATCCTGCCTTCCCATCCAGACTAAATTGCAGCATATCATATCAAACCAACTAATAATGGGAATTGAGCAAACAGCTTTATCACATGGGGTTAGAATTCAGATTTCCAAATACAAATCTGCTGTTTCCTTTTAAAAGGTTATTGGTTATTATGTTTCTGGCTGTGCTTGTAGCCAAAAAAAAAAAAGGTTTAGAAACAGTAATTAGAAATTAGAATATTCTCATATGTTTATATACCAGAGGTGTCAGTATTAATAAAGCCCTGTGTGTAAATCTGTTGTAATTATCTTTACTGTGCATTGTTCTACATGTGTATTTGTAAATTCCTTTGACTTCAGTCATTCTTCCTCCTAGGTTAGTACAATGTGATCACCATTTCCTATCTTCCCTCATTTCCTCCAATAAAAAGAATTTTGGAAAAAAAAAATATTTTGAAATATTAGATTGTGGAAACAAGGATTTTAGTATATGTTAAGATACTGGGAGATATGGCTTGATTAATTTTTCCCAATTTTGTCGCTGTCAGTCAGAATCCCAATTAAATCTATATACATAAAAGCGAAATACCACTCGTGCATTATTACAAAATCTCCAGAACCGTAAAGCCTACAAACTTGAAATTTGGCACAATGTTCCTCTTGGCTTCTAGGTGTTCACTAAGAAAGGGTTTTTCAAAATGATCATCAGAGCATTAGTTTTTCCTGTATTATTAAAATGCTCTGATGCTAAGGAGTTCTCCCCTTTCCCACCTGTTCCAAATGCAAAACACAAGCAGAGGAGAGGAGTTTCAGTTTCACAGCACCAAACAGCTTTAGTAAAGAACAGTTGAGCTAAGCCACGCCCAGATTCCCTGCTGTCTCCTTCCTCACACAGCAAATATTGTTTCAGTTTCTAAACAGCCCTCAACTCTTTCACACTGACAGGACACTAGCCAGATGAATATGGTTGGATGCTGGTAGGCACAGGCAGAATTTTCCCCCTTATTTTCCTCCCCCAAAACTAAGCTCGATTACATAGTTTCAAAGTGAAGCACAGGTATAGAGCTAGTTCTTATATTAAAAGAAGTCCTTTAATGGTGATATAAATGATTATTAAAAAAACCACAAAAGTATTAAATCGCAACAGTAGTCTGATTTAATAATGTATCTTAGATGCATATTTACATTAACTGGGGAAATCCATCCTGTTTATATCTTTTGGTGTATGTGTTTTTTCCCCCAGTGCCTATTAATGTACCTGTCAGAAACTTTGAGCTTCACTGGCATGGACTCATTTCAGAATCAAAGACAGAGGCTCATGTTGTAGGAATATTTGTTTCTAAAGGGGTTTTTGGGGCAGCCTTGCACCCATTTCCTGGATATATGGAACAGGCCGTGCAAATATCCAAAAAGGCAACTCGTTTCCTAGTTCTGGCGTACCAGTACAGAGGACCAATAGGCCATTTACTAGCAGTAGTAATGCTACTAAAACTAAGAATCCTTACATCAGGAAATCTTAAAAGCAACTCATTTTTAGAACAGGATGCAACTGGAAACAAGGGGGCAAAAATAGAATAGGAAGTGTCAGGAATTCATAAATACTTTTCAAATACTTGACGGAGCTATTGTGGTATGTCAGGAAGGAAATTGGAGTAGGACCTGGAAGATCCAAGTACAATCCACCCTCAGTCACATGAGTTTACCAGATTTTCTCTCTCATCTCCTTTCTTCTCCCCTCCCCTCCTCTCCTCTCCCCTCCTCTCTTCTCCTCCCTCTCTTCTCCCCTCCTCTCCTTTTGTCAAATAGTTACAGGTGCTTTCAATATTATGAATGCCAACTTGAGCTAAAGTAAAGCAAGATGTAACTCATTTTTGATCACCAAATAAAAATTCAGCTCTTCCTATTGAACTAGAGCCACCATATATTCCTCAACTCTGCTCTCCAGATCAGTGGACTTCCTGCGTGGGCAAAAGTTGTGCTGCAGCAGATCTGGAAATCTGGGAGCAAAAGGAGTTCTGGGATTGGCCAAGCTTGGTATGAAACTAGTGGGAACCTACCTGTGCCACGATCGATTCGGTCATGCACACATGCACCCTTAACATGCACACGAGCCCCCAATGCACCAATCAGCTGAGAGGATGAAGAAATGAAAAGCTAGGAATGACCCTCCCAGTCACCCATGCACTTTACTTTTATCCTCTCAGTTGATCAGAGACTTTTTTTTTTTAACTATCGGTTCGGTTAAACCAGTCCAAACCACTAGCATACCACCAGTGGTGTGAAAGTCTGGTAAGAATATGGTGTGGCTTTCTATGTTCAATAAGCCTTGCTGTTATTTCTGTTCAAAGAACCCATCTCAGAGATCCTAGGCTGAAAAGATCACTGGACACCTATGACCAGCCAAAGCCTTCCCTTATAATTCAAGGGATATGACTTGTTTTAATTTGAGTTTTTATGACTTTCTGCAATGGCTTTTCAGAGAAGTGTTCACTTCATCCCTGGAATCAGCTTTCATCTATCAGCATGAGAGGAACCCATCTTGCATAAATTTTCCTGTCAAGGCTCCAACAATACATCCCCATTCAAATCATAAGTCTCTAGTAAAAAAAAAAAAAAAAGATTTATTAGGAGTGACCATGTCAGCGTTACCTGGTTGCAGCCGACTCTTAAGACACATCATTCATTTCACTCTTGACCTTGGTCTTACCCCTACCCCCTGGATGTATATTCTCCAATGGGACACATCCATAGCCACAAGTCATCAATGATGCTCTCCAGTAATAATCTTGCATGCCAACAGCTTTGGCTGCCTAGCAATTATCTGAAGCATTTAAGGAATGTGCTACTTTCCCCACTCCCTTTCTGCTAGCAACCAAAAAGACCAAAGAAGATTTTTTTAGTTGATAACTTCCATTATTCCAGAACGTCAGTCATGTGACCCACATTCCTGTAAAATACCATAGCAGTTTCCCTTTAAGTAATAAATTGCTCTGAATCAATTCATCGACCTTTCTGATATACCATATGTTGGTTGTCATAACATCCATCACTTTCTTGATCTCATGAATCAGTTCTTCTCAGTCCTGATCTTTTACATTTTATGGCCCACTGATGCACAGTACGCATGTCACACAGGCATCACAATTGATATTCTGCATTAAATTTCAGTTGGAGTTTCCATTTGATTATGGCACAAAGTGACTGCAGGCCTCAATTTAACAAATTATTGCAACCTTTTCTCACAACTGTCTGCCAACTGAAGGGAAACAATAGATGCTAAAGAAGGCACCAGGACTTTTAGCTCATCAATGCTGCCATCTGTTGGCAATTGACAACACATCCAACACCTTTGCACTGCTGTTTCAATCTCAATCAGATCATTTTAGAACAGAGTTCCCAACCAGTGGTCCACTGACCACTGTTGGTCGGCAAGAAAATTTTGGTGGTTCACGATGATGAGCAAAAGGCCAGTCCTGTGAGTAGAGCTCTGGATTATGGGACTGGCCAGGTAGCTCGTGGTGGAGCTGGAAATCTCCACTGCAGAGGGGGCACATGCAACTTGCAACTTTGCAGGAGGTGCAAGGTTCAAGGAGTAGCGCAGCCCTCGCCAGCCGGAATGAGGTAATGGTGCTGTTATGGCAAGAAGGAGTGGCAGTATACATTGTATTCTTTATGAATGTATCTTTTCTTTTACATAAACTGAGAGCATTTGCACCAAGACAAATTCCTTGTGTGTCCAATCACACTTGGCCAATAAAGAATTCTAAAAGGTTTACATATTCAGGTGAAATCCTTCAAAAAGACTACATTTAGATCTGAACTAGAAGAAACAAGGCTGCACGTTGTTAATGCGCTGCGACGATTTTCTCCTCTACAATAAAATTTGGATCGCGAAATTATTTTCTGCAGGACATTATTGTTCTCAAGAACACACACATCCCTTCCCCATTTGCTGTGAAATGAAGAGGAGATTTTTCTTCTGACAATATTTATACATTTTTTGTGGGTGCCATTGTCTAGCTTTGTGTCCCCAAATGGCAATAATTGCTATGACTGATTGTGTAAAAACAGGGATCCTCAACCTCCGGTCCATGGACCAGCACTGGGCCATGGCATGCTAGAAACTGGGCCACACAAACAAGCAAAGCCCCATCTGTGGGATGCAGGCAGCCCACAAAACCATGCCCCTTCGGTCCACAGAAAAACCTCTCTCCATGAAAGCAGTCCCTGATGCCCAAAAGGCTGGGGACCGCTGGCTTAAAAACCAAATAGTAGGAGAAAGTGTCTCACCAAGGAAACTGCCAGCATTATTTTACAGATTACAGATTAACAGAGTTGGTAGGGTCCTTGTAGGTCATCTAGTTCAAACCCCCACCCACCCAAGCAGGAGACCCTACACCATTTCTGACAGATGGCAGTCCAGTCTCTTCTTGAAAGTCTCATGTGATGAAGCTCCCACAACTTCTGAAGGCAACTTCTGTTCTATTAGTTGATTGTTCTTGCTGTCAGAAAATTTCTCCTTATTTCCAGGTTGAATCTCTCCTTGATCAGCTTCCATCCATTATTCCTTGTCTGGCCTTCAGGTGCTTTGGAAAATAGCTTGACCCTTTCCTCTCTGTGACAGCCCCTCAAATATTGGAACAATTTTATATTGTATCTCAATTTTTAAAGGCATCCTCATGGTGTTATGCATCTTCATACATTTTATCTAATTGTAGACAGGATCGAAAGCTGGCAAGAAGCTCACTTCAGTGTCACACCACAAGGTCACCAATGAAAATTTATTGATCTCAAATAGTAAGAAAAGAACATTTGAGGAGGAAAGTCAAACACATTTTAGATTTTGTTTAGGGTTTGTTTATTTTTTTTCTCATCCAAGAGGTAAAGGCCCTGTCACACTGGCCGATGGATGCAAAACGTTTGTAAAAAGGACAAAGCGGACGAGAAAAATGTTCCATCCGTTGTTATCCGCTCTCAAAAGGGGCAAAAATTTGCATAACCAGAGTGGACAACACGGAAAGGAACGGACGGGGGGAGGACATAGGGCGGATGGAAAGCAGATGCTCCATGGAAGCCTAGCGGATGGAAGCAGATGAGAGCGGATGGCACATCCACAAGGCTTCTGGGGGAGCGCAGGAAAGTGGACCAGAACGGAAAGAGCGGATGCAGAGCGGACGCCGAGTGGATGAAGCGGGTGCACAGCAGATGCACAGCGGATGAAGCGGATGCAGAGCGGAAGCCTAGCGGATGCCTAGTGGAAGCCTAGCGGAAGCCTAGCAGATGCCTAGCATTCACTGCGCATGCGGGGAGGATGCATTGCGTCAGCCCCGCGGATATAAAGGGAAGCAGCTCCCAAGCAGGTCACCATTCAGAGGAAAGACCTGCTTCCAGACACAGCTCTCCAGCCAGCTTGCCTGCCAGCAACCCAACAACCATGGGGAAGAAACGGAAGCCTCTGCCATCTGCTGCCAGCCCTGGCAAGAGGGACAGGGCCACCCTCCCACCCCCTGGCCCTGACTCTGCTTCTGCTGGGGCTTCTGCTGCCCGGGCTCGATCTTCTGGTGCTGGGGCTTCTGCTGATGCTGCTTCTGGAGGTGGTGCTTCTGCTGGTGCTTACTCTGCTGATGCTGCTTCTGGTGTTGGTGCTTCTGCTGGTGCTTACTCTGCTGGCCCTGCTCCTGGTACTGGTACTTCTGCTGGTGCTTACTCTGTTGGCGTTGCTCCTGGTCCTGCTGGTCCTGCTGGTGCTCCTGGTCCTGCTGGTGCTCCTGGTCCTGTTGGTGCTCCTGGTCCTGCTGGTCCTGCTCGTGCTCCTGGTCCTGCTCCTGCTTCTGCTGGTTCTGCTGGTGCTCCTGGTGCTGCTGCTGCTGCTGGTCCTGCTGGTCCTGCTGGTCCTGCTTTTGCTGCTACTATTGTTGCTGCTGCTGCTGCTGCTGCTGCTTGTGTGGAGGAGCAGCCCCTACAACCTCGAAGCCCCTCTAATGAGGGCCCATATGGTCCTGCCAAAGGGAGGAAGAGGCAGATGTGTGAACGGGAGAGGAGGCAATACAACATAGAAGAGGAACATGAGGAGGAGGTGCTGGAGTGGCTGAGGGAGAACGAGTATCTATGGCGGAAGGGACACAGGCTCTATCGAGACACCAAAAGGAAGCAGGCTGCTTGGAGAGAGAAGGCGGAGAGCCTGGGCTATACTTCGGAGGTGCTCCTCGGCTGGTGGAAGCACATGCACACCTGGTACGGGAAGCTGCACCTCAAGAAATCTGGCCAGGCCGCGATCAAGCTGATGGACCGGGAGACCTATGTGATGGCCAAGTGCAGCTTCTTGGAGGGTGAGATCCACCACCGAGGAGCAGCCCCTCTGACAACCCTCTCTCTCAGGCAGCCTGCTGAAAGCCAGTCCTCTTCTGGCAAAGAGTCAGCTCCTGTGTCCAGGCAGGTATCTGTGGAGCGTGCCACAACGGAGACTCCCCCGACAGCTGTACTACCCGTGGCGGAGCGCGTGGAGGACCCCCTGACGCAGTGGGAGAAAGGAGATGGCACTTCCACCACAGCCCAACCCACATCCATCCCCAGCTCCACCTCCACAGAAAGGCTGAGAGGAAAACCGGAGGGGCAGAGCCACACTGTCCTGCTGGAGATAACAGACACCATCAGGGGCAGCATAGATCTCCTCTCTCAGCTGGTACACACCGACGCCCCATCCTCACCTATGTCAACCAGACACTCATGAACATGTCGGAACCCCAGTATCAGGTGGTGAATGACAGGATCACCGATCTTCTTCACAACCCTCCAGACCAAGATGAACCTGCTCCCACCCAGTCCAGGCCTGTTCCTCCACCCCAGGTGATGTCACTGCCCTTCCAAGGCTTTCCACAGGCTGTACCCTTCCAAGGCTATGGCTACCAGGAGCTCCAGCAGCACAGGCAGCCCTTCCCAGTCCAGGCACAGGTACATCGATGCCACCGGTGCCACTGATGCCACAGATGCCATCCATGCCACAGATGCCACCGATGCCAGTCCTCACCCAGCTGCAGACCAGACATCCCCACTACACTCCTCCTTCCTCCACCCCACAGCCAAGCCCGGCCTCAGTACATCTGTCATTGGTATTGGGGCTGACACCCCACGTCATGGAGGAAGGGGCTCTCAACATCACGGGGCTGAGCCAGCTGTCTGAGAGCTTCCGCAACACACCGTCCCCTGTTGTCCTCTCAGGGCCAGGCACCCCAATGGCGCCTCAGACCAGCACTCCAGCAGCAACCACCTCCACAGCACCTGGACCCTTCACCCCTGAGACTGGGCACGCCTCTGAGTGACCAAGAAGAGTGCCAGAGACTGGATGGCGACCTGTTGACTATATTTTTGCTTTGGACACTTGACTTGGGTCATTTTTCTTTTACAGCTTGTTATTAATAAAGATTATCTTTGCTTCACACACTTGCTTCATTTATTTTTGTCAATAAAGTCTTGGTGGAAACTTTTAGAAATGGTTTAAGCCTTTGAATGCTCGTGGGATGGGTAAGGATAGCAGTGGGATGGGCAGGGATACCTTTGGAATGGGTAATAGCTGTGGGATGGGCAGGGATACCTATGGGATGGGCAGGGATACCTTTGGGATGGGTAACAGCTGTGGGATAGATAAAACTCCAGTGCAAGCATAGTGGGACTGTATGGTCCACCCTCCCAGGTGCCACACCTATGGCCCTTTAATTATCAATAATAATGTAATCAATCATCCACACATGTCAACATAAACACAACTCTTTATTAAATGCCCTGTTCATTGTAGGCCCACCCAACATACATGGCCCAATCTCATCAGTGTGATGAGACAGGCTGAAGGAAGCATCCATTAATCATCTATCATCCTGTCTTGCCACTCCACTGCTCCAGCTGGGGAGTTGCACCAGTGTCTCAGGAGGTTGCACTGCTTCTTCCCTTCATGTGAGGCTCTGTTGGGGCCTTGCACATCCTGAGTGTCTATCAGGTTTCGCCCTTGCCTCCATTCCCCAGGCTCCATGTCCCCATTGCCTTGTTGGAGGTCCACGAGCCTCTTCTGCAAGACTGGGTAACGGGTGTGCATGAGATTGTGCAGGATGCAGCAAGCTTCCACGATGTTCCTCATGGTCTCTGGGCGATGCTGCATGGTGGTGAGAAGTACCTGGAACCTGTTGGCCGGGATGCCAAAGGCGTTCTCCACCAACCGCCTTGCTCTGGACAGCCTGTAGTTGAAGATCCTCTCTTCACGGGTGAGGCATCTGGAAGTGTATGGCTTCATGAGGTAGGTTCTGAGGGAGAAGGCGTCATCCCCCACGATGAAGTAGGGCACATCTTTTGTGTTGTTGGGCAGGGGGTCTGGATCTGGGAAGCCCATGATGAGGTTGCGTTCCAGCCCCTCCTTGAGGTCACTGGCATTGTATACCTGGGCATCTGAAGCTGACCTATTGCCTGAAGCATCGATGTACATGAACTTGTAGTCAGCATCGACCATGGCAAAGAGGATGATGCTGAAGAAGCCCTTGTAGTTGAAATAAGTGGACCCCGACTTGGCTGGAGCTTTGCAGGCCACGTGCTTGCCATCTATGGCTCCAACGGTGTGGGGGAAGTTCCACCTCTGATACCACTGCTCTGCAACTTTCTTGCAGCCTTCTTCAGTGGACGGGCACTGGAGGAGCTCCTCCAGGTATTCTTCGATGATGGCCTACACCACTTCTCTGACCACAATGCTGATGGTGTTGTGTTGCACCCTCCAGCCATACTGCATGCTCCTGTATGTGGTCCCTGAGGCCAGGTGGCGCAGAGTCAGTGCCACCTTGAGCACAGGGTCCAGGCTGGGCCAGAGGTTGGTGCTCTGCTTGGTCAACCTGGGTCTCAGCCGCACCACAACTTCGTCAAACATGGCTGGCGGCATCCTCATAAAGTTCTGGAATGCACGAGGGTCTTCATTCCTGAGCTCCACCATCAGCTTGTTGTACAGTCCATACTCTGCTCTTCTGGCGATCCATCTTCGGACCCAGACACTTCTTGGCTGCCTCCTTTTCTTCCCGTAGAATAGTTGAAAGAGCCTGTAGATGGCTTCGCACTGTTGCAGAACGATGGTGGCTACCAAAAGGACTTTGTTACGATCCATGGTGGACATGACTGGATGCCGTGGAAGAGGAAGAGTCAGATGAAGGCTGCAGAGGTCTGCACAGCAGGGGTGCTGGACTGAAAGTGAGATGCAGACGAGTTGCTCCCCCTTTTTATAGGCAGTATAGGTGTCCCTTTGCATCCTCTAGGCATCCTCTAGGCCTCCTCTAGACATTCTTAATATCCGAGATAGGTCCCCTCTGCGAACGTTTTTTCCATTTTAAATGCTTTCTTTGCGAGCTGCATCCGCTTTCATCCTTTCTCCGTCCGTGCTACTAATGCTTTGTGTCCGTTCCGCGTCTGTTTCGCTTCCTCCCTGTTTCTGTTTTCCGCTGAAGTGGATTTGAGTTGCGTGGATGTGCAGCAGATGCCTAGCGGATATAGCAGACGCATAACGGATGACAATGGATGTAGAACAGATGTTCCCCGTATGCCTTGAGGATGCAAAATGGACGCGTTGGATACATTTTCCGCTCAAAAAGTTTTGAGCAGCTCAAAACTTTTTGAGCGGATGGAACCTCAGTCGACGGATGCTGGATGGATAGAGAGGATGAAAAACGGACGCAGTGAGTACAGAATGGATGAATCGCGTTAACCAACGGATGGCAAGTGTTTCTCTCCGTTTTACATCCTCTTTCCATCCGTTGGTGCAGTGTGACATGGGCTTAATGTATCTGTAATCCCAAGGGAGAAAGCAATCAGAATCATCAGCAATTTGCATTGGAGTAATGCAGTATTTTTGTCAATTAATATTTATTTTTGGAAGCAATATCACTATAAATCTCCTTCAGCTGACCATTTCAGTGCTCAGTTGATTAATGTAAAAGAGAAGTTGGAAGGATTAAAAAAAAAAACCAAGCTATTTACAATTTCCTCCAATTCCTTTGGTGGTTTGAAGAATGATAGCATGATAGAAGAACTTAAAAACAAATGTTTAATGTCAGCATCTCAACAAACCAAGGAGCTGTCCAGGAAAAAGAAAGAATAGTGTGTAACTTTATTTTAAAGGATCAATTCTGAGAAGGCTATCTGTTAAATGCAAAAGTTTCCCAAATGTCTGTTAAGTATAAAAGTATGTCAACGTAGTGATATGTCACTTGAGTATTTTAGCAAAATGGATGAAAATGATATCATCTATATCAGTGGTGGCTAACCTTTTGGGGCTCCCCTGCCAAAAAATTGTGTGTGTGCTCGTGCACTCAAATGCCACCACCCAGAAAGCAATGTGTGTGTGGGGGCCACACACACCCTGCACATACAGGGTAGATCTGGGCAGTGGTGGGCGGCATTCATCACCGCCGGCAGCAGTAGAGCAACAGGAGCATGCAGGGAATGCACGTGATAGACATAGGACATAGTTGCAGAGATGGCTGAACAAGAGCCTACCCATGAGCAACTGGCCCAGTTTAAAATGAGAAAGCCGAGCACTCTATCAACTACAAGCCCCCAGCCCAAAAGAGCATCCAGGAAATTCAGGAGCTGGAGAAGGATGATGAAAGTGTACGCAAATATAAGGAAGCCCTACTGGGAAATGTTGCCATCACTGCTGACCAAGGGTGGGATTCTATCAGTTTGCACCTATTTGCTAGAACCAGTTGTTCAAATTTTAAGCAGTTCAGAGAACCAGTTGTTAGAAGAAATTACTGGCCTAATCCTGTAAGGAAGGCAGGAAGGAAACATTCTGGTGTTGCTTATAAAAACTGCTTCTCCGTTAACCCTTTTTACATTCTAGTCTGGCAGGATTAGACTTCCTATCTCAGGAACGTCTCTGGAGTTTTTTCCCCCTCCTTTGCTGATACTTTGCTTGTGTGGAGTGACCATTCAAAGTTACAATGGCACTGAAAAAACTGACTTATAACCATTTTTCACACTTACGACTGTTGCAGCATCCCCACAGTCATGAGAGGCCAGGCGAGGAGATGCGTGCCTCGATGTGAGTGATATTGAGTTGGCCACACCCAGCCAATAACATGACCACCAAGCCACGCCCACCCAGTCACATGGTCACCAATCCAAGCCCACCAACTAAGCCACGCCCACAGAACCGGTTGTTAAAAAATTTGAATCCCACACTTGCTGCTAACCCTTTTAGTCCAAATGTGGTGGTAACAAAACTGACTTTGGTTTGTGAAAGTGCTCCTGATCCCTTGGAATTGAATCTGAGAGGTGATTTCGAGAGTTTCAAGAAGCAGGCATTTGTGCTAAAGGAAGGTGTAGAGTACCGGATAAAAATATATTTTCAGGTAAAGAGGGAGATTGTTTCAGGGCTCAAGTACATTCAACACACATTCAGGAAAGAAGTAAAAAATTGACAAGACTGACTATATGATTGGAAGCTATGGACCATGGGCTGAGGAATACGAGTTCCTAACTCCCCTGGAGGAAGCCCCTAAGGGCATGCTGGCCTGGGGCACTTAACAACATCCGATCTTAAATTTACAGATGATGCATCTCTGCGCATGATGCACACAATTCCCCTGCATGCCATGTGTCTTTGTGCATGCATGCAAGACCCCCCTTTAGGCCCCACACATCTCTGCGCATGTATACATGTCTCCTGTGCATCCCCACATCCCAAGCAGGCGTGCCAGATACCCAACAATCAGCTGTTGGGCAGGCAGCACATGCGCATGCGCAGTGGGGTTCTTCAGGGCAACCTCTTGCATGTTGGCAGAAGTGGCTGTACGTGCCACTTCCGGCAGGCATGCCACAGGTTCACCATCACGGATCTATATCATCCATTCAAAGTGTGCCACCATGATTGCTTTAAAATTAAGATAAAATTGATATTAATGTAACTGTTCCATTCAGACTACTTTGGTCTGTTATTTCAGACAGATATCCAGACAGAAATCTGGTCTGCTGAATCCAAAGTCTGTTAAATGAGAATCCATTGAATCAAGAGTCCACTGGCCATTACAGCACATGACACTATCATTTTAAGGAGTTGAGAAACTTCAGGAACACAGCCATTTCACAGGGCAAAGAATTGCAAAAGGAATATCAGGATGCAAAGTGAGATGGGACTATACTACATAGATGTAAGGATCTGAACTGGAGACAAGAGAGTTGTTTGTAGGACTTACACCCCATAGTGTAATGGCAGGAAACCTAAATGGCCAGAAACTACATGGGTAATGTTCAGCTGACTCCTTGTCACAATTGAGTAACACTCATTGATGCACTGAAAGGGCTTTTGAGCAATTGCTATAGCTTTACCTAGAGATATTTGTTATGTAAAGTATTCTGGCCCAGGCCTTAATGGTCCACCCATTAACAAAGGTGGGGTTGAGCTTCTGCTTCTGAGGTGAGTTCCTGCTTCTGAGTTGCTACATTTTTTGGAGGAAATATTCTGCCTTTTTAATATTTCCCAGGATATTTCAATTTTCTAGGAGAGGGGTGGGTGCTAACTTCCTACAAAGGTCAGCCAACTTTGCTAGGGGGTAGGTCTAAGTTACATCCCCCTATTTATTTTTAATCATTAAGGGAATTTATACTCAAGTATTAACCAAGTTAGAACCATCAAGGTCAGCCAATTTTGCTAGGGATAAAGTTAAGTTACAGATCCCTATTTATTTATTTATTTATTTATTTTTATTAAGAACATTTATATGGCTGTCCAGTTCACAGTGATTCCAGGTGGCTTATGGATGACTGCCATTAACCTTCGTCTGCTTAGTGGACCATGATAGACTTCGAAACAAAGACTAATGGTTTAGCTGTGCATTGTTCTCTTAATAGTCCCTCTGGAAAGCTTTCCACAAGCAACAAAATGCAAACACAGCTAAAAAGGTAAGTCAAAACATGCCAGGAGGTGTATCTTGAATCCAGAGTCCAAACATGCGGGTGAGAAGATGATGCTGGCCCTTAGTTCACAATCCTGGTATTGTGAGCATTGCATTATTTTCTCTGACATTTAATTTTCAGCCTTCAATCATCACAGGTGCTTGCTCTGTTCTACCAAGATTTGCTCTTAGGAAACTGGTTTGGCACCGTTTAACTCGGAATGAACAACACTAAACCCCTTTTTTGGAGGGGCCTCTTGAAAAAATGATTTTGTGAAAGATGTCAAGGCAAAGCATAAAGCTTGCAGTTGAATCAGCGTAATCTTAGGACCGGGGTCTACATTTTTTTTCATGAATAATATATTGTTTTGTGTTTAGCTTTGCTGTCATCTCTTAATCTGTCTGTCACGCTTGAACAATCAGAACTACATATTAAGTTCCCTTTAATAAAAATTATTGCTCATGCGCATACACAAGAATCTAGACAGCTAACGGGCAGCACTAAATCAGGGCTAGATAAGAGTCAACAGAATTCAAGACCATTTGTGTGAACCAGAGGTGGTATTCCGCAGGTTCTGATGAATGGTGGAATTCAAATATTTTTACTACCGGTTCTGTGGGTGTGGCTTATTTGGTGGGCGTGTCTTGGTGGTCATGTGACTGGGTGGGCATTGTTGAGGTAATTCCCCTTTAGGAGAATGAGCACATACAAGAAGACATATGGAGAGTAGTGTTTGAATAATACACACACAGTACACTGATACACTGGACAGTAAATGTAGGTTTTTATTTCCAGAAAGTTTAAGCAAAGTTCAAGATAAGCAGTTCAAAGTCATTCATAGGTAAATCAGTCAGTTTTTCAATCCAGAGATAATCCAATAACAAATTCCAGTGTAAAAACAGTTCAGTAACAGACTTACATTAAATCCAGAAATAGCAGGAACGGCAAATACTTTCTAATAGAAGGAAAACAGAGACTGACTCGCACTCTCTTCTGAGACTCAGACTAAGACAAACCAGGTTTCTGGCTCCATCTTATGGCTGTTTGAGAAACCACATCTAATTACAGTTTTGCATTTTCTTAAAGATACAGTTTTAAAATGTCTATCCTGGTTTATATATTTCTAACCCAAATACCTGTTCGGTGACTTATATTCCTAACAGACATGCTTGGTTGTCATGTGACTGGGTGGGCATGGATTAGTGGTCATGTGACTGGGTGGGCGTGCCAACTCAATGTCACTCACATCAAGGGCTGCCTCACCTGACCCCTCCCCTCCCAGCGATTCCTTGTCACACCCAGCCTCAACTTATCTATAGTTCTGTAAAAATGTTGTTCACCTTTTTTGACTTTATTATCTGCATACTATAGATGTACTTTGATAGACTACTGAAAGGAGGAAATGGCTCACATGCTTTGCCCAAGAGTGCAATAGGCAACAGGCTTTTAAGGGGCTGCCAGAAAGAAAGGGGGGGGGCAATGTATTTTCCAAAGCACCAGGAGGCAAACAAGAAGCAATGGACAGAAACTGAACAGAGAAAAGCAACCTAAAACTAAGGAGGAACTTCCTGACAGTGAGAATAATTAACCAGTGGACCTGCTTGTCCCAGAAGTTCTGGGAGATCAATCACTGGAAATTTTTTAAAGACTGGACAGCCATTTCTCTGAAATGGTATAGGGTTCCCCCTAAAGTCTCTTCTAAGTGTTATTCTGACACCTTTCCCAGGACCTCTAGTCAGAGTTTGGCATCCTCAGTTTTCCTGCCTGAGCAGGGGCTTGGACTGGAAGACCTCTGTTCTGTCCAGAAAAACGCGAGGTAGACCAGGTTCCAACAACAAGTCTATTTCAATTATAGTTGCAAAACGGAACATTGGCTCAAGCCGCAACAGCCCTTTTATACTTTTCTGTCTGCCAGCTTGTAGCCAATGACATTCATTTGATTTTGCCGCCTTTGTGCGGCTTTGGGGATTGGTTCCTTTTGAACCTATCCCCATTAGTTTTTTAGTGACCAATCAGAATGGTTTATTTGGATTCTACTATTTATATACAGAACACCCCTCCCCTCTTAGTTCAGTCCTACGTGGTGACGTAGTCGCGCAGGTAGGTGGGGCTTCTCTTGACTCAACTGGACTTGCGTGGTTCATTATTGTTGGAGACTTCGACCGGTTTGGATGGGGCTGCTGTGTCTTCCGTCCTTCTCCATGGAACCGTCTGGAAGGATGAGCCAGTCATCTTACTGCCACCTGAGTTTCTTAGGCCGGCGGTTTTGCCACTCCCTCCCGTTTCCTCCGGGCAGGTCGAGCTGGCCTGGCTGGCCCCTTCGGATGGACTCTTCTCGCAACTTACTTCAAACAGTGAGTCTTTTATTTGCTCTTTTTGATTGTTATTGTTTTCGGAGTTTAATTTAAACGGTTCTTTATTGATTTCTCGCATTTCCCACCCCTCTTTGGTTTGAATTTCGTCGTGTTTTTCTATGTGTGGTTGTGTGTTTGCATTTCGTTCTATGTTTCGGGAGCGAAGCTGGTCTATGTGCCGCTTCCATTCCCTGCAGTCATCTACCGTTAATCGGTAGGATTTGGGGCCTGTTATTTGTGTCATTTGTCCGGGTAGCCATAATGGGTCCCCAGTAAAATTTTTAGCATAAACTAAGTCACCTATTGCAAAAGTCCTGCATCGGGTGGAGGAGTCGGGGGGGTTTTCTGGTGTGAAATTTGGGTGCAATCTATTTAGATGCGACCTTAGTTTCCTTCCCATCAGTAATTCTGCTGGTGTTTTGTTGGTTGTAGTACTGGGTATGATATGTTGGAGGGTGAGTAATCGATTTATTTTATTTTGGACATCTCCAGCGTCCATTCTTTCTAAACCTTCTTTAGTAAACCGGACCATTCTCTCTGCCCTACCGTTTGCAGCCGGGTAATCCGGCGCAGTTAGGGCATGTCTTATACCTAGGGAGGCTAGGTATTGCTCGAATTGGAGACTGGTTAATTATGGCCCGTTATCGGACACTAGGATGTCCGGTAGGCCATGGGTCGCAAAGAGTTTGTCAAGTTGTTTTATAACGGTTTCTGTTGTTGTAGATGGCATAATTTTTACCTCCAGCCAATTAGAGTATACATCCACGACAATCAGAAATGTATGCCCCTTGGTAGGACCCGCAAAATCGATGTGGATTCGTGACCAGGGGCCTCTTGGGGTTTCCCAGTTTCTTATGGGTGCTTTTGGTGGGGACGGCCTGATTCTTTGGCATTTATTGCACGAGTTTACCCAGTATTCGATGTCCCTATCTATACCTGGCCACCAAACGTAACTTCTAGCAAGGCTTTTCATTTTAACTATTCCTGGGTGGCCTTCATGAAGCATACCCAGTACCTTGGTTTGTAATTTGTTAGGAATAATTACCCGATCACCCCACAATAAATAACCTTTTTGGATTGAGAGTTCAGTTTGTCTGGTCTGGAAAGGTTTAAAGTTCTCAGTTTTTTGGTTTTCCGGCCAGCTTTTACCTGCCCAGTTAAGTACGCAGGCAGTCAATGGGTCTTTTGCGGTGGCTCTGGCAACATCATTCGCAGATATGGGTAGATCGGGGCAAGTCTCTATCTGCAATGCTGTCCTCGTTGGTGCCGGGTCTTCCTCTGTTGATGGCAATGGTGCTCTGCTCAAAGCGTCTGCATGGGAAATTTGTTTCCCTGGGCGATGTGTCAGAGTATAGGAATAGGCTACCAGGAACTCTGACCATCTAGTCATTCGTGGGGACAGAATATTCGGTGTAGGTTTGTTTCCCGCCAAAATTCCTAGTAGCGGTTTGTGATCTGTTACGATTTGAAAAGTTCTTCCATATAGGTACTCGTGGAAACGTTTCACTCCAGCGACAATTGCTAGAGCTTCTCTGTCCAACTGGCTGTAATTACGCTCGGCTTTGGACAGGGTCTTAGAATAGTATGCGACGGGTGCCTCTCTCCCATCAGGCAATTGGTGGCTCAGGATGGCACCGACTCCGAATGGCGAGGCGTCGCAGGTCACCGTCAATGGCAGTGTATTGCTAAACTGGATAAGAATGGTGTTTGATGTTAATAAGTCTTTTATTCCTTGGAAAGCTTTTTTTTCTCTAAGCCCCCATGTCCAAATTGTTTTCTTGTCCAGTAATCGATGCAATGGTTCCGCTATTGTGGCTTTTTGGGGTAGAAACACATTGTAAAAGTTTATCAGTCCCAAAAATGCCTGCAGCTCAGTTTTATTCTTTGGTTCTGGTGCGTCTTTTATAGCTCTTACTTTTTTTTCGGTGGGGTGTATGCCCTCTCCATCAATTAAATATCCTAAAAACTCGACGCGATCAGTCATTAGGCAGCACTTTTCTTTCTTTACTTTAAGGCCAGATTCTCTGAATTTATTTAGGACCTCTTTGAGTCTTTTCTTTAGTTGTGTTGCATCTTTGGCTGAAATTAGGACGTCGTCAAAGTATGGCACGACCCCTCTTATGCCATTTAACAGGCGTTCCATGAGGCTCTGGAAAACTCCTGGGGCTACGCTTACTCCAAATTGGAGTCTGTTACATTTGAATGCCCCTTTGTGAGTCACTATTGTTTGTGCTTCCGCCGTTAAGAGGTCTACTGGGAGCTGTTGGTACGCCTGTGCCAGGTCTAGTTTGGCGAAAACCTTTCCTCCCCCAAGAGAGTGCAGTAGGTGTTGCACAACTGGCACCGGGTACGCGCTCTGTTGCAACGCGTGGTTCAGGGTAGCCTTGTAGTCGCCACAGATTTGAACCGACCCGTCTGGCTTAATTGGTGTCACAATTGGTGTTTCCCATCTAGCGTGGTCGACTGGTTCTAAAACCCCTTGATCTATTAATTTATTTAGTTGTTCCTCTATTTTTTCTTTTAAAGCAAAAGAAACTCGTCTGGCCTTTAGTCTTTTAGGGGTTATCTGTGGGTCTAGACTAAATGAAATGGGGGTTCCCCGATACCTGCCTAGGGAGCCGTTGAAGACGTCCTGGAATTCTCAGATCAGGTCTTCTTCCCAGTCAGTTGCGGCCACCCGGTCTACTCTGGTCATCCCGATGCCCAATGGTGTGAACCATTCGATACCCAGGAGGCTTGGTCGATCTCGGTCGACTATTGTTAATGGTAGTACTGCGACATGTTGCCTGTAAGCAATTCGAAAATGTCCCAGGCCGATTACAGGAATTCGGTTTCCCTGATAATCTTTGAGGGTTAGTTTTTGTCTCTGGAGTTCCTTAATTTTGATGTCAGGAATTAGTTTTTTGAGGGTGTCCCACGACACCATGGATAGGAACGATCCAGAATCAACTTCCATCTCGCAGGGGCTGTCTTCGATTTTTACAACTATTTTTACTTTCTTCCCGCTTTCCGTCTGAGCGCTTCCGATAGTGAAAGTTTGGTATGTTTTCTCCCGGTTAGTGGCTTGCCTGTTTTGCTGCCACTTTCTCTCGGAGAGTCTTGGCTCAGGTTTTGCTGGGGAGTCGTTTCGTCACTTTGGGCTGTAATTCTTTTTGTTTCTGCAGACTTTCTCGATATGCCCCCTTTTCTTGCATGCTCTGCAAATGGCATCGAGGAATCTGCAATCGGCTCGGGGATGGTTTCCCCCGCAGCCCGCACATTTCCACCGATTTCTATTTTCGCGCCCTTTCTTGTTAGCGTATAGGCAGTGGATTTCGTCTTCCTCCCCGGATTCTGACGTCTCTTCGAGTTCTTCGTAATGAGTGGTTGTGGGAGGTTGTTTTTTTCCTCTGGCCGGGCTTTTTTCATCGTTACTTGCATTCATTTGTTTCATCTTATCTGCCGATTTTTTGGCGGCTTCAGCGGCCGAGGCTTCTGCAATAGCTTCGGCTACTGTTATGTTGGGTTTGTTCAGTAGCTTGCTTTGTATGGTTGAGTCTCTTAACCCCAATATCACTCGATCCCGCATCGCTTCATCTAAGTTAAGAAACTCGCACGCTCCCCCTATTTGGCCTAGTGCGGCTACAAAATCAGCGATGGTTTCGCCTTCTTTCTGGTCTCTCTGATAAAACTCGTGCCGCTTTATCAAGTTTTACACCACTGGTGCATAATGGGCCTTTAATGTTCTTTGGAGCTCAGTCCACGTCAGTTGTTTGACATCTCGGGGCTTTGCCAAAGCCTTGGCCATTTTAAAAATCGCGGGCCCACAGTGTCTCAAGAAGACGGCTCTTTTTCGTTGGTCTGAGATTTCCTCCATCTCATTGCTCTCTAGGTATATCTGGAAACGGTCTACGTAAGATTCCCAATCTTCTTCATTGGGGTTGAAGGGTGCGGGCGGCGCATTGTTTCCGGCCATTTCTCTTTGTCTGGCTTGTCTGTCACTGCGTGCTGCGTCTCGCGTTTAGGACGATCCCAACCTCATTGCCAGTGTTACTTCCGGAAAAACGCGAGGTAGACCGGGTTCCAACAACAAGTCTTTATTTCAATTATAGTTGCAAAACGGAACATTGGCTCAAGCCGCAACAGCCCTTTTATACTTTTCTGTCTGCCGGCTTGTAGCCAATGACATTCATTTGATTTTGCCACCTTTGTGCGGCTTTGGGGATTGGTTCCTTTTGAACCTATCCCCATTAGTTTTTTAGTGACCAATCAGAATGGGTTATTTGGATTCTACTATTTATATACAGAACACCCTCCAAACCCCCTTTCAACTCTGTTAAACACACATGTATTTATGCTCTGAACTATAGACATTGAATGCATGTAAACCCTGAAAAAAATGTGGTAGCCCTGGGCAAAAGAAAGGCAGTAGAATCACTCTAAGTGCAGGGACAGTGTAAAATATTAACACGTGATACATAACGGAACAATTAAAAATAATAGCACAGAGTTTTCTCTCTCTCTCTCTCCCCCTTCCTATTTCTTTTTCTTTCTTTCTCTTTCTTTGTCTCTTTCTGTCTCTCTCCCTTCCTTTCTTTTTTTCTCTCTCTCTCTCACACACACCACACACACACACACACTCTCTATTTCTTTTTCTTTCTTTCTCTCTCTCTCTCTCTCTTACACACACACCTCTGTCAGCCTTCATTCCCCCTCGCTCCAGGCACTTTACTCACAAGGGGAAGTGAATCTAGCACTGGAGAAGTTCTGCAGGTTAACAAACTTGCATTTGAAGCTCCTGCAAACTTCCCCATGGCTGGATTCCCCCCACCCCACAGCATTCTTTCCCTCTCCTCCAGGCACTTTACTCACAAGGGGAAGTGATACTTCTTGTGTCCATGAAGAATCCAGCCTTGGAACAGTTTTGCAGGTTAACGGACCGCTGCTCTGCCCATAGTCATGTGTTTTCAAGTGGCTGCTTGAAAATGCATGGCTAAGGCGGGGGAGCAGTCCTCCTTTAAACTGGGGCAAGTGAGCATCAGGTAGGTGGGGCAAGCATGTGAACGGAAACCAGGCGACTGGGTTGGAGGCGTGGCCAGCTAGATGTTGCTACCGGTTCAGTGACCCACACCAAACTCTTGCTACTGGTTCACCCGAGTAGGTGCAAACCGGCTGAATAGCATCTCTAGTTCTGACCAGTTCTGGAGAATCGGTTGCGGAAATTTTGAGTAGTTCAGAGAACCGGCAAATCCCATATCTGACTGGCCCTGCACCCATCTATTCTCTGCCTCCCAAGTCCCAGCTGATTGGCTGGGTCCTTTTTGGTTGCCCTTCACAGGAGAACAGAGCTGGAAAGCAGGTTAGTGGGATGGGGTGGGGAGGGAAGGGGGATTTTACAGTATCCTTCCCCTGCCATGTCCACCAAGCCACACACCACACTCCCCAAGCCATGCCCACAGAACAGTTGTAAAAATTTTTGAATCCCACCACTGGTGTGAATGTAATGACTTCAGATTGATTCCTCTCTGTCAGGCTCTTCCAGTCCCCCTACACTGTCTATTTGTTAAAGTCCCCACATCTTAAGGTTAAGAAACACTAGTCTAAACTGGCAAAAAAATCAAGAGTCTGGTCAACTCAGTGTCTCTGAAAGATGAGATCTGAAAGGTGCATTTTCAGGAGGCAACTGGATTTTCTGGTTTTTCTTCAGACCTGAAGAAGCTTCTTGGATGAGAAGTGAAATGTCTTCAAAGAAAAGCCAGAAAAGTCCAGTTGCCTCCTGAAAATGAACCTTTGGAACAACCATGACCTGGATGACTGAGAATCTCCATAGACGTTGAGATGAGATGGGTGATCAGGTATGATATAGGCCTTTCTGAGCCCTGGAGACCGAAATAATTTATTCATCTGCCATCTTCTTAACCCTCCAAAGTAGGGGTCTTCAAAGTTGACAACTTTAAGACTTGTGAACTTCAACTCCCAGAATTCCTCCTCCAGTCATGTTAACTCAGGAATTCTGGGAGTTGAAGTCCACAAGTCTTAAACTTGCCAAGTTTGAAGACCCTTGCTCCAATGGGAGGAAGACATCAGGGATGCTCTAAGTGACATCTAGTGGCAACCTCAGGATAACTCTGGTAGACATCAAATAATTGTGGATGTGTACTTGTGTGTGGGTACCAATTTATTTATTTATTTATTTATTTATTTTATTTGTCAAACAATTATTAGATAACAGGTATAAGTATAAACATGGTTATGAATACATGAAATGGATATGAATAATGAAAAAAGAATCATTAGGACAGGGATGGTAGGCACATTGGTGCACTTACGCACACCCCCTACAGACCTCTTAAGAAAAGGGTGAGGTCAATAGTTTGGGGGTTTGGGAAAGAAACCACAGAGTCAGGTGGAGTGTTCCAGACATTGACCACTCTGTTGCTGAAATTGCATTTCCTGAAATCAAGTTTGGTGTGGTTTACCTTGAGTTTGTATCTATTGTGTGCTCTTGTATTGTTGTGGTTGAAGTTGAAGTATTCATTGACAGGTAGGACATTGCAATGTATGATTTTATATGCTATACTTAGATCAGACCTAAGACAGCGTAGTTGTAGATTTTCTAGGTCTAGAATTTCAAGTCTGGTGACATAATGTATTCTACAACGAGTAGAAGAGTGGAGAACTCTTCTTGTGAAATATTTCTGGACTTTCTCAACTGTGTTAATATCAGATACGTAATGTGGGTTCCAGACTGATGAGCTGTATTCAAGTATTGGTCTAGCAAATGTTTTGTATGTTCTAGTTAGTAGTGTGACATTACCAGAGAAAAAGCTACGTAAGATTAGATTAACAACTCTTAAGACTAGGTCCCACTGGCCTATGGACACAAGACGTATGCAGAAAGGACACAGCGGACAAGCAAAATTTCGGGGGTTGCTCCATCCGTTTTCATCTGTTCCCAAAAGTGGTGAAAATTTGCATAAACAGAACGGAAAAGAATGGAAAAGAACAGACGTGGGTAGTATGTAGCGGGGATGTTAAACAGATGTTCATCGGAAGCCTAGCAGATGAAAGCAGATGGAAGTGGATGACACCTCCGAAGGGGTTCCGGGGAGAATTTCGAAGCGGACGCATAGCGGAAGGGGCGGATGCATGGCGGATGCATCACTTACTCCTATAGGAAACTAAGGGGATGCCACGCAGATGTATATCGGATGCAAAGCATTCACTGCGCATGCGGGGGGTATGAATTGCGTCCACTCTGCGGATATAAAGGATGCAGCATGCACACAGAATAGTCTATTCTGACTCAGAATAGTCTCAGAGACTGAGTTGTTTACTTGTTTAATAAAGTTTATCTTTGCTTAAGACACTTAATACAGTTTACTTGGTTCATTTTGCTTATTTAATAAAGTCATAAAGTTTACCTAAGAAAGTTAATAAAGGTTATCTTTGCTTAAGACACTTAGTTTACTTGGTTCATTTTGTTTACTTAATAAAGTGTTGGTGAAAACTTTGAAAAAATGGTTAAGCCTTTGCATGCTTGTGGGATAGATAAGGATAGTTGTGGGATAGATACACCTCCAGTGCAACCATAGTGGGACTGTATGGTCCACCAACCCAGCAATCCAGATGATTTTCTTCCCCTTTTTATAGAAAATATCGGTTGTCTGCTAAGTGTCCTTCTACATACTCTAGACATACTGCAGACATCCTAAATATACGAGATACTTCCCAGATACAAATGTTTTGTCCATTTTTAATCCTTTATATACGAGATGCATACGCTTACATCCTTTCTATTTCCGTGCTACTAATGCTGTGTAGACGTTCCGTGTACCTTTTGTTTCCTCCCTCTTTCCGTTTTCAGCTGGAGCGGATGTGAGTTGAGGGGATGGCCAGAGGATGCAGAGAGGATACAACGGACGTTTAATGGATGATAACGGACAAAGAACGTTTGTTGCCCATATATGTCGCGGATGTACATGGTACGCGGCGGAAAGTTCATCCGTTCACAAAGTTTTGTACAGCTCAAAACTTCTTGCGCGGATGAAATTGCAGTGGATGGATGCTCGATGGATAGAGCGTATGAAACACGTATGCAGTGAGTACACAACGGATGCATGGCGTTTTCCAATGGATGACAAGCTTTTTTTTAACATTTTACATCCTCTTTGCATCCTTAAGTGCAGTGGGACTGGGCCTTTAATGCCTTTTTGGCTGTGTAGTTACAGTAGGCTCTAGCACTTAGATCATTAGAGATGAGTACTCCAAGGTCCTTGACAGAGGATTGACCAATTGTTGGAAGTAAAACCTGGCCCAGTTCCAAGCTAGGAGGCAAGCTGCAATTGGGAAGGAGGTATTTAGGAATAAGAAGCGAAGTAACACAACAATCGATCAGCAGAAAACAGCTGACCAAACCATCTAGTGAGTGGAGGGTTTGTATGTGGTTCTAAGGCTTTGTGATTTGTATGCCCAATTAGGTTCATTGTGAAATGGACTTTAATCTATGCTTGAGTGTACCCTTTTAATATTCTATATCAGTGTTCCAGAAAACCTCCACTCCAACAAATAACTCCGAGTCAGACATTTTCTAAAAATTCTGTTTATCTGGACAGTAAACTGGCACATCTGGGGAATCCCGAATCTGAAAGTTCCAGGTTTCTGTGGAATAAGTAAAAAATTGTAAATCCATCTCCTGTACCCATCATCCATCACATGCCCCAACTTGAGATATTCCCTCAACTAGGTGCAGAAATAACATGTCCTTGACTTAGAAGAAAAATGCTATTATGTCTAACCACATACACTCCCCCCTCCCATTTTCCCAGGCTCAAGAATGTGGCAGTGTGGAAGCATCCGGTGTCAATATGGCTTCCAAAGCTGACATTCTAATTGTTGTTGCCTGGCTCCTCTTGTGGCTGAAGAGTCGTGCCCTGTGCTTGGAGCTAAGTGGGGAAATACAGATTTTAGGTGTCTTTTGTCTCTCTGCTTTTTAATCTGATCAATTCCAGCCTTCTGTGGCGGCTGTAGCTAAAGGCATTTTGTTTATGAATGGAACAGCTTGTAAATCTAAATATCCATCCACATGGTCTGAAACGCTTGAGTGGTTTTTCTTCAGGGATGCATTTTTTTCCTCCAGGGGTGGGGGCATTTCTTTGCTAATGTGGGGGCTTTTTTATATTAAAAGGAGAGTGTGACGATTCTCCCTGCAATTTAAATCAGTGGTTGAGTCCTGGCAAGTGCCTGCAGAATTCCCTGTGGTTTTCTTGGCAAGGTTATTCAGAAATGATTTGATCTTGTCTTTTCCCAGGGTTGAGGGAGAGTGACTGCTTCAAGGTCACCCAGCTGTCTTCATGCCTCTGGTAAGAGAATAGGTAGTCCTCGACTTACAACTGGTTGCATGCTGATTGGGGAATGCTGTGAATTGAAGTCCACACATCTTGGAGTTATAAAGTTGAGAAACACTTATTTAAGGCGACGACAGCTGAAATGCAATATACGGTTGTTAGCCAAGATCTAACAACCAGAAATTGTCCATCTGGGTTCAGTTCCAAGTGGGGAAAAAGGCACTGGAAACATGGAGGCTGTTTGGAAAGATGGTTTAATGATGGACAGGATCACATGCCTTGGAGCTCTTGAGTAAAGAAAAAGGGAAGAGATGCTGAGAGTCCCTGGGTTTTATGCCATCTCTGGGCTTTCAACTTCCTGGAGCACAGGAATAGTATCCTGATTGGTTGTTGTCAGAGGTCATAGCTAGCTTTGTAGGTTGTCTGTGTGCTGTTTGATTGAAATTTGGTGGGTGATGCAATGAAGGGCAATGAAATAATTCTGCTTGAAGGAGGTAGATCTTTGTTATGTAGAATAGACTGCACCAGACCTTAATGGCCCATTAACAAAGGGGGGGGGGACTGAGTTTCTGCCTCTCTAAATTTCTACTGATCTTTTAGGGGAAATATTCTGCCTTTTTACTATAGCCTAAAATATTTCATTTCTCTAGGAGAGGGGTGGGTTTTAACTTCCAACAGTCTGATCTGCACATCAGCTTTAGATGTTCAGATCTGGCTTCCTTCCTTAAATTTCTCAAATCATGGTAGCTTTGCAGTTACATTTCCTTCTAACTGAAGAAAAGAAAGAGAATTGCCAGAAGATGTGAAGGTTCCCTTGTTCCTCACCTGCCATTTAACCAAATGAAAAACTGTGGTCACCCTCTTCTTTACAATACATTGATTTGTTTTAAACAGTATTGATTTTCCCTTCCTTTTCCAGCCTGATGGAAACATATTTCTCCACATTACCTAGACGACATTTTATTTATCAATTAATTTCTAATGCTCTGGGCTTTTCTTTCTACTGGCTGGAATCCAAGAACAGAGACGAAATATTCATAATTTCATATTTAGTAACGGAGAACATTAATTGCTTTTTCTTTCTTTCTTGTTTCATTTGATGGATTATCTTCCAGCTTAATAGCTACACAAGCGAACATTTGTCTTCCTTTGTGTTCACGCATTATATCCGCAACTGCCATTCTATTCTTCACCTTAAATCTCCTGGTTAGCTGCCAGAAGACATGATCTCTTTGTTCTCTGAAAAACCTGAAGCAATTTCCAACAATGCGTGTGCAAACAAGATGAGTAATTGATTGCGTTGGGGTTGAACAACAGGGATATTCACACACACACATACACACCTTCTCTTTCTGATTTGCAACTCAACAGCTATGTTCTTGTACAAAGGCTACCTCCGGGAACGAGAGCATTATGCCTGTATATATGTATGTATTTATGTATGTATTAATTTCCTGCCTTCATTATTTTTTACAAATAATGCAAGGTAGTGGACATATCCAGCACATTTTCCTCCTCCTATTTTATGCAATAATAACAACCCTTTGAGGTGAGTTGGTCTGAGAGCCAAAGTCACCCAGTTGATTTTCATGCTTAAGGTGGGATTTGACCTCACCATTTCCTGGTAATTGGCCCAAGCCACCCAACTGATTGTTATGCCTAAGACAGCACTAGAACTCACTATCAGGTTGTTTTGAGAACGCTGAGGTGCTAAGCAGGTAACAGTTCACCCTCAGAGCATGAGGGCCTTGAAACCAGGCTAGAACCAGTTGGGAGGGAGTCCACCCCCATCTCCAAAGACAACCCTTCTCCCTAATTTCCAAGCAGTTACAGCAAAAGCAAAAGCATGCGAGCAAGCCTTCTCCTTCTACCCTTCCAACAGAACGGCAGGACACGATGGCAGTTTAGATCATGGAGAGTGAACATTAGCCAGAGCACATGGAATGAGAGATGGCTCATTTTTTTCTCTGTCCAGTTTAAAAATGCCTTGGGTTGATCTCAAAGGAAAGGACCTCCTTGGAAGAACATTGCAATGGATTGCACTGCACCCAAAAGCTCCGTGTCTCCAGGTAGGACCTGGTAGGAAAACCAAGAAGAAGGCTGCCAGTCAAGGTCAACTCAAGATCTAGACTTATTGGAAGCCTAAATCTTTGATTCTGAGCTTTCCATAAATTTATTTTTATGTTTCTCCCCTCAAAAGCATTTTCTCCAATGAATGAAGCTGCATGGATGATTTGCATCGTGACTGCATTATTCCACACCACTTTGAGTGCGCAGGGAACTCAAAACACAAAGCAACTTTTTCAGTTTCCTTGTGCCTAAAGTGTTTTTCTTCCCACAGGCTCCCATTGGGAACAGCTAAACATATGGGCTTGTATAATATGCATCTTGCCTATTTCCTTGTAGCGCAGCCTGGCTGTGCTATAGCATTCTGCTGTGGTGCTAGCCCAGCCTTCGATTTATTTTCCTAGGCAAAGGAAATACTAGTAGCATACAGCTCATTTAAGAATAGTACATTCTTTTGCGACACTTATGTGTTGATCATAACTTGGAACTCAAATGTCAAAGAACATCTGTCAAAAAGGTAGGTCTCCCCCTCCCCCCAATTGGCTCTAGCGATGTGATATTCCTTGATGTTCTGGGATTTCAGACCAGCTCACATAAAAGTTTGTCTTCATTTTACTCCCAAAGCAAGAGAGGTAAGTTGGGTTGAGAGAGGATCATTGACCCAGTCCATCCAGCTGGCCTTCAAAGTGGGTTTTGTTCTCTGTCTATCTCTGCTGCCTCTTTGAATCAAGCAAATGACTTCTGTGCTTTCTTCAAACATTCACTGAAAGAAAAGGAGAAAAGGAGATTCCAGGAATGAAACACAAATCCTGGTGCTCTCTGATGCACCAAGGACCTCATTAACAACACTGATGACATTACCTAGTTGGGTAATGAGATGCCTGCAAGAAAACCACCAAGCTCAGAGAGCACCACGGACTCTACTCAGGGTTGGGCTTCAAAACATTTAGCAACTGGTTCTCTGCCTCGTTGCTAGGTGGGCATGGCCATGGGCATGGCCTAGTTGGCTTCCTGCACCATGGCAGGGGGCAGGGCATTTTCACACTGCCTGGGCTCCGGGGGTTTTCCTCAAGATCCAGGAGGGCAAAAATGGCCTCTCTGGGCTCCAGAGGTGCTCTGGAGGCTAGAAACGGGTCTGGGAGGCCCTCCTCTGGGAGGCCCATTTTTTTGCCTTTCCTGAGCCTCGGCATAGACCCTGCACTTACCTGGGATCCAAAACAGTCTGTGTGGAGACTCCTGGGAGCGGCGGGGTGGAGTGGACAGGGCCAGCCAGTCATTGAAACTACCGGTTCAGTGAACCAGATTAAAGTCTCGTTCGCCCAAACTGAGGTGAACCAATATCATCCCACTCCTCACTACTTGTCAACCCTGAGCTACAAATATTCAGTATTTGCCTTTTGGCTACTTAGAACAGCTCATATTCCATATAACTGTCAATGTTCCAAGTAATGCACTGATTGAAAACAAAACTCTGAAGCAGGTATATTCCTTAAAGAACAATTTATTGGATACATCATATTGGTACAATTGGTGAAAATTGACTCTGAAGGTTCCCATGGTTTTTCACCTAATTAAAAAGTAAAATTTGCCCCTTCCCCCCAGGTCACCGGTCACATTGTCCAAAAGTGGTACTGGCAGGTTGCTTGGTTACTCCATTCCTCCTCTTCTCAGCCACTTGTTGGAAAGACCTTGGTTCCTACAGGAAAACTCTTTCTTTTGATGACCAAGCCGAGCTATCTAAAATCCCCCTCTCCCTTTCTCCCTCTTCACTTTGTGGCAATCATGAAGCCTCAAAGACGGCCTCACTTGAGGGTTGACAATAACCTTCCAATGATATTTTCATTTTACTTGCTTCCAAATCTTCAACTTTTGTAAAATTTGTAAAAATTGAAAATTTGTAAAATGTCACCAGTTTGTGAAGTTTTGTAGGCACAATTGTGCATAAGTGCACAATCATGCCTATCCTCCCTGTCTTATTGTCCCCATTTATTCATGCCTATTTCCTGTATTCATACTCAAGTTTATTCTTATATCTATTATCTTGTAAGCGATTGACAAATCAAATAAATCACTAAAACAAAATAATAAATAAACTTTACATATGCCAAAAAAAAAAGGGGGGGGGGCTGTTGCAATGAAATAGGACAATTCACCCCAGCCAATTCGCCACAGACAATTCACCTCAGGACAATTTACTGAGGGACAATTTAATGCAGGATAACTCAAGAGAGGGACAAGTAGCATTGCAGCTCAGTGCAGCTTCAAGGACTTCTAACTTAAGAAGGTTCAAACCTAAAGCAAGACAAAGCACACTGCAATTCACTTGTCCTTCCTTTGAGTTATCCCGCATTGAATTATCCCGTGGTGAGTTTTTCCTGTGATTTGTCCAGGGTTGAGTTGTTCCACTGCGAATTGGCTGGGAAAAGACAGTTTGAGTGAATCAGCTGGGGTGAATCGCTGTGGCAAATTGTCCTTTGCAATACTTCAAACTCCATTTCAGAAAGGGTATTTGTAGCCAGGACCATGTGAGAACTTCAAAGGGCAGTATCAGAATTCCAGAAAACCTCCACTTCAAACAAATAACTCCAAGACAAACATCCTCTCCAAAGTTCTTTTATTAGAATAGTAAACTGGCACATCTGGGAAATCCCAAAATCTGAAAGTTCCGGGCTTCCTTGCAATAAGAAAAAATTACAAATTCACCTCCTGCACCCATCATCCCATCACAAGCCCCAATCACCATCTATCATAGCTTGAGTTGTCCTCTCAACCAGGTGCTGAAATAACATGACCTTGACTTAGAAGAAAAATGCTATTATGTCTAACCACATACACTCCAAGAAATTCCCCCCTCCCATTTTCCCAGGCTCAAGAAAGTGGCAGTGTGGAAGCATCTGGTGCTAATATGGCTTCCAAAGCTGACAGGCAGCTGGATCCTTCCAGAATAGGATATAGATGCTTTAAAAAGAGTTGCAAGCAAATATTAAATTTGAGGGCCAAATTATTCTCCCAAAGCTACTCAGTCCTTTTTAAAATCATTCCATTTAATGAATGGATGAAAAAGTTTGAATCTATTTTTTAAAAAAAGGAAAGCAAAAGAAATGCAAATGATTCTATTAAATATTCTCTTTTAAAAACCCTTTTATTTCATACTGGATATTTCTCTGGCTGCTGTTTCTCTTCCAATATCCATTTCCCCCCAACTTCTGTTCAACATTTAGAGACATTGTGCTACGTTGGAAAGAAAGAATAAAAATGGCTGTATATATTAAGTTAGAGAGCAGCTGCAAAAAACAGAAAAGAAATAAATACAGAATGATTATCTCAGAAGCTTTTAGTAGCACTCATTTATTAATTTTTTAAAATAGCCTTCTTGGCTCAGTGAGTCGGTGGCTTCAAGGCCACCTTATAATTTCATTCATTTATTGTCCTTTGGAAATGCATCCATCTGTCTTATTAAGCACATACAATTTGCAAGCTTTCTAGGAATTGTGTCTTGTTAACAGAGGTAGGTCCAACTTTGAATTAAAAACTCATAAAGTCAGATTTTTATCCCATTCTAATTCCATTAGAGGCAACAGAGGTGAGCTGGATTTTTTTGCCACTCTGATTCTCAAGCATTTCAGTAAGTTTAAAGTTGAAATGTTTTGTTCAATAACACAATTGATTCAATTAAATTGATTCAAACAATTGATTCAAAACACACCCATCCTAGCTTTTTTGAAAGGTTAAAGTTTGGAAGGTTTAAATTATTTGTTTCAAAAGATAAAATTAACATTTCTTGAAAACCCTTAGATACTAGTATGCGAGATCACATTTAATTAGCTATATATTGTGTAAATGGCTTTCAAAGTTCCTAACCATCCATGGTTTGTTTTGCAACCTTGACTAATCTAATCATTTCCAGCAAGGCCACAACAAGGACATTGCGATTATGTCTCGGCAACACAATCCTGATTCACTTATTCCTCTTTTACTCAAATCAGTCATAAATTAATCATGCAAGTTGGATCTGTCTAACACATTTGGCTAAAATCTGATGTACCAGTTCATGCAGGGGTGGGATTCTACCAGTTTGCACTTATTCGCTAGAATAATGTTAACATTATAACCAGTTCAGAGAACCGGTTGTTAGAAGAAATTACTGGCCTAATCCTGTAAGGAAGGCAGGAAGGAAACATTCTGGTGTTGCTTACAGAAACTGCCTCTCCGTTAACCCTTATTACATTCTTGGCAGGACTAGATTTCCTGTCTCAGGAATGTCTCTGGAGTTTTTTCCCCCTCCTTTCCTGATACTTGCTTGTGTGGAATGACCATTCAAAGTTACAATGCCACTGAAAAAAGGGACTTATGACCATTTTTCACACTTACAACTGTTGCAGCATCCCCACAGTCATGAGAGACCTGGTGAGGAGATGCGTGCCTCGATGTGAGTGATGTTGATTTGGCCACGCCCAGCCAATAACATGACCACCAAGCCATGCCCACCAACTAAGCCATGCTCACACAACCGGTTGTTAAAAAATTTGAATCCCACCCCTGAGTTCGTGGTTCCATGTCTCATGGAAATAGTCATGGGTGGGACTGCTGGCGGTTCGCAGGAGTTCGGGCGAGTCCCTAGCTAAGATTCTGTGCAGTTCAGAGAATCCCCAAATCCCACTCCTGGGTGGCCCCGCCTACCCTGTCCCATCCCTCCCAGGAGTCCCCATGCGGCTTGTTTTGGATGCAGATTAAGTGCAGGGTGTGCGCAGAGGCTTGGGGAAGGTGAAAAACAGGCCTCCTGGAAGTTCAGGAAGGCTGGAAATGGGCCTGTTTTCAGCTTCCAGAGAGTGTCCAGGCAGGTCGTTTTCACCCTCATGGAGGTTCAAGGAAAGCTTCTGGAGCCTGGGGAGGGCAAAAATGACCCCACCACCACCATGGTGCAGGAGGCCAACTAGGCCATGCCTACCATGCCCATGCCCACCCAACAACTGGGCGGAGAGCCCATTGCTAAAATTTTTGAAGCCCACTCCTGGAAATAGTGTTTCATAGAAACGTAACTGAAACTACTTGCTTGTGATGGAATGTGTGAGTGACCTTGGGGGATGAGAGGGAGAGAAGCTGCCAAAGACACAATCAGAGAAAAGAGGCAGGAGCCCCCAGTGGCTTAAAGGCAATGGTGAGCTACAACTGGTTTAATAACTGGTTTGTGAGCACTTGCAGCGTTCAAAATATAGTAATTTGAAGCTCAAATGCTTTCCTTCTAGGGCATAGAAGGTAGTAAGTAGTAAGTAGAACAGCTGAGGTGCGGAAATCAGCTGTACTACGTGAATCAATTGAGGCAGAAAGAAGAAATATAGGACAGGAGAGGGCAGGGGTGGGTTGTCATCCCAGAGGAAAGATGGACTTGGTTAAGAACCGTGTGATTCACTTGTCCACTCAATAGACATGGCTTAAAATATGGGTGTAGTCCTCGAGTTGTGACCACAATCGAGCCCAGAATTTCTGTTGCTAAGTGAGACATTTTTTTAGTCAGCTTTGCCCCATTTATGCCCTTTCTTGCCACCGTTAAGTGAGTCCCTGCAGTTGTTTATTTAATATCACGGTCGTTAAATGAGTCTGACTTCCCCATGGACGTTGTTTGTCAGGAGGTCGAGACATGGCAATCATCATAAGTATGAGTCAGTTGCCAAGAATCTGAATTTTGACCGCGTGACTACACTATAAAAAATATGTTGAGACTCTAGAAAGAGTGCAGAGAAGAGCAACCGGGGTGATTAGGGGACTGGAGCCTAAAACATACCATGAATGGTGGCAGGAACTAGGCCAGTGGTGGGATTCAAAATTTTTTACGACTGGTTCTGTGGGCGTGACTTGGTGGGTGTGGTAGAGGAAGGTTACTGCAAAATCCCCATTCCCTCCCCACCCCACTAACCTGCATCCCAGTTCCGTTCTCCTGTGCAGAGCAACCAAAGAAGACCCAGCCAACTCAGGAGGCAGAGAATAGATGGGGGTGGAGCCAGTCAGAGGTGGGATTTGCTGGTTCTCTGAACTATTCAAAATTTCCGCTACCGGTTCTCCAGAACTGGTCAGAACCTGCTGAAGACCACCTCTGAACTGGGCATGCCTAGTTTAGTAAAGAGAAGGACCAGACAAGGAATAAAGGATGGAAACTGAACAAGGAGAGATTCAACCTGGAAATAAGGAGAAACTTTCTGACAGTCAGAACAATCAACCCATGGAACAGAAGTTGCCCTTGGAAGTTGTGGGAGCTTCATCACTGGAGGCTTTCAAGAAGAGATTGGACTGACATTTGTCAGAAATGGTGTAGGGTATCCTGCTTGGGTGGGGAGGGTTGTACTAGATGACCTACAAGATCCCTTCCAACTCTGTTAATCTGAAATTATCTCTCTGCAATATTACAAAACAAGAAGGAGAGGGGAGAGGGGAGCTAGCTATGGGGCATCATAGGAAGATGATTATGTTGCAGTTTTTTTTGTTTTTGTCTGATCATTTTATTGTTTTATTGTTTTTGGAACATTTTATAGCTCCTGGTTTTACAGCTATTGTGAGTGTCCCAGAGTTATGGATGAATGGGCAGCGATATAAACCTTTTAAATAAATAAACAAACAAAAAATATTTTACAACAAAGCCTGTACCTTTCGTTGGACTTTAGATTTCAATTAAAGTTTCATAAATGATTTTATGTATCTCACGGTTGAGCTTGGCAGCTCTTTGCATGGGAAAAACCTTCCTTGGATTTGATTAAAATGAGCCCAGTCTGTTTCTCACAAGGCACTAAAAATGTAGCAACAACCAGCCTTTTTCAGGGTTCTTCCAACCTCTCAAAGTGTCCTACCACCGTTCTTTTGACAGGGAATATACTTTTGTCTTTTTAAATGTGAAAAACAGTCTGCTTCTTCATCCCAGAATGCATCAATCTAGAGTATGGTACTTCCAAATGTCAATGGGCATAGCAATAGCACTTAGACTTATATACCGCTTCACAGGGCTTTACAGCCCTCTCTCAGCAGTTTATAGAGTCAGCCTATGCCCCCCCCCAACAATCTGGGTCCTCATTTTACTGACCGTGGAAGGATGGAAGGCTGAGTCAACCTTGAGCTGATAAGGATCAAACTCCTGACAGCCAGCAATCAGTAGAAGTAGCCTGCAGTACTGCATTCTAACCACTGTGCCACCATGGCTCATTAATGTGTTATAGCTGCCCCCCAAAAGCCAACATAGTCCTAGGCTGCATCAACAGAGAGATAATATCAAGATCATGTAAATCAGGGTTGTCAACCTTTTGGACCTCAGGGACCACCAAACTCATAATTTTAGACCCCAGGGATCGCTAACCGGTTCTGTTGGCATGGCCTAATTTGTAAGTGTGGCTTGGTGGTCATGTGACTGGCTGGGCATTGCTTGTATGTAAATATTATAAATATTTATATAAATATTGATTTTTTTTTATAAAAAAAGAATAACTTTTACTCAAAATAAGGCAAAGCAGGCAGGCAGATTGAGTTGCTCACAGAATCACAGATTCATTCAGAGATCTATCTATCTGCCATTGGCTAGCTCAGTCTGTCACATAAAATTTGCTTGCAAGCAAACTCATAAAATTAACTCACAACACACCATGCATGTAAATATTGAATTTTTTATAAAAAAGAGCAACTTTTACCCAAAATCAGGCAAAGCAGGCAGATTAAATTGCTCACAATATCATTCAGTAATCTATCTATCTGCCATCGGCTAGCTCAGTCTCTCAAATTTGCTTGCCGTGAGTCTGCACTGAATTTGCATGCAAGCAAACCTTCAGTCCTAAGGGAGGTTGGGCTGTGCTGAGCCAAAGATCTAAAGACTAGTTTGAAAGCAAGAAATCCAACCATTTCCTTCTTCCTAGCTAATCTAAATCTCTCGGCACAGCAGAACAGATGATGTTTGGAAAAAGGAAAAATAGCAATTTATCAGGCAAGTTTACTGGGTAAGGAGTGAGTGGGTGGGGAGGGTTCCCACGGGCCATGTGGGTTGTGCAGCCTTGTGTTTCTGCCCAGCCTGGATTAATTGCTTTGTGGGGGTGCTCTGGGAGTGAGATTTCTCTGCGGCCCACCAAAATTTTGTCATAGCCCACTGGTTGGCAACCACTGATGTAAACTGTTAGTACCATTTTATAATGCTTTGGTAAGAGCACACTTGGAATATTAAATCTGGTTTGGTTTCCATGATATGAAAAAGATGTGGAGACTCTAGATAAAAGTGCAGAGAAGAGCAACAAAGATGATTAGGGGTCTGGAGGCTAAAACATATGAAGAACGGTTGCACAGGAACTGGGCTTGGCTAGTCTAGTGAAGAGAAGAACCAGGGATGACATAATAGCAGTGTTCCAGTATCTAAGGGGCTGCCACAAAGAAGAGGGTTCAACCTATTCTCCAGTTGCACCAGATGGTAAGACAAGAAACAATGGGTGGAAACTAACCAAGGAGTGAAATTTCCTAATGGTGAGAGCAATAAACCAATGGAATAGCTTGCCTCCAGAAGTTGTAGGAATGCCATCACTGGAGGTTTCCAAAATGAAACTGGATGGCCATTTCTCTGGTATAGGTATTGGTATAGGTACGTGGTATAGGACAATGACAGCTAATCTTTTTGGGCTCCTGTGCCAAAAATTGTGCACATGTTTGCATGCTTGTGCTCACATGCCAGCAACCAGAAGGCAATGCACCCCCCCACCCCCTACACATGCTCACACAATCCCCACCCACCTACCCACTCCTGCCAACCTCTTACCTGTACTGCACCTCACAGCTGATTTTCAGCCAGTTTGAGGCTTTTTTCGGTCTCCCAGAGGCTTAAGGAAGGTTTCTGCAGGCTTTGCAGGCCGAAAACTAGCCCCGTTTCGTCACTTCTGGTATTTTTGGAAAAACAGGAAATGAGGAAATGGAGCTAGTTTTCAGCCTGAAAAGCCTGCAGAAACCTGCAGAAGCCTTCCTTAAGCCTTTGGGAGGCCGGAAAAGGCCTCAAACTGGCATTGGACTAGAAGACTTCCAAGATCCCTTCCATCTTTATTATTCTATTTTCTACATTTTAGAGTATCAAGTTTTCCAACAATACATCCATTTCGCCAACTGAGTCATCAAGCTTTCTTCTGATCTTCCTCTTTTTTCTCTTTCCTTTCATTTCCCCCCCAACATTACAGACTTCTCTTGAGAGATAGATCAACAAATGAAGTGTCCAAAATAGAACTAAAGCTAGCAGTAGCACTTAGACTTATATACCTCTTCACAGTACTTCACAGCCCTCTCCAAGTGGTTTACAGATTCAGCCTATTGCCCCGAACAATCTAAGCTTTCAATTTACCGACCTTGGAAGGATGGAAGGCTGAGTCAACCTTGAGCAGGTCAGGATCAAACTCCTGGCATTACATTACATACTCTTATGATAAAATGTTAACTTCATCTAGATGAATCAAGCATGCATGAAAAGACCATTCTTGTTTCATTGAAGAAGAAATAATTACAATAAAACATACCCTGAGGTGCAAAAATTACTCAATTCTGAGTCCATCATCAGCTATTTGAACAGGAGGAGGCGAAGGAAGGAGCTGAGAAGAACTGATAAATAGGGATTTTCCTCCTTTGGACTATTTATGGCTGACTAAACTATCTCAAAAATCTTGATGTCGTCCATAGATTTTTGTTGTTTTCTGCTCTTGCATGATTTCATTTCTTGATAATGCCTAGATTCTTTCCAAGCATATCAGTGGTGGGATTCAAAATTTTTTACTACCAATTATGTGGCTGTGGCTTGATGGGCATGGCTTGGTGGGCATGGCAAGGGAAGGATACTGCAAAATCCCCATTCCCTCCCCACCCCACTAACCTGCTTTCCTGCTCTTCCTGCTGGGCAACCAAAGAAGACCCAGCTGATCAGCTGGGACTCAATGGGAGGCAGAGAATAGATGGAGGCTGTTTATGCAGCCTAGAACTGTGTTGGCTTTTTTGTGTGCCATCCATAAATCTGAATTCTTTTCTGATCTGTCATCACTAGCAGCCATGTTTACAAATCCTTCCAAGCAGAGGTAGGTATTCAGCAAGTTCTGACCAGTTCTGGAGAACCAGTAGCAGAAATTTTGAGTAATTCAAAGCACCAGCAAATACCACCTCTGACTGACCCTGCCATCTTATCTCTGCCTCCTGAGTCCCAGCTGATCTGCTGGGTCTTCTTTGGTTTCCCTATACAGGAGGAGCTGGAAAGCAGGTTAGTGGCATGGGGAAGGAATGGGGATTTTGCAGTAACCTTCCTCTGCCACGCCCACCAAACCATGTCCACAGAACCGGTAGTAAATTTTTTTGAATCCCACCACTGCTTCCAAGGCCATCTATTTCCATCAACTCAGGTGATGCCTTCCATTCATGAAGTGTGGAGAAACCATTATTTTGAAAATGAGACCCAACTGATGTTTCTGAGAACCTTGTTCGTAAATATATCGGCTTCCTCGGGTCACCCACTTGACTTTTTACTCAAACAGACTTGTTTTCTTATGGAGGAAACACATAGTGTCCTCAAAGGTTTTCCACCGTTAATAATTTCCTTATCTTCTTCCCAGCTGCTGACTGTGATGATCACAGAAGCACTGAGTTCAAGGAGTTTAGTTCAGGTGTCCAAACTAAAAGGTTTATGAGAGGTTCAGCTCTACTTGGACACATCTAAGCGTTTCTGTGGGTAATTTTCCACCATGGCTAGTTTACTTACCTGCTCTGCCAAGAATCATCACGATATGCTTCAGTTGACAAGGGTAATTATCAAGGGTAGGTCAGCAGTACAATGGGTTGCCTCTCTGCTGCTTAGCCAGCAGCTAAACTCACAGGGACATTTCACTTACTTACTGTTCCCACCCAGCCTTCACAAGCCCCACTCAAAAGCCTAGTTTTTATTTTGAAAGGCAGGAATACACAGCATTCACTGACAAAGCTCCAGGTCACACATCCTTAGGTGATTCACAAGCCATAGCAGTGAGTTTGCTGCAGGGAGCCTCAATTAGCACTTCAATCCCAACAGAGTCCTGACCACTTTCCTTGGCTAGTGGCAAGGAAATCCTGCCAAGGAATCTGCCGGAGGGAACTCTTCTGGCGTGTGAATGGTTGTGTCCGACAGTCACACCTCCCACACCCCTCCACCCCAGCCAAGGAGGGGCTTGTTAATGTCTCCTTCTTTTTCTGGATAGCTGGCCATCAGTCCTGCATTGCTCTCCTCTCAACACTTCTCTATGCATCTGGACAGGGCTCAGGTATTCCTTGCTCAGCTCAGGGCCCAAAAGCAGCTGTCTCTTCACCTGAGCACGAGTAGATGGGCCCTGCTCTGCATCTGACTCTGAGACCTGCTGCTCCTCAGAGCCTTCTGTGAGCCCCAGTGGTAACCCAGGCACCCCTTTCACTTCCTCTGACTCATCTGACAAACCACAACACTTACATGCCAGCCTATGGCCAAAATTGGAAGTGGAATCTTGGCCATTGAATGACATGATTGTAAAGTGAGACACCCGTGTGAATGCTTCACTCAATGACTGCAATCCCAGCAAATCCCAACAGCCATCATTAAGCAATATCTCAGGTCATTAAGTGGACAGAATAAAAGAATGACCCTGAGAATGGGCCCTGAATTCAGCTTCCCTCCATCTGTGGAAGGAAAATGCAATAGCTTAAATTATTTATTTAGCATATGGCAAAAAGGTTTAAAAGCTTATCACAATTACCTTCTCAATGAGCAAATATGAAACTATTTCCTTTACAGGCAGTCTTGACTGTGCCATTGATTTGTAAATATGAAATATAAATATATTTATAAAATATGAGTATCAAATAGCTCTTCTGCCACATGCTGAGGTTTGATGCATTTCTGGGAACTATGAATAAAGGAGTTCTGTTCAAATACTCCTTACTGATTTGTCTTGTTGATTATTTAAAGTGTGAATAAAATGTAATCAAATAGGTTTTTTCTTAAAAGATTCAAGAATAAAAAAAATCCTGAAAACTGTATTAATATTGTTCTTTCTGCTTCCCAATGGAAACAAATACTGCAAGATGAGTAATGGGTAATGAGTATTTTTCTCTGTGTTGAAGAGTCTGCCTGTGACAGACTCTGCTTCCACCTCAGCTTCCTATTTCTGATAATCCTCTAATATTCAAACATCCAAATTGGTGCGGAACCTTCTTGGAATTGTTGAAAGGACTGTGTGATGACCCAGGGTGGAATACAAAAGCAATAAAGTCACAAAACAGGTGAAGTCCCTTTAATTACTTCAACTTGGCTTCAAAGCTCCAGTTATCATTGACTGGAGAAACCCCCCCCCCACAAACAGTTGCAGAAAGGAAGAAATGCTGTTCAAACTCAAAATGCATATAAATTATAAATAGAAAAAAACAACACAAACCACACTGAAGCAATTAATGAGACAAGGCCGGATAAGTGCTTGAAGACATCCACAGATATTGAAATACACACACCGGGAAGGATGCTAGAACTCAGATAAGAACTGAAAGACTAGAATTATTTCATGCTTTGCTTCCAGCACTGGGTCATGTGCAGTTTGTCTTTTAAAACAGTCCTCACAGCTGCAGCCCAGGAGGGAAATCAGGGCCCTTTCCTCCCCCGTAGACCACGCCATTCACATTTCTTCCTTATCCTCTCCTCCCTGCATGCCAGGATGAAGAGGGGATGGACCTGGGTCTTCCTCTGACTGCCCAGCCAGCCTGTGCCCTTCCCCAGTTTCCTCCACAACCTCTGGAGCCACACTCCCACTCTGGCTGTTCCTTCTCTCCCTCAAAGTCAGACTTCAACAGGGGCATGACAGACTGTGTTGTAGACTGGGGATAGATGATGTAGTATTCTCCCACTCTGTTGAGAGAGAACTGTTCAATTTTGACATAGATGGCCTCTTTGACCTCCCCTTTCAAACCAGCGGCCCTCTCTGTCCAAAATGTGGACTCACAGTAGAGTGTATTCCCTTTGTAGGTAGGGTGGAAGATTATGGCTCAAAACTGGTAACCAAAAAGTTGGGATAGATCTTATTGTGGTGGTCTGCAGGAACGAAGCTCAGATCTTCAGGATCTGAGCTCTGTTTCTCCATCCCATCTAAGGATGTATGTAGAAGAGAATTGCTCCAGGTGGCTGGAGGGATGGAGCTCAAATATCTGAGTAGGGTTTTCCCATGGAGGCATTCAGCTCCTCTCAAGAGGCAGCTTTTTCAACCAGTCCATAGAGATGAGAGAAGTCCGCCTGGCAAGTCGGAGTAGCTTTCAACCTTTCCTGCTGGCTTCCCCATTGACTTTCTGGGAAAGCCAGCAGAGAAGACAGAAAATGGTGATCACGTGATTGCAGGGTGCTTGGCAACTGGTCATAAATGTGAGTAGGTTTCCAAGGACCTACATTACAATCATGTGACCATGGGGTGGGTGGCATGACATTTTACAACAGCCAGAAGTGCTTCACAGGCTCTAAAGCACTCCTTCCAAGGCCATCATACATTTGAATGGTCATTAAACGACCAGTTGGAAGCCAAGGCCTACCTGTATTCATGTTATCTTGATTTCACTGACACTAAGACATTTTATCACTGAGGATCTATCTCGGTTCCAAGAGCTCCCAATATTTAAGGGAAGGTTGTGTCTTCATGTCAACATTCTCACTCCATCTTCAACTAGATAGGTGGGATGCAGCCAGGACTACTTCTGTTGTGTCCAAGTCCAGGTTAAAGAATAACTATGAAAAGGGAGGCTAAAGACACTAAACAATAAATACCAAACCTCCTTGTTTTAGTTAAACTTTGCTCTGTTACAATGGTGGATATTTTAGATACTCAGAATGAAATGAGATTTAATCCAATTTAAAGTAAGGTCATCTCAACCTTTGGGTGCACATTGTTCACAGAAAGACAAACCCTGCTAATTTTTCAATGGGAATTTCCTCTAGGAAACCAGTTTGATACCACTTGGAAGAGAACTTTAGGGACATATTCACCAGGAATCAAAATAAATTCACTGACCCCAACAGTGGTGGGATTCAAATTTTTTTTACCACTGGTTCTTTGGGTGTGTCTTGGTGGGCATGGCATAGGTTAGGGTTAGGGTTAGGGCAGGGGAAGGATACTGCAAAATCCCCATTCCCTCCCCACCCCACTAACCTGCTTCCCAGTTCCGTTCTGTGCAGGGCAACCAAAGAAGACCCAGCTGATCAACTGGGACTCCGGAGGCAGAGAATAGATCGGGTTGGTGGGGCCAGTCAGTCAAAGGTGGTATTTGCCGGTTCTCCAAATTGCTCGAAATTTCTGCTACCAGTTTTCCAGAACTGGTCAGAATCTGCTGAATACCACCTCTGGACCCCAAGTTTTACTTGATTAGGTATCATTGATTTCCAGTTATCCTTTTTTAGGGAGGCTAAATTTGAATTACTGAAATATAGGAATTGTTTCTTAATGTGTAGCTTTGCACATATATTTCATGCAGATGTAGTTTCCATGGACCTGTGCCCATAGATCTGTGTCCTTTGTAGCCTTATTACCATGTATGAGTCACATCTTGGCAATGGTGAAATCTCCATTCTGTCCTTATATATTAACTTTCCTCTGTTCTTTGAGCCATAAATCACTCAACGATTTTTCAGATATTCCTTACTGGTTCCTGTTGTGTGATCTTCTTTTATTTGTTTATAAATGTACCTTCACCCTTGGAACAAAAATAGTCAGGATGACTTATGAAATACTGATTTAAAGGAAAGGAAAGGAAACAAAGGAATGAAAAGAAAGAAGCAAGCAAGGAAGGAAGAAAATAAATAAATAAGGAGGAGGGAGGAAGAGAGAGAGAGAGAGAGAGAAAGAAAGAAAGAAAGAAAGAAAGAAAGAAAGAAAGAAAGAAAGAAAGAAAG
>BLBF01000055.1:8371916-8405878 GCA_015471245.1 Laticauda colubrina | reverse complement strand
AAGAAAGAAAGAAAGAAAGAAAGAAAGAAAGAAAGAAAGAAAGAAAGGAGGAGGAAGAGAGGGAAGGAGAAAGAAAAAGAAGAAAGAGTGAAAGAGAAGAGGAGGAGGAGGGAGAGAGAGAGAAAAAGAAAGGGAAAGAGGAAGGGGGAAGTGAGGGAGGGAGGATGAGGAAAGAAAGAAAAGAAAAAGAAGGGAGGGAGAGAAAGAGAAAGAAAAATGAAGAAATAAGGAGGAGAGAGGGAGAAAGAAAGAAAGAGAGAGGGGGGGAAGGAGGGAGGGATGACGAGAGAAAGAAAAGAAGGAGGGAGGGAGCAAGAGAGAAAAAAGAAAGAGAAAGAGAGAAAAAGAAAGAAAGCAAGCCCCTAGATATTCTCAAAATTTTCAAAGGGGTATTTTCAAGTTTGCACATTTGTAGAGATAAAGTTGGTTTGAAACCTACTGCATTTTGTTATGAGCATTTTGGCTCTCTTTTTGCTCTCCTTCTAATGCTCTTATTGGATTGGGTTCTTGTTCCTTTTTTAGGGGGCAAGATGGCTCAGCAATTAAAGATGCTGAGCTGTCAGCTGGGGAGCTGACAGTCCAGGTTCAAGACTCCAGCACCGTGCAATGGAGTGAGATCCCATTCCTTGCACCAGGTCCTGCCAACCTAGCAGTTCGAAAGCATGAAAATGTGAGTAGATTAATAGTACCATTCTGCTGGGATGGTAACAGTGTTCCATGTGCCTTGGTGTACAGCCATGCTGGCCACATGGCCACAGAAAATGTATTTGGACAATGCTGCCCTAGAGTCAGACATAACTAGACAGGGAAGCTTTTATCTTTTCCTTTTTTGACCACCAATGAGTTTTGTACACCAATCAATTAGACCTATTTAGGTCTCGCACATTTTTCCTGCCAAATAGGTTAACGTTAGAGTGAAGGTTATTGATTAATGATTGGCAATTACCTCTTGACATTTAAGCATTGCTATAATCCCAGCAAGGGTATCAGTGAAAATCAGTTGCAAGCAATTCCTGTTACAGTGGAAACTCGGGTCGCTACCATAATCCGTTCCAGTAGACAGCATGATTGTCTGTGCATGCGTGGACCCCAAAAAAATGGCGCCAAAGGAGAAATCACCATGGCAATTTTCGGGTTTGCTTGGTCACCACCCAAAGATCTGTTTGCGACCAGAAGAAAACTGTTCTGAAAATTCTGGTCATCACTTAATTTGGTTGCGAATAGGAGCATTCGCGACCCAGGGTTCCACTGTATTCACAGTATTTAAGTTCTGTGAGAATGGCACAAATACTGGTAGAAGAGAACATTAGTAGCTCAGAGCTGAATTGTGGTGTTCTCTGAGCTTGGTGGTTTTCCTGCAGTGTTATCAGCAGTAACACTGATGATGTTGCTTAGTTTGGTAATGAAACATCTGCAAGAACACCACCAAGCTCAGAGAGCATCAAGGACCCCACACAAATACTTAAATTACTGAATTTCAGTATACAAATACTGAAAGATATTGAATTAGTGAAGGTTGAAAATTCAGTACGTAGGACAATTCCAATATTTTGCCAAGTTCTCATATCCACAAGTAAATGTGACTGTGCCATGAGTACTGATTTCTTGGTTATAAGAACATTTTTGCAAATAAGTGAATTTGCAAATATTTGCAAGCCCACAAATAATGAGGATTGCCTGTATATCCATGGCAGGCAACATCTTTATGGACATGAGATTTTAACATGAGTGGCAAGCAAAAAGAAAAAAGAACCCTGCCGTCCGATCTAAGCGTAGTTCACAAAATTGTCTGCTGTAACATCTTGCCTATCAATGACTTCTTCAGCTTCAATCAATATAACACACGGGCAAACAACCAATGCAAACTCAAGGTAAAACCGCTCCAAACTCGATTGCAGAAAATATGACTTCAGTCACAGAGTAGTCAATGCCTGGAACGCCCTACCCGACTCCGTTGTGGCAGCCTCAACCCCCTCACAGCTTCAACCTCCAACTGTATACTGTGGATCTCACCCCATTCCAAAGAGGTCCTTAAAGGGGGTGTGCATAAGTGCACCAGCATGCCTACTGTCCCTGTCTTAACTGTCCCCATTTATCTGTATTTACTTCCATCTAATGAGAAGGAAGGGCTCCCTGGAGTCCCAGCCTAATGCTGGGAACAATTGAGGGCAATAGAAGAAGGGGAGGACAGAGAATGAGGTGGCTGGATGGAGTCACTGAAGCGGTTGGCGTGAGCTTAAATGGACTCCGGGGGATGGCAGAAGACAGGAAGTCATGGAGGAACGTTGTCCATGGGGTCACGATGGGTCGCAACTAACAACAACAACTTCCTTTGTTCTTGTTTATGTTCATACTTATGCTTGTTATCTTGTACATGTTTGACAAACAAACAAACAAAAAGAGCCCTGGAAATTAATTTTTAATCTATTTTTATTGATATTTATAAACAGATTTCCGTATATTTTTAAATGAAACAAGTGACAGATATCTAGTTAAGGCTTCAAAGGAGGCTAGGTTTCTGTAATGGGCAGCAGGAATAACTTTTGGGAACAGGAGGAAGAGCTGTAACTAAGGCAGCAGTCAGATAAAAGGAATCTGAGTCCCAGGAAGAAATGTAATTTGAGAAAGTGTCTCAGCATGAACCTCCTTGATCCTCATGATTAGGTGTCTCCAACTTTAAGACATGCAAACTTCAAGTCCCAGAATTCCCCATGACTGGCTAAGGATTCTGGGAGTTGAAATCCATTAATCTTAAAGTTTGTGCCATTTACTGCCTTCCTACATCTAACTGCATGAGTAAGGGTCTTCAAATGTAGCAACTTTAAGACTGATGGACTTCAAATCCCAGAGTTCCTCATGGCTGGCTGAGGAATTCTGGGAGTTGAAGTCCGCAACTCTTAAAGTTGTCAGGTTTGGAGACTCCTACTTGTGAAGATAGAGGGACTGTGGCCGCAGTGGGATCTTACCTGTTCTACTACTGGTTTGGTGATCGTGCGCATGCACCTAACACACATGTGCAACTTTCCGCACACCAGCTAAGCCCTGCACTGCCAATCAGCTGAGAGGATAAAGGATAAGGGAGAGAAAAGTGCAGGGACTAGTGGGAGGGCTGATCCTGACTTTTCTCTTCTTTCTCCTCTCAGCTGATAGTCAGCTTTTTTTCCTCCTCTCAGCTGATTGTCAGAGGGGTTTTTTTTACTACCAGTTTCAGTGAATCGGTCCGAATCAGTAGCATACTACCACTGGACTGCATTCAGACTTGCATGATTGATATTCAAATAGAGCAGACCAGTGGGGCTGAGCTATGAGCATTCGCCCATACTACCTTATTATAAGTTTACAGGAACAAAATCATTGTTTGTGTAGTAGTTGTGGCTGCCATCGTTAGGCCCCCATTTTTCACTCCCCTGCAAACCCTTGTCTCTTCTGGGATCCTCAGAGTATCGAGGAGTGGGAAGGCCTATAGCCTTGTTGTTGTTGTGTAAGGGATATCCTATTCTGGAGAGTTTGGGGACAAAACTGGTGTCATTCATCCATTTTAAGGGGCACCTGTTTTTTGCCACAATGATGCCAACCTGATAAAATATGCATTATGACATCATCATGCAAGCTTCGCCTTTTGAATTTGCATTGTGAGATAGCCCACATGATGTAACAGCTTGAGTTTGCATTGGTTATTCCCCTATGCTCACCTCCAAGGGGCACTCCACACCCCCAAATGGGCCCAGGCATATTCCCCCCCATTCTGGAAACCCCATACCATCACTGACAAGCCCCTAACATCCCCTAGGAAGGTGAAGTTTGCCTCTCTTGTGGAACTACCCATCCCTGTCTTGAATCTTCCTGTAAGAAGAACAGGAGAAAAATTGGTTTTATGGTTGTTTTTTTAAAGTTTTAGCTACTACTGATATTTCTAGAGTCAGAGAAAAATGATGAATTTTTAAAGGTTTCTAAAATCCCAAGCATTAGAGCTATGGTGGCGGTGTAGTGGTTAGAATGTGGCATTGAAGGCTGACTCTGCCCACTGCCAAGAGTTCAATCCTGACCTTTCCGAGGTTGGTAAAATGAAGACCCAGTTTGTTGGGGAGGAGGGCAATATGCTGACTGTAAAGCACTGTGAAGCAATATATAAGTCTAAGTGTTACTACTATCTCTGCCATAATGGTGCAGTGGTTAGAATGCAGTATTGCAGGCTGACTTGACCCACAGCCTGGAGTTCGATCCTAACTGGCTCAAGGTTGACTCAGCCTTCCATCCTTCTGAGGTCAGTAAAATAAGGAACCAGATTGTTGGGGGCAATAGGCTGACTGTAAACCGCTTAGAGAGGGCTGTAAAGCACTATGAACAGTGGTGGGATTCTGCCAGTTTGGACCGGTTTGAATGAACCGGTAGTTCTCGTGATCATTTGGACCTGCCCACCCACCCCTGCCTTAGTCTATCCTTTATTTCCATGTTTTGCAGCTCAGCTGATTTGCATGGCATAGCCTCAGCTGTTTTATTTATTTTTATTTATTTTTATTTTATTTGGTTTGTCAATTGCTTACAAGATAATAGGTGTAAGTAAAAACATAGTTATGAATACATGGATACATATAAGGAAAATAAAAAAATAAAAGAAACAATAGGACAGGGACGGTAGGCACGTTGGTGCGCTTATACATGCACCCTACAGACTTCTTAGGAAATCTATGTAGGATTAGGTTAACAACACTTAATGCCTTTTTGGCTATGTAGTTACAGTGGGCTCTAGCACCTAGATCATTAGAGATGACTACTCCAAGGTCCTTTCTGATTTTTTTTTGCCAGTTTGTAAGACAGAGCATTTATTTGTTGAGATTTGAAATTGCCATTTGTTTGACCATTCTGATACATAGTCGAGGTATCTACTCACCAGGGCTACAGTAGAAGGTAAGTATTAGAAATGGAAATGGGCAGTTTTAAAATGACGCGCAGGCACAAAAGCATGTGTTCATCGAACCAGTTGCGACATCGGTTGTATCCCACCATTGACTGTGAAGCTGTATATAAGTCTAAGTGCTATTGCTAGTGCTATTTCCATCCCCTTATCAGCCCTCCAATGATGGAATTTTCCAACCAGACTTAAGGTAGTTTCAACACTCACGTGCCACCCTGGTTCATTAGGAACTCAGCTCCTGAACTGACATGGGCCATGGCCCTTGTGCTGAGGTCACACTTTGTTAATAAGTTCCCTGCACACCATGCTTGAAGATTTTTTTTTTTTTTCATTTGTGGGTTCTCTGGCCTCCTTATCTCCAGGAGGTCAGGCATCGTATGAACTAAATTTCTTGGTTTATTTGTTTTTGCAAGCGTGGCTTATCTGGATAACCTTTATATTGCTTTACAGGTAGAGTAATCCATAAAAGATAATCCTCCAAATACTTTTTTAAAAAGATTGTCCAAAGTACATAAATATGTCTTTGCTGATGCTCTCCGTGGTCAGTTATAACCATCTGGTCTGCAAGGAGCTTTTTCGACTTGTCTCTTTGCAGAGGCAGCCTCTGATTTAGACTGCAAATGTCGTGGAATGAAGAAAAACTCATACACACTTTTAATGGCATCAGGTTTACTACAAGATCCTCACCAGAACTTTTAAATGCTTTGGTTTCATTTGATGCTAGAGAAGATGATATTCTGTTGGTTTCCTACCCCAAATCTGGTAAGGTTCATTTGGAATTTGGCTGAAAGAGAATTTCTTATATGAATTAGAAAAGACTGCATGCAAGAGGTTGGCTGAATTCATTCAGTATTGTCAAAAGATGGGCTAAAAATTTTGTACTATAAGAAATGCAAGGAATGCAAGGAACCAGGTTAAAAGCTTGAGAACTGCATTCACACTCACAATAAACTTAAGCTATGCTGGTTTTAATATTAGTTAGGTTGTTGGTTCTCTAAGTGCCTAGCTATTCATGTAAATCCAACCCAACTGGATTTTTGGTGACTACTGGATATTGTGGAAAAGCAGAAAAAAGAGCTTAATTTGGAGCCTTTTCTGAGAATTCCAGAAACTGGAAATAAACCCTGGGTTCTAGCAAAAATGTTATAAAGACTGGTCATGTGATCACCAGGCACTGCAAATGACTGTAAATTTGGGCAGGTTCCTGAGCACCCAAAATGTGGATCAGGTCCACATATGAAGGTCCAATTAAATTGATTTATTGCTAATTATGCCTATGCACAGGATACTTGTCAACTAATGTCAGCACCTGCTGGGACCTAAGTAAGAGTCAATTGAATTCAAGGAGGGTTGGACTTAATTTATTTCATCATCATCATCATCATCATCATCATCATCATCATCAATTCTTTATTAGCTAAGTGTGATTGGACACACAAGGAAATTGTCTTGGTGCAAATGCTCTCAGTGTACATAAAAGGAAAGATATATTCATCAAGAGTCAAGAATCATAGGGTACAACACTTAATGATAGTCATAGGGTACAATAAGCAATCAAATCATACTAGGAAACAGTCAATATAGATCATAAGGATATGAGTGACAAAGTTATGGTCATACATCATAAGTGGGAGGAGGTGGGTGATAGGAACAATGAGAAGATTAATAGTGATAGTAATGCAGTCTTAGTAAATAGTGTGACAGTGTTGAGGGAATTATTTGTTTAGCAGAGTGATGGCATTCAGGAAAAAAATGTCCTTGTGTCTAGTTGTTCTGGTGGGCAGTGCTGTATAGTGTTGTTTTGAGTGCAGGAGTTGAAACAGTTTATGTCCAGGATGTGAGGTGTCTGTAGATATTTTCACAGCCCTCTTTTTGACTTGTGCAGTATACAGGTGCTCCATGGAAGGCAGGTTGGTAGCACCTGATGCTGTCAGGCGGAGCTCCATTCAAAATCCAGGAAATACTACCATAGCTTTGGGATTCTTGTATAACATTGTTAGTAATCAGCAGAAAAAGTATCCTGTTGCTATGCATACCATAGCGGGGGACTTTAATCAAGCTGATTTAAAAGAAGCGCTCCCTAAATTCTATCAACATGTTAAGTGTGCTACTAGAGGAGCAAACATATTGGACAAAGTATATACCAATATCAAACATGGCTATAAGGTTATACAATTACCACATTTGGGACAATCAGACCATATGTCACTGTTTTTAGACCAGCTTACATCCCTCTTAGGAGATGGGCTCTGCCTATAATAAAGACAGTGAAATCTTGGCCAGAAGATGCTTCCCAACAATTTCAGGATTGTTTTGAGAACACAAATTGGGACATCTTTTACCACCCTGACCTAGAGGTGCACACTGCAACTGTTCTGTGCTATATCAAACACTGCACAGATACCGTCACTGTGGATAAACGTATTAGGATCTATCCCAATCAGAAACCCTGGATGACCAAGGAAGCCTAGCGCCTCTTGCGTGACAGGACCAAGGCCTTTCAGTCCGGTGATGGGGCAAGATACAGTGTTGCCAGAGCTAATCTGAAAAAAGGTATTTGGAAGGCCAAGACTGATTATAAGAGGAAGACTGAGGATAATTTTTATAGCAATAACATGAGGCAGGTGTGGCAAGGGATTCAACAAATTACAAACCTTCAACCGACCAATGTCATCCCTGCTGAAGGGGATGCTTCATTGGCAGAGGAACTGAATAATTTCTTTGCTCGCTTTGAAGTGGAGACATCAGAGACAGATAAAACACAACTACCAGCCAATTGTAGCCCCCACCTCATTGTGGAGGAACAGGAGGTGAGGAGCATTCGGAGGGCTGTGGTCCCTAGAAAGGCTGCTGGTCCTGATGGTATCTCTGGCCAAGTGCTTAAAGACTGTGCTGATCAGTTGGCTGGAGTCTTTACCAGGATCTTCTTCAATCATTCTTTATGCCAGTCCACTATTCCATCTTCTTTGAAGGCTTCCACCACTGTTCCACTGCCAAATAAGTTTCCTATCAATAACCTCAACAATTACAGACCAGTGGCACTCACTCCTATCAGCATGAAGTGCTTTGAGAAATTGGTCTACCGGCACATCATTTCTGGTCTTCCACATACATTTGATAAACACCAGTTTAGATACAGAAAAAAATAGATCTACAGAGGATCTACAGATAGTTACTGAGGTGCAGATGTCAGACTCAATCATTCCTCTGTAGAACTGTATCAGCATCAGCATTTATGGCTATGTAGAGATTCTAGGCTGATCCCTCTTTTAACTCTGACCCCAAGTTCTGCCACTCCTTCTCCTGCAATGGTCATGTGACTGGAGGGTGGGGGCGACAATGTCAGTACTTCACAACTGTGTTATACATAACTTTTCAGGGGGTCTCTAGCAACAGTGGGATACAAAAAAATTTACTACCGGTTCTGTGGACGTGGCTTGGTGGGTGTGGTGTGGCTTGGTGGGCATGGCAGGGGAAGTTTACTGCAAAATCTCCATTCTCTCCCTACCCCACTAACCTGCTTTCCAGCTCCATTCTCCTGTGCAGGGCAACAAAAGAAAATGCAACCGATCAGCTGGGACTTAGGAGGCAACGAATAGTTTGGGGCAGGGCCAATCAGAGGTGGTATTTTCTGGTTCTCTGAACTACTCAAAATTTCCACTACTGGTTCTCCAGAACTGATCAGAACCTGCTGAATACCACCTCTGGTCTCCAGTAACTTTGAATTATGACTGGTCTTAAGTCAATGACTACCTCTGATGCAATGAATTCATTCTTCTGTATCTACCTCTACAATGTTCACCTGTCTATCCTTTGCATTATTTTCTTCTCATTGGCCAACAGATGGTATGCTTCTTCTAAGCCTGCTTTCACACAACCTCTGTCCTACCTGGGTTTCGACACTACCAATCCAGTGCCTCTTTCCCTTTGTCTTCCCTGTTAGGAACCCACTGGCTGGCTGAAATCCTGACACACATCTATGCATCCAAAGTGGCTTTGACCTCTCCTATTGAATTTGGAGACCTTTCTAAACTGGATCAACTGGATCGCCTTTCTGGCAAAAGGATCATTCCAACCCACTTGGACAGCAACCTCCTACCACCAACATTCAGGGTCAAGCATTGCAAGGTTAAATTTAATTTAAAATCTTGGGTGAACAGGGGATCAACTGCATTCACACAAGAGGTTTAACCTGAACTCTGAGTGAAACCATGTCCAGGGTTCACACAATATAATCCCACATTTTATTCAAACCACAAACTGGATGGGTTAATGCAACACTGCCTAATAACAAACAATACCCTTCTAATATAGGGCTGTCAAACTCAGTTTCACTGAGGGTCACATCAGGGTTGTATTCGATCTCAGAAGGCCATATGTGTGTGTGTGGCGGGGGTGGGCGTGGTACAGGATTCATATCAGGGCACCTGCGGTGGCCAAGTGCTAAGGCAGGACTTCCCTGAGACCCTCCCTCCCTCCCTCTCATTATAATCTCCTTCCTTCCTTCTTTCCCTCCTTCTTTCTATCCTTCCTTTGTTCCTTCTTTCCTTCCTTTCTTCCCTTTCCTTCCTTTTTTCCATCCTTCCTTCTTTCCTTCCTTCCTTCTTTCTACCCTTCCCTTGTTCCTTCCTTCTTTCCTTCCTTCCTTTGTTCCTTCCTTCCTTCTTTCCTTCCTTCCTTCCCTCTTTCCTTCCTTCCTTCTTTTCTTTCTTCCTTTGTTCCTTTGTTCCTTCCTTCCTTCCTTCCTTCCCTCTTTCCTTCCTTCCTTCTTTTCTTTCTTCCTTCTTTTTTTCCTTCCTTCCCTCTTCATTCTCCTTTCTTCCTTCCTCTCTTCCCATTTTTCCTTCTTTTTCTTTGTCTTTCCTCTCTCTCTTCTTGCATGCTCAAGGGCAAAAGGGGAAACATTTCTCCTTTTGTTTTGTTTTTAGTTTGTTTTGATAGCCCTCTGCCAGTGAAAACGGAGCATGGGGGGCTGCACTGCATGTGCCCCCCAGCACCCTGTTTTCACCTGCGACAGTTTCTTGCAGCTTTCTTGGGGGAGGGGGGGGGCATTGTTGCTGGCAGAGGCACCACAGGCTGGTCCTTTGCTGTTTCCAGATCAGACCTGCAGGCCAGATCTCAGCACCTCTAAGCAGTTTAGAGTTTAATACCCCTGTTCTAATAGGTACATATTTTCTTTACAAACTTTAATGTTAATCAACATAAGCAGGTTGAAAAACCCACCCTCCATCAAACCCACATTAAAAAGTAAGCAAACCTAGGATGTTGGATAAATGTGGATGCTAGATTTTTAAAAGGTTCTGGAGGAACCCAGCTCTTGAGGTCCAATTATAACATTCTGTATCTGTTTTGTAGGCCATTTATATAGTCAGAAATCCAAAGGATATCGCTGTATCCATGTTCCATTACTATCAAGAGAATCCAAATCTTCCCACCGTAGATTCCTGGCCGAATTTCCTGGAGATGTTCTTAAATGGAGATGGTAAGATTTAAAGTGGGAGACTGCAGCCAAGACATTAAAAGATGCTTGCTCCTGGGGAGGAAAGCTACAGCAAATCTAGACAGCATCCTAAAAAGCATGACATGGGGAAAATGGACAAGAGAAATGAGTTTTCTCTCTCTTCCAGTTGTAAGAAAAAGGGATCCTTGATTGAAACTGATTGGAACTAGATTTAGAATAGACAAAAAAAAATCCTTGAAATGCCAAATAATTCAATTGAGGAATTTCTGATCTCTTCAGCAGATCTTAAACATCTTCTGCCTTCCACCTGAGCTGGCTATTTTGCACTGTCAGATCCAAGTCACAAAGGCTATAAGACTTGGCTTGAATTCCTTGTCGAGGTCAAGAGTGGAAGGATTTTGTTATCTCAATGCTGTTCAGGCTGATTTACTACATGGCTGTAAAAAACGGACAATCCAAAGGTCAGCCAAGAAATAAGTGGAACTGATGTTAAGGGAAGAAAACAAAGTGGGGTTGTGATTTAAGAAGGAAGGGGAAGCAAAGAGAAGGGAAGAAGGATACAATCAGTGGTGGGATTCTAAATTTTTTACTACCGGTTCTGTGGGCATGCCTTGGTGGGCGTGGTGTGGCTTGATGGGCATGGCAGGGGAAAGATACTGCAAAATCCCATTCCCTCCCCATCCCACTAACCTGCTTTCCAGCTCCATTCTCCTGTGTAGGGCAACCAAAGAAGACCCAGCCGATCAGCTGGGACTTGGGAGGCAGAGAATAGATGGGGGAAGGGCCAGTCAGAGGTGGTATTTGCCGGTTCTTCGAACTGTTCAAAATTTCTGCTACCAGTTCTCCAGAACTGGTCAGAACCTGCTGAACACCGCCTCTGTTACAATATTCAATTTATATAATAGCTCTATTCATTTTAGCAATTTAATCATGAGGGTCAATGTTGGTTTTAATTTAAAAGGCAAAGGGTAATCTTAGATATTTTGGATAGTTAAGAATATTTTGGAATATTTGGAGCTACATCATAAAAAGCAAGCTGCATTGATTTTCTTAGAGAAGGCCTTTGAAAATTTGCATTCATGTTCAAATTTTGGACAGATAATGGGTAAGATTGATTTATGCTTCAGAGAAAGCATCAATAACTGTTAATGGAGATTTCAGAAAGTTTTGTATGATACCTAAAAGGACAAGACAGAGGTGCCCAGTCTGTCTCATTTATTTTGGTTCTTGAAATACTGAACTGAGGTAGAAGACAGGATGAGAGAATTGTGGAGGTAAAGATTAAAAAATATAGTTTAAGAGCTTCTGCAGATGACTTGGTTTTTGAAGATTTAAAGGAATTGAAACAATGGGAAAACTAGAAGAATTTAGTGCATTAGCAGGTTTAAGATCAACAAATAGAAGATGAAGATGTTAAAAAACATGAATATAAAAGATGAAACAGAATTGAGGAATAGAACTGGCTTTAAAGAAAGAAAAAGGAAAAATATCTGTGCATCATTATTACAAATATGAATTGTATTTTATTCAAAATATATTAAGATGTGGAATGAAGTCAAAAAAAGATAATCTAAGGTGGGAGAAACTACAGTTGTAATTGCTGAGGGAACATTATGTTATAAAAAATAATGTCCTGCTTAGAATTTTGTTTTTGTTCCAGATATTACCTCTTTTGACATCTGAAGCCTGTTTTAAATTGTGGCAAAAGGGTAATCTAAATTTGTGTATCAAGGAAAAAAAGATAAGTTAAAGTATTGCAGGATGCAAAAGAAAGAGGAGGATTAGGTTACCAGATGTGAAATTGAATTTTGCAGCCTGCTATTTGGTTTGGATGAAAGAGTGGTTGCTGCTAAGAAATAAAAGGCTTTGAGAGTTAGAATGATATGGCATGGATAATTGTGGTACAATAAAATCAAGGTTAATATGGATTTTTTCAAAAAAATCATTATCTCAGACTTGCCATAACCATACTATGCTAATCCATAAAGTGGTTTGTTTAGTTTAGCATATTGTGTGAACTTGAGTAACATTGCCTTATTCAATAAGCCACAATTAAACAGAGATGTATAAAGAAGACCGTGGTTGTGGGTAAGTGAGTAATTTGGATATCTAACTTGTTGGAATATTTCAATTCCTGCCTCAATCTTCAGCTTTCGTAACAAAAATCTGTTATTGTGAAGTTTCAAATGCCAGCTTCCTGGCTCTTGAAGTAGTAATGTAAATGTCATTGCTTTTTTTTTTTTTTTTTGTCTTTTTAAACAGTTGTCTGCGGATCCTGGTTTGACCACGTTTTAAGCTGGGAAAAACACTTGCATGAGAAAAACATTCTGTTCTTGTTTTATGAAGACATGAAAAAGGTAAATTGGCAACCCTTTCTTATTTCTGTACTGATGAAGGAAGCAGATGCCAAAGCGTTTCACTCTGAACCTTATTGTTCTTTTGCTGATTGTAATATAGCTGTCCATAACTCCATGTATTTTAATGTGTTGTTATCTCACAGCCATGTGGCCAGGGAATTTTGGTATTGTAGTTCAGCACAAGGACGTCAGAATGATGACTGTTAGAATCCTACCTTAGGTTCCAATTACATGATTTATTTGCTATTTTATAGCCATTCTGCTCCTGAGTGGACACACACTTTTATGTCTTGCATGTATTCATATCCATGGGACGTGCAAAACCTACCATTCTAGGAACCAGAGACTCAATTGTTGTGAAATTTGATTCTTTGATCTCCAGAATGGTAGTTGTTGGATATCCTCTATATCTCATTTTCTCTCTGTGTGTGATTTTGTGTTTGCATTCTTGCATGTGTGCGTGCACGAGTGTGTGTGTGTGTGTATGTGTGTGTGTTTATTAAGGGATCTATCTATCTATCTACCTATCTACCATCTATCTATCTATCTATCATCTATTTATCTATCACCATCTGTCTAACATCATCATCCATCTATCATCCATCTATTTATCTATCATCACCTAATATCTATTTATCTATCATCATCTATTTATCATCTATCTATCTATCTATCTATCTATCTATCATCTATCTATCATCCTCTATCATCCTCTGTCTATCATCTATCATCTATTTATCTATCATCATCATCATCCATCATCTATCTATCTGTCTATCTTTCTCTTTTTATCTTTCTATCTTTCTATCTATATCTATCAATCTATCTATCATCTATCTATCTATCTATCTATCTATCTATCTATCTATCTATCAGCTATCTATCAGCTATCTATCTATCATTATCTTTCATCTATCTATCATCTATATCTATTTATCTATCATCTATATTTACCTATCATCTACATCTATCTGTCACCTATATCTATCATTATCCATCACTCTATCTATCATCTATTTGTTTATTTATTTCATTAGATTTTTACCCAGCCTTATAAGTAATTCAGAGCGGTGAACATACTTAAAGGGCCTGTCACATAGGCCGACGGATGCAAAAAGTATGTAAAAAGGACACAGCGGATGAGCAAAATGTTCCATCCGTTGTTATCCGCTCTCAAAAGTGCCCCGAATTTGCATAAGCAGAGCGGACAACAACGAAAAGGAACGGACAGGGGGAGGATGTAGCCAGGATGTTAAGTGGATGCTCCACGGAAGCCTAGCAGATGAAAGCGGATGGAAGCGGATGACACATCCGCAGGGCTTCCAGGGGAGCACAGCGAACCGGACGTGCAGCAGAAGGAACGGATGCCGAGCGGATGCCGAGCGGATGCATCACGGAAGCCTAGCGGATGCCAAGCGGATGCCAAGCGGATGCCAAGTGTTCACTGCGCATGCGGGGAGGATGCATTGCATCAGCCCCGTGGATATAAAGGGAAGCAGCTCGCAAGCAGGTCACCATTCAGAGGAAAAACCTGCTGCCAGACATAGCTCCAGCCAGCCAACAACCATGGGGAAAAAGAGGAAGCCTCTGCCATCTGCTGCTACCCTGGCAAGAAGGACAGGGCCACCATCCCACCCCCTGGCCTTGACTCTGCTTCTGCTGGGGTTTCTGCTGCTCAGGCTGACTCTTCTGGTGCTGGAGCTTCTGCTGGTGCTGCTCCTGGTGCTGGTGCTTCTGCTGGTGCTTACTCTGCTGGCGCTGCTCCTGGTGCTGGTGCTTCTGCTGGTGCTTACTCTGCTGGCGCTGCTCCTGGTCCTGCTGGTTCTGCTGGTCCTGGTGCTCCTGGTGCTCCTGGTGCTCCTGGTGCTCCTGGTCCTGCTGGTGCTGCTGGTGCTCCTGGTCCTGCTGGTGCTCCTGGTCCTGCTGGTCCTGCTGGTGCTGCTGGTGCTAACTCTGCTGCTGCTGATCCTGGTCCTGCTGGTGCTGCTGGTGCTGCTGGTGCTGATGGTCCCGCTGGTCCTGCTTTTGCTGCTACTCTTGTTGCTGCTGCTGCTGCTGCTGGTGGTGGTGTGGTGGAGCAGCCCCTACAACTTCAAAGCACCTCTGATGAGGGCACAGATGGCCCTGCCAGAGGGAGGAAGAGGCATACGCATGAACAAGAGAGGAGGCAATACTCAATTGAAGAGGAACATGAGGATGAGGTGCTGGAATGGCTGAGGGAGAACGAGTATCTATGGCGGAAGGGACACAGGCTCTATCGAGACACCAAAAGGAAGCAGGCTGCTTGGAGAGAGAAGGCGGAGAGCCTGGGCTACACTTCGGAGGTGCTCCTCGGCTGGTGGAAGCACATGCACACCTGGTATGGGAAGCTGCACCTCAAGAAATCTGGCCAGGCCGTAGAGACCTACGTGATGGCCAAGTGCAGCTTCTTGGAGGGTGAGATCCGCCACCGAGAGCAGCCCCTCTCACAACCCTCTCTCTCAGGCAGCCCGCAGAGAGCCAGTCCTCTTCTGGCCAAGAGTCAGCTCCTGTGTCCAGGCAGGTATCTGTGGAGGGTGCCACGACGGAGACCCCCCCGACAGCTGCACTCCCCATGGCAGAGCGCGTGGAGGACCCCCTGACACAGTGGGAACAAGGAGAGGGCACTTCCATCATAGACCAACCCACATCCACCCCCAGCTCCACCTCCACAGAAAGCAGGCAGAGAGCCAGACCGGAGGTGCAGAGCCACACTGTCCTGCTGGAGATCAGGGACACCATCAAAAGCAGCGTAGATCTCCTCTCTCAGCTGGTACACACGGACATACCATCCTCAAACCTCAAGCCCTTCCTCACCTACGTCAACCAGACCCTCCTGGACATGTCCGAATCACAACACCAGGTGATCAAGGACAGGATCACCAGTCTTCTTCACAACCCTCCAGACCCAGCTGAACCTGCTTCCACCCAGTCAGGTCTGTTCCTCCACCCCAGGTGATGTCACTGCCCTTCCAAGGCTATCCACAGGCCCTCATCTACCAAGGCTACAGCTACCAGGAGCTCCAGCAGCACAGGCAGCCCTTCCCAGTCCAGGCACAGGTACATTGAATGCCACCGGTGCCACTGATGCCACTGATGCCACCGACGTCACTGATGCCGATGCCACAGATGCCACCCATGCCATAGATGCCACCCACGCCTCACCTCGCTCACCTGCAGACCAGACATCCCCACTACACTCCTCCTTCCTCCACCCCACAGCCAAGCCCGGCCTCAGAACATCTGTCATTGGTCTTGGGACTGACACCCCATGTCCTGGAGGAAGGGGCTCTCAACATCACAGGACTGAGCCAGCTGTCTGAGAGCTTCCTCCACACACAATCCCCTGTTGTCCTCTCGGGCCAGGCACCCCAATGGCGCCTCAGACCAGCACTCCAGCAGCAGCCACCTCCACAGCACCTGGACCCTTCACCCCTGAGACTATTGGCATGCCTCAGAGTGACTGAGAACAGTGCCAGAGACTGGGTGGCTACCTGATGACTTTATCTTTGCTTGGGACACTTGGGTCATTTTCTTTTACAGTTTGTTATTAATAAAGATTATCTTTGCTTCACACACTTGCTTCAGTTCTTTTAGTCAATAAAGTCTTGGTGGAAACTTTTAGAAATGGTTTAAGCCTTTGCATGCTTGTGGGATGGGTTAAGATAGCAGTGGGATGGGTAGGGATACCTTTGGAATGGGTAATAGCTGTGGGATGGGTTAGGATACCTGTGGGATGGGTAACAGCTGTGGGATAGATAAACCTCCAGTGCAAGCATAGTGGGACTGTATGGTCCACCCTCCCAGGTGCCACACCTTTGGCCCTTTATTATCAATAACAATTTAATCATTGATCCACACATTTCAACATAAACAAAAGTCTTTATTAAATGCCCTGTTTGTTGTAGGCCCACCCAACATACATGGCCCAATCTCATCAGTGTGATGAGACAGGCTGAAGGAAGCATCCATTAAGCATCTATCATCCTGTCTTGCCACTCCACTGCTCCAGCTGGGGAGTTGCACCAGTGTTTCAGGAGGTTGCACTGCTTTTTCCCTTCACATGAAGCTCTGTTGGGGCCTTGCACATCCACAGTGTCTATCAGGTTTCACCCTTGCCTCCATTCACCAGGCTCCATGTCCCCATTGCCTTGTTGGAGGTCCACGAGCCTGTTCTGCAACACTGGGTAGCGGGTGCGCGTGAGATTGTGCAGGATGCAGCAAGCTTCCACGATGTTCCTTACGGTCTCTGGGCGATGCTGCATGGTGGTGAGAAGTACCTGGAACCTGTTGGCCAGGATGCCAAAGGCGTTCTCCACCACCCGTCTTATCCTGGACAGCCTGTAATTGAAGATCCTCTCTTCACGGGTGAGGAGTCTGGAGGTATAGGGCTTCATGAGGTCGGTTCTGAGGGAGAAGGCCTCACCCCCCACGATGAAGTAGAGCACATCTTGCATGTTGTTGGGCAGGGGGTCTGGATCTGGGAAGGCCATGATGAGGTTGCGTTCCAGCCCCTCCTTGAGGTCACTGGCGTTGTATACCTGGGCATCTGAAGATGAGCCGTTGCCTGAAGCATCAATGTACATGAACTTGTAGTCAGCATCAACCATGGCAAAGAGGATGATGTTGAAGAAGCCCTTGTAGTTGTGATAAGTGGACCCTGACTTGGCTGGAGCTTTGCAGGCCACGTGCTTGCCATCTATGGCTCCAACGGTGTGGGGGAAGTTCCACCTCTGATACCACTGCTCTGCAACTTTCTTCCAGCCTTCTTCAGTGGAGGGGCACTGGAGGAGCTCCTCCAGGTATTCTTCGATGATGGCCTGCACCACTTCTCTGACCACAATGCTGATGGTGTTGTGTTGCACCCTCCAGCCATACTGCATGCTCCTGTACATGGTCCCTGAGGCCCGGTGGCGCAGAGTGAGTGCCACCTTGAGCCCAGGTTCCAGGCTGGGGTGGAAGTTGGTGCTCTGCTTGGTCAACCTGGGTCTCAGCCACTCCACAACTTCGTCAAACATGGCTGATGGCATCCTCATGAAGTTCTGGAATGCATGAATGTCTTCGTTCCTCAGCTCCACCATCAGCTTATTATACAGTCCATACTCTGCTCTTCTGGTGATCCATCTTCAGACCCAGACACTTCTTGGACACCTCCTTTTCTTCGCATAGAACAGGTGAAAGAGCCTGTAGATGGCTTCGCACTGTTGTAGAACGATGGTGGCTACCAAAAGGAGTGTGTGATGATCCATGGTGGAGATGAGTGGATGCTGTGGAAGAGCAAGAGCAAGAGCAAGGCTGAAGAGGTCTGCACAGCAGGGCTGCTGGACTGAAAATGAGATCCAGGTGAGTTCCTCCCCCTTTTTATAGGAAATATATGTTTTCCGCTAGGTGTCCTTTTGCATCCTCTAGACATCCTGCAGACATCCTAAATATCCGAGATAGGTCCCCTCTGCGAACGTTTTTTCCATTTTAAATGCTTTCTTTGCGAGCTGCATCCGCTTTCATCCTTTCTCCATCTGTGCTACTAACGCTGCATGTCCGTTCCACGTCCGTTTTGCTTCCTCCCTGCATCCGTTTTCCGCTGGAGCGGATGCGAGTTGCGCGGATGCGCAGCGGATGCCTAGCGGATATAGCCGATGCGTAATTGATGACAACGAATGTAGAACAGATGTTCCCCGTATGCGTAGCGGATGTCTAACAGGCGCATTGGATACATTTTCCGTTCAAAAAGTTTTGTGCAGCTCAAAACCTTTTGAGCGGATGAAATGTCAGTGGACGGATGCTGAACGGTTAGAGAGGATGAAAAACAGACGCAGTGAGTTCAGAACGGAAGCATCGCGTTAACCAACGGATGGCAAGTGTTTCTCTCCATTTTACATCCTCTTTGTATCCGTTGGTGTAGTGTGACATGGGCTTAATACTCTTTCCTTCTCTTATTTTCCTCACAACAACAAACCTGTGAGGTGGGCTGGGTTCAAAGAGAGTGACTGGCTCCAAAGTCACTTAGCCGAGTTTCATGGCTAAGGCAGGACTAGAACTCAAAGTCTCCCAGAGGCTTTCATGCCTCAGACAGGACTAGAACTTTCTGTCTTCCGGGTTCTAACCTGGTGCCTTAACCACTAGGCCAAACTGGTGTGTTTTTTTAAACTTAAAAAATCTTTTCTTATCAGAAAACAGTAATCTATATGGTTACTCCGTTTCATTCTGCGAACAACACAAAGTGAGTTACATTCCATGTTCCTAGAGGAGAAGATAAGATAATAGATTGTGTCCTCTAGAGAAAAAGTCCTATGTACACCATTCTGTTTAAGCATGGAAAAGTACTGAAATCAGCATGAGAATATCTTTCCAGACTCCTTGTAAATGCATCAAAATCCCTCTTGCAGTTTTTTCTTTTTCTACCTTTTCTCACACTAATAAAAGAGAATATTGGGACTTGGGGTTGAAATGAGGGGTCCTTGACCAGTGGTGAGATTTAATTTTTTTTACTAGCGGTTCTGTGGGCGTGACTTGGTGGGCGTGGCTTGGTTGACATGGCAGGTGAAGGATACTATAAAATATCCATTCCCAACCCACTCCAGGGGAAGGATACTGGAAAATTCTCATTCCCTCCCCACTCCTGGAGGAAGGTTACTGCAAAATCCCCATTCCCTCCCCACCCCACTAACCTGCTTTCCAGCTCCATTCTCCTGTGCAGGGCAACCAAAGAAGACCCAGCTAATCAGCTAGGACATGCGAGGCAGAGAATAGATGGGGTCAGTCAGAGATGGGATTTGCGGGTTCTCCAAACTACTTTAAATTTCCACAACCAGTTCTCCGGAACTGGTCAGAATCTGCTGAATACCACCTCTGATGCAAATGCAAGTAGATAAATAGGTAGCACTTTGGTGGGAAAGTAACAGAATTCTGTGATGTCATGGTGGCCGCATGACCTGGGAAATGTCTTCAGACAGCATTGGCTCAATGGCCTTGAAATGGAGATAAGCGGAATAAACTCTGCAGGGACTCTACTCCTTCCATTTCTGTGGGAGAGCATAAACACATAACACAAAAATCATAGACCATTTTTCTCTGTTATTTACACATTCAGGATCTCCCGAAGGTGATGAAGAAATTAAGTGCCTTCCTAGGGCTCAACCCCACTGAGAGCCAGATGTATGAAATCTGCAAAAAGTCTTCCTTCAATGAGATGAAAACCAGTACAGAAAAGGAAAATTCTGATCAAAACCACACAGTCTGTGTACTCACTTCCAACCGGAAATTGATATTCCGAAAAGGTAATTTGAAGAGTGAATTTTATTGTATTCTATTCTATATTCTATTCTATTTTATATTCTATTCTATTTTATATTCTATTCTATTTTATATTCTATTTTATATTCTATTATATACTCTATTCTATTCCTATTCTATTTTATATTCTATTCTATTTTATATTCTATTTTCTATTCTATTCTATTCTATATTCTACTCTATTCTATTCTATTTTATGTTCCATTCCATTTTATATTCTATTCTATATTCTATTCTATTTTATATTCTATTCTACCCTGTTTCTCCAACAATATGGCCTCCCCCAATAGGAAGTCCCAGCATGTTTTATAGGCATGAAATGAAATTAAGCCCCTCCCCCCAAATTAAGGCCTATATTAAAACATGCGAAATGGGGGGGAATGGTGGGGAGACTTGCCGTTAGGAAGTACTTTTGTTGCACACCCGGATATGGTGCTGCCTGCGTGACCCCGAAACGAAGTGCATCATCAACGCCATGGTCAATATCCAAGCCGTCGCCGCCTGCCCACCCAAAGTTGCAAGGGGGAGAATTAAGTCACTCCTGAAAAGATGGCTTAGCCATTTTTTCAGTGCTCAAAAAAAAATAAGACCCAGCCTTATTATATGAGAAACACAGGTATTTTCTATTCTATATTCTATTCTATTTTATTCTAGCCTATATTCTATTCTGTTCTATTTTCTATTCTATTGCTACTCTATTCTATTCCTATTCTATTCCTACTCTATTCTATTCTATTTTCTATTTTCTTCTATTTTCTCTTCTCTTCTATTTCTTCTATTTTCTATTCTATTCTACAGAGAGATGCTGCTGTACTTTCCCATTATTTGAACACAAAGACTTTCAAAAAGGTACCAGATTGATTTTCTGAATCCATTCCTTAATATCAGTCAAAATCAAGATCATGTGAGGTACTAATACCACTCTGTAAAGCCTTTGTAAGACCACCCTTAGAATACTGTACCCAGTTTTGGTCACCACACTATAAAAAAGATGTTGAGACTCTAGAAAGATTGCAGAGAAAAGCAACAAAGATGATTAGAGGACTGGAGGCTAAAACATATGAAGAACGGCTGCAGGAACTAGGCATGGGTAGTCTCTTGAAGAGAAGGACCAGGGGAGACAGGTTAGCAGTGTTACAATATCTCAGGGGCTGTCACAGAGAGGAAGGGGTCACTTGTTTTCCAAAGCACCTGAAGGCCAGACAAGGAATAATGGATGGAAACTGGACAAGGAGAGATTCAACCTGGAAATAAAGATAAATTTTCTGATAGTGAGAACAATCAACCCATGGAACAGAAGTTGCCTTCGGAAGTGTGAGAGCTTCATCTCTTTCAAGAAGAGACTGGACTTCCATTTGTCAGAAATGGTGTCGGGTCTTCTGCTTGGGTGTAGAGTTGGACTAGATGACCTATAAAGTCCCTTCCAACAATGTTAATCTCTCAATCTGTTAATATCAGAAGAATGTGGTTACTTTTATGTTACTTTTATCCATTTACGTAATCAAACCAAATCAAATATCTTTATTACAGTCTTTGACCAACATTTACATTTATGAAAATATGTAAAACAATCCTCTTTGTTCTACAAAACATTTAAACTTGTCCTCTTTCCGTGCTTCCAAATGCTTCCCAATTTTTTCCCTCATGCCTCCTGTTGAGAGACACACATATGGTGATCTTTTTATGGGAATGACTTGAGAAAAACTATCCTTCCTCATGTCTCATCATTTCCTAGGTACTGTTGGTGACTGGAAGAATCACTTCACTCCAAAACAGAACCGGCTGTTTGAAGAGACATTTAAGAAGAAAATGACATTCAGCGAAGTGGCGAAACATCTTGTTTATGAATGTTGACCCAGAAACAAACCCTGTGTTGGAATATGTTTAAAAGACTAATATTTTTCATATTGGATATACTCATTTTCTTCCAAAGAGAAAGATGAGGAAGACACATGAGGGATTTGTGAAGAAATTCTGCTCTTGGGGATTGCAGCTGATCCATTCTGTTCTCCTTGCTTCTGTTTTCTATCCCATCTCTTATAATAATCAATTCGGTGTACCATAATAGATATGCAGCTTCAGTTTTCACTGAAGTATTTTGTTTGTGACTCCTTAATGATCATTATCTTCTTGTTTCTGTTGGTTTAGTTTGGCTCTGTAAGTCCACAAGCTTCTTGACACCTTCCTGTTATGTGTAGACAGTGCTGTTCTTCTTACTGTACATAAGGAACCACCATTATAGGCCTGAAACAGGCAAAAACATTGTGATGATGGGGTGAAATGTGAGGGAAATTCATGTTGTTTTGCTTTTCTGATGAGGAAGTTCAGTGATAGAGACACACTTGTTCTTCCCTCGTGCACTTCCTTTTCCCAGAGATTTATAGATTTGTAGAAATAGCTCACTGAATCAGAAATATACTATTTAATGAACAACGAATAAATGAACATAAATGAACAGTGAAAGGACCTGCAAGGATCTTTAGTCCAGCTTTCTGCTCTGTGCAGGAAATTCAATTAAATCAATGTTTTCCAACCTCCGCAAGTTTATAACGTGCGCACTTCAACTCCCAGAATTCCCTTGCCAGTCTGGTGGCTGAGGAATTCTGGGAGTTGAAGTCCACCCATTTTAAGGTTGGGGTCACCTTTAAGAGACTGTTGTCCAGCAACCTCTTAAAAAAAATTTCTAGAGATCAAGAGCTGTAAATACTATAGGTACAAATTTCTACTGTTCTACAACTCTTATCATCGTTCCCTGAAAAATTCACTTGTTCAATTGTGCACAAAATTAATGTCATTCTTGCAGTAAGTAAAATGTATGCCTATTTGACAGCACAAATCAAGGCCAACGTGTTGTAATTGTTAATTGTAAATCTCTGGCTTTAATATGAGCTTTAAGTTCTCTTAACATGTTGTATTTGTTAACATTTTTTGAGGTGGGGATCCTAATAGTAGTGTTGCATGACGACCTCTGGGTTTAATATGAGATTCAGATTCTCCTTTGAAGATAATTTGATTCAATATTCAATGCCACCAAGAAGAGGGAGTCAAGCTATTCCTCAAGCACCTGAAGGCAGGACAAGAAATAATGGATGGAAACTAATCAAGGAGAGAAGCAACTTCGAACTTAGGATAAATTTCCTGACAGGGCAATTAATCAGTGGAACAACTTGCCTCCAATAGTTGTTGGTTCTCCAACACTGGGAGTTTTTAATGAAGAGATTGGACAATGCTTTGTCTGAAATGGTATAGGGCTTCTTGCCTAAGGAGGGGGTTGGATTAGAAGACCTCCAAGGTCCCTGCCAACTCTGTTATTCCATTCCATTCCAAATCTCCTTCTTGGTAAATAAAATTGAATCTTGATAGAATTAGAACAGACCAAACGATTTCTTTTTAACATGGCAAGTAATTAAATTTTGGATTTGTACCATAAGATAAGGTGATTGGCTGATTGTAAAAAAAGTGAGACCAAGCTGTGGGATATGGGACTTTTGATCTTCATGGCAGTGGGGCTGCCTCTGAAGGCCATCTGTTGGGAAACCAGGGGGCTTCCTTGTGCGGTTGGTTGGTCACCCTGAAGAGCAGACTGATGGACTAGACAGGTCAGGGCTAATTCAAAGGAAAAGACACACCTCACACAGCTCCCTGAAATGATGGTGCTCCATTCTTAGGGACAGATAGACCATCAATAACAGAATAAAGAGTTGGAAGGGACTTTGGAGGCAAGGGTGGGATTCTACCAGTTCACACCTATTCATTAGAACTGGTTGTTAACATTCTAAGCAATTCGGAGAACTGGTTGTGAGAAGAAATTACCGGCCTAATCCTGTAAGAAAGGCAGGAAGGAAACATTCTGGTGTTGCTTACAGAAACTGCCTCTCCGTTAACCCTTATTACATTCTTGGCAGGACTAGACTTTCTGTCTCAGGAACTTCTCTGGAGTTTTTTCCCCCTCCTTTGCTGGTACTTTGCTTGTGTGGAGGGAGCATTCAAAGTTACAATGGCACTGAAAAAAGTGACTTATAACCATTTTTCACACTTATAACTATTGCAGCATCCCCACAATCACGAAGAGGCCAAGGGAGGAGATGCATGCTTCGATGTGAGTGATGTTGAGTTGGCCACGCCCACCCAGTCACATGACCACCAAGCCATGCCCACCAACTAAGCCACGCCCACAGAACTGGTTGTTAAAAAATTTCAATCCCATCCTTGCTTGGAGGTCTTCTAGTCCAAACTCTCACTCAGACAGGAGATACTACACCATTCAGATAAATGGTTGTCTAATCTTTTCTTTAAAATCTCCAGTGTTGGAGCACCCGTAAAGCCCATGTCACACTGAACCAACGGATGTAAAGAGGATGTAAAACAGACAAAAAACCTTGCCATCTGTTTGAAAACGCGATGTACTCATTGCCTCCGTTTGGCTTCCTCTCTATCCATCCAGCATCCGTTTATGGATGTTTCATCCGCTCCGAAAGTTTTGGGCTGCCTAAAACTTTTGCGCGGAAAATGTATCCAGTTCGTCCGTTCTGCATCCGCTACGCATCCGCTACGCATCCGTTACGCATCCATTATGCATCCGCTATATCCGCTAGGCATCCGCTACGCATCCGCGCAACTCCATCTGCCCGGACGCAGGGAGGAAGCGGAACGGATGGAGAACGGATGCAGAACGGATGCCTAGCGGATGCAGAACAGAAACAAAGCGTTTAAAATGGAAAAAACGTTCACAGAGGGGACCTATCTCGGATATTAAGGATGTCTAGAGGATGCCTCACGGAAAACCTATACTGCCTATAAAAAGGGGGAGCAACTCGCCTGCATCTCACTTTCAGAACAGCAGCCCAGCGGTGCAGACCTCTGCAGCCTTCATCTGCCTCGTTCTCTTCCACAGCATCCAGTCATGTCCACCGTGGATTGTAACAAAGTCCTTTCGGCAACCACCATCGTTCTGCAAAAGTGCGAAGCCATCTGCAGGCTCTGTGAACACTACTGCGAAAAGAAAAGGAGCCACCCAAAAAGAGTCTGGGTCCGAAGATGGTTCGCCAGAAGAGCAGAGGACGGACTGTACAACAAGATGATGGTGGAGCTCAGGAGCGAAGACACTCGGGCATTCCAGAACTTCATGAGGATGCCTCCAGCCATGTTTGACGAACTTGTGCAGCGGCTGACACCCAGGTTGACCAAGGCAAACACCAGCTTCCGTCCCAGCCTGGAACCTGGGCTCAAGGTGGCACTCACTCTGCGCCACCTGGCCTCAGGGACCTCCTACAGGAGCATGCAGTACGGCTGGAGGGTGCCATCCAACACCATCAGCATTGTGGTCAGAGAAATGGTGCAGGCCATCATCGAAGAATACAAGGAGGAGCTCCTCCAGTACCCCTCCACTAAAGAAGGCTGGAAGAAAGTTGCAGAGCAGTGGTATCAGAAGTGGAACTTACCACACACCGTTGGAGCCATAGATGGCAAGCACGTGGCCTGCAAATCTCCAGCCAACTCGGGGTCCACTTATTTCAACTCCAAGGGCTTCTTCAGCATCATCCTCTTCACCATGGTCGATGCTGACTACAAGTTCATGTACATCGATGCTTCAGGCAACGGCTCCTCTTCAGATGCTCAGGTATACAACGCCAGTCACCTCAAGGAGGGGCTGGAACGCAACCTCATCGTGGGCTTCCCAGATCCAGAACCCCTGCCCAACGACACACAAGATGTGCCCTACTTCATCGTGGGGGATGACGACTTCTCCCTCACAACCTACCTCATGAAGCCCTACACCTCCAGACTCCTCACCCGTGAAGAGAGGATCTTCAACTACAGGCTGTTCAGGGCAAGGCGGGTGGTGGAGAACGCCTTTGGCATCCTGGCCAACAGGTTCCAGGTACTTCTCACCACCATGCAGCATTGCCCAGAGACCGTGAGGAGGATCATGGAAGCTTGCTGCATCCTGCACAATCTCATGCGCACACGCTACCCAGTCTTGCAGAACAGGCTCGTGGACCTCCAACAAGCCAATGGGGACATGGAGCCTGGGTAATGGAGGCAAGGGCAAAACCTGATCGACACTGAGGATGTGCAAGGCCCCAACAGAGCCTCACATGAAGCGAAGAAGCAGCACAACCTCCTGAGACACTGGTGCAACTCCCCAGCTGGAGCAATGGAGTGGCAAGACAGGATGGTAGATGCTTAGTGGATGCTTCCTTCAGCCTGTCTCATCACACGGATGAGATTGGGCCATGTATGTTTGGTTGGGCTACAATGAACAGGGCGTTTAATAAAGAGTTGTGTTTATGTTGACATGTGTGGATAATTATTACATTATTATTGATAATAAAGGGCCATAGGTGTGGCACCTGGGAGGCTGGACCATACAGTCCCACTATGCTTGCACTGGAGGCTTATCTATCCCACTGCTATCCTTACCCATCCCACTGCTATCTTAACCCATCCCACAAGCATGCAAAGGCTTAAACCATTTCTAAAAGTTTCCAGCAAGACTTTATGAAAAAAAAGAAATGAAGCAAGTGTGTGAATCATAAATAGACTTTATTAACAACAAGCTATAAGACAAAAATGAGTCTCTGGCACTCCTCTTGGTCGCTCAGTCTCAGGGGTGAAGGGTACAGGTGCTGTGGAGGTGGCTGGTGCTGGAGTGCTTGTCATCATCTCCTCCAGAAGCAGAAGCAGCAGAAGCGCCAGCCCCAGAAGAGCGAGCCCGTGCTGCAGAAGCCCCAGCAGAATCAGAGTGAGGGCCAGGGGGCGGGATGGTAGCCCTGTCCCTCTTGCCAGGGCTGGCAGCAGATGGCTGAGGCTTGCTGTGCTTCCGCATGGTTGTGGGGTTGCTGGCTGGCAGGGAGGCTGGCAGGAACCAAGGCTGGCAGGAAGGCAGGCAGGGAGGCAGGCAGCAAGGCTGGCAGGCAGGCTGGCAGGCAGACATGAACCAAGGCTGGCAGGAAGGCTGGCAGGTAGGCAGGCACCAAGGCTGGCAGGCAGACATGAACCAAGGCTGGCAGGAAGGCAGGCAGCAAGGCTGGCAGGCAGACCGGTTGGCAGCAAGGCTTGCAGGCAGGCTGGCACTAAGGCTGGCAGGGAGGCTGGCAGGCAGACATGCAGGCAGACATGCAGGCAGGGCAGGCAAGGCAGTCGATGTATCCGGCAGCAGGTCTTTCCTCTGAATGGCGACCTGCTTCCGAGCTGCTTCCGCTATATCTGCGGGGCTGACGCAATGCATCCTTCCCGCATGCGCAGTGAACGCCAGGCATCCATTAGGCTTCCGCTGTGCATCCTCTAGGCTTCTGCTGTGCATCCGCTTCATCCGTTCGGCGTCAGCTCTGCATCCGCTCTTTCCGTTCCGCGTCCACTTCGCTGAGGCCCCCCGGAAGCCCTGCGGATATGCCACCCACTCCCATCCGCTTCCATCCGCTTCCATCCGCTGGGCTTCCGTTCCGCATCCGCTTTGCATCCACCCTGCGTCCTCCCCGCGTCCGTGTTATCCGCTCCGGTTATACAAATTTTTGCCCCTTTTGAGAGCGGATAACAACAGATGGAACATTTTGCTCGTCCACTGTGTCCTTTTTGCATCCATTGGCCAGTGTGACATGGGCTTAACTTCTGGAAACAAGCCGTTCCACTGACTGATAGTTCTCACTGTCAGGAAATTTCTCTTTAGTTCTACGTTGGATCCCTCCTTGGTTAGTTTCCATCCTTTGCTTTGGAGAATAAGTTAAACACACCCCTCTTCTTTGTGCTAGCCCCTTAGATATTGGAACATTGCTACCAAATTGCCCCCACTCCTTCTTTTCATTAAATTAGACATGCCCCATTCCTGAAACCATTCTTCATATTAGTCTCCAGTCTCCTAACCAGCTGGTTAGGACCGGTTCACACGAACCGGATATTAATTTAATGTCTGGTTCGGTTAACCAGTAGTTCCAAGGACCAGTTGGCCCCATCCCACCACTCCCAGGAGTCTCCTCACAGTCTGTTTTGGATCCCAGGTAAGTGCAGGGGGCGCATGGAGCCCAGGGAGGGGGAAAAATGGGCCTCCTGGAATTTCTGGAAGTCTGGAAATGGGTTTATTTCCAGCCTCTGGGGGGCTTCTGGAGCCTGGGGGGAGCTGTTTTTGCCCTCCTGGAGGCTCAAGGAAAGCCTCCAGAACCCGGGGAGGGTGAAAATGCCCCACCCCCCATGATGCAGGAGGCCAACTAGTCCACATCCACCATGGCCATGCCCATCCAGCAATCAGGCAGAGAACTGGTTGCTAAAATTTTTGAATCTAACCCCTGCTCCTAATCAATTTTATTGCTCTTCTCTGGACAATTTTTAGAGTCTCAACAACTTTTTAATAATATGATGACTAAAACTGGATGCAATATTCCAAATGTGGTCTTACCCAGGGATTATAAAATGGTATTAACATTTCACATAGTCTCAGTTCTATCCCTCTGATAAGGCCACTCATGTCGGCTTTCTGGGCAGCTGCAGCACACTGCTGGCTCATGGTTAAGTGATTGTCTATTGGGACTCCATGATCAATCTCAGATGACTTTTTTTTTTTCTTTGCAGATAAACTAAAGTCAAGAATGACCTGGGCCTGCTAAAGAGCAGATGATGAAAATTGCACAAAACCTGGCTCAGCTCCGTTTCTCCACAAAACTTTAAGCTCCTTTTTAGCACCATCTAGCGGTCAAATGGAATGGCAGGCCGATGGTTTTTTTCCCCCTTATTCAGACACAGATGGATGGGCATGTATGGGATTATTCTACACAAAAGACAAAGCAACACATTCCATTATTTTTACTTTCCTGGTTGTGGCACAAGCACTAGTTACACTGGGGAGCTTGTCCTCTCCTCCCCCCCCACCCAAAAAGCCCTCATTAAAGTAGATGAAAGACTCATAAATAAATAAAAGGAAGGACTCACTGGAGAAGAGTCTAATGCTGTTGAAGATCGAAGGCAAAAGAAGGGGACGGCAGAGAATGAGGTGGCTGGATGGAGTCACTGAAGCAGTTGGCATGAGCTTAAATGGACTCCAGAAGATGGTAGACGACAGGAAGGCCTGGAGGAACATTCTGTCAGGATTCTAACACTTAACCCCATTTAAATCATGAGAATCTAGCCAAACTCCAAAAGGATTTATTGGGAGTTAAACATTGTGGCATTGCCTGGGTGTCGCTGACTCTGAGACACATAATTCATTGTCACCCTTAACCCTGGGTTTTCCCTCACCCCCTGGGTGTATCATAATTCATATTCTCCAATATCCATTCATCATGTGGCTTAACATTGTTAAAAACTGAGTTAGCCATCTTCAACTGATCATCATGTATTACATATAAATCATTCTTTAAAGTAGCAGTAACACTTTTACCCTCTTTCTCTTTTATATAGTTATCTCCCCTAAAGGTTACTACATAACCAATATTAACTAAAGCCCTAACTGATAATAAATTACATATTAATTATGTACATATAACATAGTTAAATGTTCATTTATACAAGAACAATATGCAGTACCTTCACCTGATGCATTAATCCTCCATCCATTTGCCAATGATACATGTTGTTTACTCATGGACATCTTAACAAACCTTTTTCTATCTTTAGTAATGCACTGTGATGCTCCACTATCAACAACCCACAAATCATTGTTTACAGTTGAATTGCTAGACATAGCTAAACTTACATTCTTCTTAGCCTTCTGGTGTTTACTAGTATTCAGTTGTTTTCCCTTCTTACAGAATTTAGCTATATGTCCCCTAGCCCCACAAGAAAAACATTTCCTAACAGTATAGGCAGTTGAAGACAAATTCTTTTCTTGTGGTTGTTCCTTCCTCAGTTGGTCTCTATCTAGCCGTCTTCTTGCTTCTTCTAACAACCCTCCAGTTATATCAGTCAATGTCAGTTTATCTCTGGACACGACTTCCAGTGAAGATACATAATCATCATAACTTTCATCCAAAGGAAAAAATGAGGAAAAAATGATATAAACTTGATGCAGCTCTGAAAATATCAGTTCTTTTTCATGTAGCTCTTGAAAAGTTATTTTCATGAAGTTTAAATGAGCTAACATATCTCCACCTTTCAGCAGATGTGCTCTAAACAGTTTACGTGTAAGATGTATGTGCGCACCTACACTGTCACAAACATAAATCTCTTCAAATTCTCCCAATACCTAGCAGCAGACTCTTCTCCACAAATATGGACCAGCTATTGGTCACTCAGTGTTAGTCCAATTATACAAAGAGCTCGTTCGTTGTTCTGTTTAAAGTCAGCAATCTTCTTGGCATCATTTTCATCATCTGGATCCCAAGCATTTACATCTGGTGGGTCTTGAACTACATTCCATAAACCTTCTCTACGCAGAAGTAGACTGCATTTCATTGACCAAGAAACATAGTTTGTTCCATCCAACCGGGTTATCAGTGATAGACTTGTTGAAGTGTCTTGTGCCATCTTTACCAGGATAGTAAACCACAATTATACAGTAAACAGCTGTCTGTATACAGGACTGTGCATTCACACTAACTCTCAGTTATCTGAGCCTGGTTTGGCCTGGGCCCATAACCAGTGTTGAGGTAATTTCCCATTAGGAGAATGAGCGGATACAGGAAGACGTATAGAGAGTAGTGTTGGAATTATACACACAGAGCACACAGATACACTGTACAGTAAATGTAGGTTTTTACTTCCAGAAAGTTTTAAGCAAAGTCCAAAATAAGCAATCCAAAGTCATTCACAAGTTAAATCAGTCAGTTTTCAACCCAGACTTTCAAATATCAAAGTCCAGTGTCAAAAAACAGTTCAGTATCAGACTTACATTAAATCCAGTAATATCAGTTAATTAGAAGAAATGCAGGAACGGCAATACTTTCCAACAGAAGGAAACAAAGATACACTATCTTCTGAGACTCAGACGAAGACAATCCAGGTTTCTGGTTTCATCTTATGGTCATTTGAGAAACCACACCCAATTGAATGCTCTTGCATTCCCTAAAGAACAGTATTAAAATGTCTTTCCTGGTTTATATATTTCTAACCCAAATACCTGTTAGGTGACTTATATTCCTAACAGGACATATCCATAGCCAATAGTCATCAATCATGTTCTCCAATTAGATTTTTGTGTGGCAGAAACTTTGGTCACCTAGAAGCTATCTTTGTAAACATTTATGGAATGCAAGCTGCTCACTGCTCCCCCTCCCTATATGTTAGCAACTCTAAAAGACCACAGAAAAAATATTTTATGAGTTGACATGTTGTCCATGGGGTCACGATGGGTCAGACACGACTTCGCAACTAACAACCACAATAGTAGATGATCTCCCACATTTACATTTTGTATAGGAAACCAGAATGTTGTGGTAATTGATCCAGGACAGGACTCGGATCAACTGGTTGATACTTAGTTTTTTTCCATCAAGCCAGTTAGCATTCTGGGACTGTTCAGCACATGTAGTAATTAACAGGTAAAATCAATCTCAGATCATCTGTTTATGGAGATTCTCAGTCATCCAAGTCATGGTTGTCCCAAAGGAAAAGACCAGTTGCCTCTTGAAAAAAAGCACCTTTGGGACAACCATGGCCTGGAGGACTGAGAATCTCCATGGACATTTAGCTGTCCAATTTGGGATGAACCCACTTCAAATGGTGTGGGAGAATGAATGGATTTCCAGAAAAATGGCAGACTACAGGAACCATTAATAAAACCAGGAAGTCCAGCTGTCTCAGACTATCTGTTTCCCAAGAAGATAAGAAAAGTCAACTTTGTCCAGAATGAAGGCCAAGAAGTCCAGGGTTGAAACTCTCATGCATACCCTTTTTCTCTCCTCTCTCCTCTCCTTTCTTTTCTTTTTTTAATAAACTTTATTGAAGTTTTACAGTTTTAAAAACAAATCATATTTACAATTTTTGCAATACATTGTGTATGTATATAGATAGATATATGTACACATACATACACACACATCAATTACATTTACATTTTGCATTGTATTTTATTTCTGTTATCTAACCAAACGTACCATTTCTTCCAGACCGTATATTATTCTTTTTCTTCCTTCTCTTGCAATTCCATTGTAGCTTTATTCATTTCCGCACAATCCATATTTTTTTTATTAACATATTATCTGTGGGTCTACTCTCTGATTTCTGGTTTTGAGTATATGTTATTCTAGCTGCTGTCAATGTATGTATTATTATGTATTCAAATTCTTTCTTGTAATCACCTCCAATTATCCCTAATAGGAACATTTCAGGTTTAAGTTCTATTCCCCGCTTCTCCCCAGTTATTTTCTCTCCGCTCCTTTCATCGTGACACGATTTTCAATTCTGGGCCAGAAAAACAACATCTACCGCAGGCCTAAGGAAACTTGTAAGTCTATTTCAAAGTCATAAATTGGCTCTTCGGTTCAATTCTTACAACACACTCAAAGTGGTCACTGAACCAACCAACCAGCCTTTCTGAGTTGATGAGACCAAACAGATCGGATTGGTAGAACATGCTGGGCCAAATACGAGGACTCCTCTCGACTTACGACCACAATTGAGCCCAAAATGTATGTTGTTAAGTGAGACATTTGTCAAGTGAGCTTTGTCCCACTTTACAAACTTTCTTGCCACAGTTGTTAAATGCATTGCTGCAATGGTTCTGTCAGTAAACATGGTTGTGAAGTGAATCTGGCTTCCTCATTGATTCTGTCAGAAAGTCACAAAAGGGGATCATGTGACCCCGGGGGACACAGCAACCATCACAAATATGAGTCAGTGGCCAAACGTCTGGATTTTGATCACGCGGGACCATGGGGATGTTACAATGGTTGTAAAACAGTCATAACTCACTTTTCGGTGCCAATGTAATCTCAAACATCCTGTCATGCCCATCAGAGTCTGAATCTGAGGAGGAAGTCGAACAGCTGACAGGGAGTGGCAGTGTGCCTCGTTGGCTGTGGAGGAAACTGGGGAAGGGCAAAGTCCCGCTAAACAGAGCAGGGGAGAGGTGGAACAAGGGAGAGGGAGTTCAGAGGAAGACCCAGGCCCATCCTCTCTTCATCCTAGGGCACGCAGGGAGGAACGGAGAAGAGAGCAACGTGGGTTGCTGTCTTTCCGGGGGAGGAAAGGGCCCTGATTCCCTTCATTAGCCACAGCTGGGAAGAGAGTTTATAAGAAAGGCAGGCTGCGTGTGGCAGGCTGCTGAGAGCAAACATGACTTTATCTTGTGTTGTTGTTGCTTCTCTGTGTTCCTGGTTTCTTCCCAACCGTGTGAGTTTTGCCATGTCTTCAAGTCTGGAACTCTTGCTGCTGCCCAGCCAGAAGGTAACCTGGGCATTGGGGGCAAAGTTGGAGATAATAAAGGGACTCTTATTATCTGTGTTGCTTTTGTACCATATCTGATTGTGTTGCCTTTCTGTCAGCAAACATTTGTTAAACAAATGATTATAAGTTGAGGACTAATGCAGCAGCCCTAACCCTTAAATTTATTGTGTGAACACAACTTTAAACATGTGATTGGTTCCCGTCAAGTTGGACATTTCAATACTGGAGGATTATCAGAAATAGGAAGCTGAGATGGAAGCAGAATCTGTCACATGAAAGGACTCTGCAACACATAGCAAATTACTCATCACCCGTTACTCATCTTGCGGTATTGGTTTCCATTGAAAAGAAAGAAGAGCACCAATACAGTTTTCCAAGTTTTTATTCTTGAATCTTAAAAAAAATAAAGCCTATCTGATTACATTTTATTCACACTTATAAATAATCAACAAGACAAATCAGTAAAGAGTATTGGAACAGAAGTCCTTTATTCATAGTTCCCAGAAAATGCACTGAACCTTGGCATCTGGCAGAAGAGGTATTTGATAGTCTGATGTTATATATATATATATATATATATATATATATATATATATATATATAT